>CALNHX010001251.1:0-239653 GCA_940337035.1 Agriotes lineatus | reverse complement strand
CAAGGTAAGCCATGCATTGTGTGGGTGTTAGGCCAATCAATGCCTGATTTATAAGTCGTGAAAGCTGCTGGGACTGTTTTTGAGCCCAAATGGCATTCGTTTAACTCAAATGGCCCTCTTCAGTAGAAAAGGCTGTCTTTTCTCTATCAGCTTTGTTTACTTTAATTTGATGAAAACCTGAGGCTAAATCAAGGTAGTAAAATATTCAGATTTACCTAAATTGTAAAGTACTTGTTCTATGAGAGGTAATGGGTATTTGTCTTCTATGGTATTTCGTTCAATTTTCTATAGTCAATAACTATCCTCCATTTTTGTTTACCTGAACTATCTAATTTTTTTGGAACGATCATATAGGTGCGTTATACGGTGACTCTGAATGTTCAATAATTCCGTCAGCAAGCATTTTGTTTATCTGGTTTTTTACTTCTTCGCGATGAACATGAGGGTAGCGATAATTTTGTGTAAAGATTGGAATGTCATTTTTTGTACGTATAAAATGTCTTGTCAGTTTGTGTAAGTCAATGGTAGTTCTGGGTGATGAAAAATATCTTTGAATTCGTAACATAGAGTCGTTAATGCATGAGCTTCTTCAGCATTTAAATGTGTTGTATTAATGTTTTTTAAGTTTTCATTTGAAGTTGATTTCGAGATTTTAAATTAAAATTTTGATTCTGAATATTGATGTTATTTATTTCTATTAAATTTGAGTGTTTATAGTCATCTAATAACAGTGGGTTGTAAATATAAAATTCTTTTGTCTGATTGGATGTAATAATTGCTGTTGTATAAAAAATAAATTATTATGGACTTTACACTATAGCTCTAGTGTTCTACAGTCTTTGTCAAATATTATTTTGTCACACAAATATGTACCATTACTATTACAGTTGGTAAAATAATTTGTTTTTTCTGATGTAGGGGGTAGATATATTCGTTTAAGAGGCTGCGAGTGTTGATTTATTTTAGAAAAATTACATTCGTTTCTTTTTTGAACTTCTTGTTTAAGTTTGGATTGGTTATAGTAAAATGGGATAATATTTTGCTCGGTTTGAATATGCATCCATTTAAAATCAATGTTTGCATTTATATTGCTAATAAATCAGATCCTATTAATCCAACATAATCGGGGCTAAAATTAAACATATAGCACATATGACTTCCGGGTTCTAAAAATAATGAGTTTATCGGAATATCGGCTACTTGATTATGTGTCGTAGTACCATGGGGTGTGGTTATTTGAAAATTATAATTATATATTAAATTTGGAAAATGTTTTTATTACAAATAAAGGTGATATTAGCGTTTTACTACTGCCTGTATCAATAATATTTTATCTTGTGTTCCTGGTATTAAAATATACGGTAAATTAGATTTGATTGTTGTTACAAAAAACGTTTAAATTTTATCCAAGGCTGTATTTAAAATTTACAGAATCTGGGTCAGTGTCGTGTTCTGCTAAGTACTCTGAATAAACATTCTGAGATTCGTTGTTTATGTTAGGTTCAAGTGCGTCGGCTTCAAGAAGTGGGTCAAGTGGGTCATTACGTTCTGTGTCGATATCCTCGTGGAATTCTTCGAAATCGAAATTACTCGGCTGGGCCACTTGTAAATGATTAGAACGAAAATTTGGTCTTTTGTTTGAATTTAAATTTTGCATGTTACTGTTTAATGGTCGTTTTGGAATAGCGGCGTGTATGGTTGACGTTTGCATTTTTTCAACAGGATTATTAGGGACAAAATTTTGTTTCGGAGCGAAAACATTTCTTTCAAAAGGTTGTCGATACTAACCTGGGGTTTGAGAAAAATTACGTTGTAACGTGGATTCTGAGGGCTTCGGAATGTATTAGGAAACTGTGGAATTGATTGTCGTTGAAAATTTTGATTAGGTCTAAAATTAATTGTGTTTCATTTGTTCATTATATTTAATCCATGGGTTGTTTTGAAATTCTGACGATTCATTACTGGTTTATTACTTTCAGTTTGTGAATAATTACGATATGCAGTTTGAGAATAGCGTATATCTAGTTCATCTCGAACGATTGCGATAGCAGCTTCTAGGCTATTAGGATTTCTGGCTCGTAACAAAGTGCCAAATGGTTCATTAAACCGCTCAAAAAGGATCTAAGGGCTAGATTTTTTGAATTTAATAATTTATAATCTTTTATAGGTCTGGCTTCAGGTCCAAGGGAAATTTTGAATTAAAAGTTGCTAGATGTGTTCTAACTCTGTTATAAAAGTCAATAGGGACTCTTTTGATTTTGCTTCATTTTTGCAAGGTCTATGGTTAAATTTAATTCTGATCGCTGATCTCCAAAGTTATTGATTAGTGTTAATTTTAATTCATTCCAGTTATTGAATTCATAGTCGGTAATGACTTCTAAAGCTTTGTCTCTTAATTTATTTCTAACAGGTGACAGTAAAAATTTATTAATATAAGCTTCTGGTTGAGCTGGTATTAAAAATTGGGATAGAATTAGCTCAACAGATCTAATAAATTCTGATAAAGTTAGTGGGTTACCGTCGTAACTTGGAATTTCAGAAACCATTCGTACAGAAAACCTGGTGGGAATAAATCTGCCATGTTTCGATTTGCTTGTATTTGGTTGAAAATTAAACGTGGTGGTCTCAGCATAAAATTCACTATTATTTTTAGCGATTGATTTTTATGTTAGTAAACAGTTTATTCTAGGGAAAATGTAACACAAAGCAGTGCTTAATCTGTGCGATGATGGATCAAGTTTACTGCGTTCTGTTACGTACTAAGTAGGCTAAATAAATATTTAAAACTATGTTATTGGGTTTATAAGTTGTTTAAAACAAACACACACACTTTAAATCGTAAAAGGTTGCTTACTTCATATTTGTAGTTGGAACGTGTAGACTTCCTTTGGAGTGGTCGTACAGGTGATCTCGATGATCAGAAAACTCCTCGATGGAGCAGGTGTCTGCGATAGACTGATGTGTCTCCAATAGACTGGTCCAGTAGTTAGCGGTGCTGCTTTTTGGCGATGTTTGTCCTC
Source organism: Agriotes lineatus (assembly GCA_940337035.1). NCBI lineage: Eukaryota > Metazoa > Arthropoda > Insecta > Coleoptera > Elateridae > Agriotes > Agriotes lineatus. The sequence continues at coordinate 236,633 of CALNHX010001251.1, read as the reverse complement.
CAAGTTGCGTTGCTTCGTACCGGTGTTGGTTGATTTCGGAATACTTGGTTAAGTATTGAAATACACAAAAGAGCGTAAAATGAAAAAAAATATTTTTTTTTCAAATTTCACAGTTCCCTTTTGCCAAGTATCCTACCGACTGCGCCAGTTAAGTTGCCAATCGTGGCCTTAACGAAAAAAAACTTTATTTATTTTACTACACAAGTTTTTAATTAAATGTAGAAGTTACAAATTTGTACAGAGTAACGTTCTGTAAGAAGCACATCTAAAACTAGCAACGTCTGTAAGACACAATCTATAAACTAACTAAAATTACACAAGCACGGCTATTTATAGCCTCTGCCATCTTCGGGTGGGGTGATTGAGTGGCGTCACATAATTTCACAATATTGCACAATGTTTCACAACTCTAACACTTCTTGTTAGTTAAGAGAATTCTAAATATAGAATTCGCGGCAGCAAGCATTTATTTTGATAGTTAATTGATTGAGTGGTTACATTACTCGCGCATGTAGAGTGCTGAGTGTATTTATCTACTTGCTATCAGTTGTGTATCAAAGTTGAGTGAATGAGTCACTTATACAGTCGACGTAAGCGGTAAGCACAAAGTATTATATTGTAAGTAGAATTTCCGTTCATTAGCCTCAGCAAGCATAATATGGACATTTATTGTTTTTGTATCAAGTTTCATGTAGCGGTCGTGGTGACTGTAATCAGAGATAAACAATTTCAACTGCATACAGCGTTTAGCCTCTGATTCATAATTTGTGTTGGAATTGTAGAAAATCGGTAATAAAATTTATATTTATGGTCATATCTTGTTTGTAAGCACATTTCTCTAATTACCGTTCAAGCATTTTAAAATTTGTGCTAAAAATGGGAAAATCTAATTTCAAATGTTGTGACATATCGAATGACAGGACTAAAGTCGTCTGTATTCAGCAGGAAGCGGGCATTATTCAACAGGAATTAAATATTATTGACTTTTTGCTTATAGGTAATCTTCCTCGGCAAATGTAATGACAAATCTTTTGATCATGTCATTTGCCTCGGTAGTTTACCAAAGCAACAATCTTTTGGCCAAAATTAAAATATTGATCTCCTGATTACAGGGTGTTATGGAAATGAGTGCAAATATTTTAACCCGTAATAGAACTCGCTAAACTGAACAACTTCTCCATTTATAATTTTTTCGAAAACGCCCCCAAAACTGAGTTAAAATTCAAAACAGTTTTACTCTAAAAATGCATACCCGCCTATGGAATAATATTTTAATTTAAACGCACACTGATAAAACCTATAGTTCACATCTGGTCACCAACGTTCCTTATCAATTGAGGTAGGTAAGTTATTGACCGCATGTTTTTTGTGCAAAAGTTTGCAGTTTTAATATACCTTGTGTCGTTCACCTTTAACTTAGATTTGCTGACCAAGCGGCTCATCAAATTTAGGGGAGATAAATTATTGAAAAAATATGCGATTAAATTAAAAACGATAAATAGAAAAGTTGTTCATTTTGGTGAGCTCCATCACTGGTTAAAATATTTGCACTCATTTCCATAACACCCTGTATTATAACTGAAAAATGTTGACAATGTGTTTGTTTTTGTCGATACTTTTTGGGAAACAGATTAATGTATTAATGTAATTCATTTATTTCTCTAATTCTTTTTTCAATTTATTTTTTAAAATCAAAAATCGTATTTTTTTCTGCTTTTTTAGAGCCTCCTGAAAGTGGTATTGTGGAACGTGTTATCTCTGTAACTGTATATGATGATGCAGTGACTGGACCATCCAATGTACTTACGAGTGCTTCGTGGTAGATACCAGGGACAAATTTTAAATACGAACAATTGTTAAATAATTATCCTAATTATGTACATTCGCATTGTTCACTGCATTCAGTTTCTTTGTTGGGTGCATTTTTAAATTTTTTTTTATTGGGTTTTCTGTTTTAGTTTTTATGTGTTTATGTTACGTATAAGATTTGTAACGTTGACATTTTGGGTGCTTTTCAGTGCCAATTTGTTTTTCTTTTTTGGTATGATAATGAATGATGTAACCTGTTCATTAAGCATTACTTTAGTGTATTAGTTACGCCAACTAACCAACATTTATATATTAATTTTAATTGATTTGAGTTTGGCCACCTCGGTGGTTGAGTGGGCTTGTTGTCTGCTTAGCAACCAGGTGGACATGGGTTCAAATCTGGCCGTAGCCGAGAATTTTCTCGGAGCGGCGCGGGATTTGAACTCATTAGTTAAGTTAGATGTCAGTTGTTGTGTGTGTGGTATGTTTGTATGCGGGGGAGCGTGTAGTGTAAGTTGTGTGCGACGCATTACCTCCGTTGCACTTCCCGCGAGTTATGAATGGTCCTCTACACCGAAAGGTAAAAGAGGCTATAGATTATGAATGAATGATTTGAGTTTGATATGTAACAAACACGTGTATTTGCATTTTTGAACATTATAATAAATCATGTTCATTATATTATATCGTGTTTGTTTTCAACACCCTCCGATGATTGCAAGGATTGCGAAATCTGTGAATTTTTTTGTATGGGACAAAATAAATAAATTAGAAACTCGCCTTTGCCACGACGTTGGGCCCCATATAATTGAGGTGGAATGATGCCTTGTATTAATAAAGGGTTTAATTCGAATGTGAATAATTAAATAGGGCGAATCATCACACTGTCAGGGTATTTTTATTCTGTAAAACTTCGCGTGTCAGTATTTTAGGCTATTAAAATGAAATGTATTGATAATACTCTAATAAAATAGTTAATTGCCCCTTTCTATATTTTATTGAACTGCAATAGTAATCTGGGCTAACTCCGGCAAAACACAAAACTACTTCTCTTAGGTTGGGTTCAGATCTGATCGAGTTTTATTTGAAATTATGTTTAGAATATTTGACTCGCAATATACGCAATTTGTTTTAGTACAACTGCTCTATAGTGGGGAGGCAAAATGAGAAATTTGGCTTACCCTAAAACGTAACTAGCAACCATCATGTTAGATTTTAAATTACAGTAGTATAGAGATGATATTTTGACCGGTGGCCAATGTGTATGAGTGGGACCCTCTTTTCTGGATACCATTTTGGAAAATGGCGGATGCAAATATTTGATTGTTCGTACTTTGGAAACCACTCAAACTCAAAACTTGATCTTGGTGTCAAATTATATGTTTTTGGGGTCAAGAAATTCAAAAAAGTCATTAATTGATTCATACATACAACCCAATCTCCCATTATTCAAAACGGGGACCAATAAATGGCATTAAATGAACTGTTATTTAATTATTTTTTAATTATTATAATCTTCATTTATTAAACAAAGATAATTATATTTCTTCTTATTCAACATTAAAACCAGAATTAAACATGATATTTATTCCTTTAATCAAACATAATACTGATTCTTTTACTCAAACATGAAAACCATAATTAAAAATGTCCTTTATGCAGGGCCTAACTTCTCTGTGCGATATAGAATATAAATTCAAGAGTTACACTGTTTCATCCTCAACATCCTGGTTTGAATATATGTTTTTACACTGCTCAAGAGAACACCCACATACTTTGAAACAGTACCTTGTTTACTGTACACACACAATTAGATTGAACACGAGCTGCTTGTATGTAGGTCGAAATGGATCTTTTCACATCAATTTAGGGTAACAATGGCTTAGCCTCCAGTGCTTTTTTCTATACAAATGCTTGGTAATGTGCAAGTTGGATGTGTAGCTTCAATGAAGAATATGTAGGAGGGAAAATTTCTGGTGATTTTTTCCCAAACTGTAATTCCCGAAGTTCATTGATTGATTTTGAAGTTTCGTCATAATGTCCCATGCAGTCTTCTTGCCAATGCCATTTGGCTGACTGGTTGTGTTACATACAGTTATCGAGTGAAAACTAATAATAAATTCTCGCACATCAGTTGGTAGGCGTGAGAATATTCTATGAACAGGGACGAATATTTTCTGTGATGATGTTCCTTTGGACATCCATAGTTCGTCTGCGTGCATTTCTTGAAACATGTTCACCAATATTAGTTGCACCTTTTGCATGAAGCAAAATCCTCGTATCTGCTTCTTCGTGGTTTGCAAATAATGAATCTGACAAAATTCCAGATGTAGCCTTCTCACACTGTTCATAACCGCCTGGTATCACTACAACCTGGTTTGGGTTTAATTTCTTAGAAGATACATCCACCAACTGATTTGAGAGGAAGTGAGTTAGAGCTTTTTTATTCTCAAGAAGATTAATAAATCTATTCCAATTCTGTGGCAAGGGAACATTTCTATCTTGGATGTCACGTCTTACATGGGGGGTGTTCATGCTTTTACGTTTGGCCCTAGTTGCTGATTTAATAGAATTATTTTTGTAGCTATCAAAGACAACATCAATTCTCGTAGTGTGTCCAGAGAAATTCTGCAATACTAACTCCACAAATGAGTCCGCTAGATCACCAAAAGTGTTTGCTTTACTTGGCTTCCCGAGTGTTTGTCCTACGCCCATATCATCAATGATGTAGCATGTACGTATAGCAGGTTCGTCTACAGGAAAGATATCTACACCATTGTCCCCTATATGTCTCCTGCATGTATGAATCAATTAATGACTTTTTTGAATTCCTTGACCCCAAAAACATATAATTTGACACCAAGATCAAGTTTTTAGGTTGAGTGGTTTCCAAAGTACGAACAATAAAATATTTGCATCCGCCATTTTCCAAAAATGGCGTTCAGAAGAGACGGACTCACTCATACACAGTCCCCACCGGTGAAAATATCATCTGAACTACTGCAATATATAATCTAGCAAGGTGGTTGCTAGTTAGGTTTCAGGATGAGCCACCTTTATCATTTTACATATTTTACTAAATGCGCCTCCCTACTACTACTAGATTCGGTTACTCATAACCTCACCAAAATTGACTTTAAACACAGAAAGCTGTTAGTGCAAATAGCGTTTATTTTAAAGATTTAAAAGTGAAATTCTGCAGAGAAACGTCAGGTAAATTGAAGCATAGCAGCAACTAATTCAATCTTGTTTCAGGTATGACGTCAAACGACGCTAGTTGTCTTTTGTTCTTGGCTTTCTATGATGGTCTCAAATTCTTGCAAAAACCGCAATTTCTACTGACGCCATTCAAATTACTCAAACTGAGACGAATCTGGACGCTTGGAAATACGAATACTCTTCCACAAGGGGTAATCTAGCAGTTCATTAGCTTTCCCGGCAACCAAACAATAAAAATATGGCAACTCCTACCGAGGTCCTAACCCGCCTGAAGTTGCTTCCCTGGCAGCAAATCTTGTTCAGGATGCTCGTACACACCTCCCTGACCTGTTGGAATAGAAAACCCTGGCTTTGGCAGCTCAAGTGGCACGGTATCGAAGGTCGAAATTCTCTGGTGTCGAAGCCGCAACTCACAGCTGAAGTTGGTTTGCACAAATTTATAATCTTTGTGTCGCAGAAACTTCTGCAAACACTATCACAGATACCTGGTAATTGGTATAAATAAATGGTATACTTTTTAACATGAAAAAACACTTTTTACTTTATTAAAACATTAATTTACTGGAGCACAATTTTGCCCCAAACTAGTCAATTTACAGCAATTGTTCTTATTGTTTGACAAAACAGCATCGCTTTGCTTAGTAAACGCGATCTGTAATTGTTTATAGGAAATTAGTTTTAGTTACAATTTTACATCAAGGAATCAAATTTGATAACATGTTTCTTAAATCTGAAAATTGTATTTATTTCTTATACTTAAAAATGGTTCTTTCTAGTCCATTTTCTAAACGCTAAAAATTCGCCAAAGTTCTAACTTCGTTGACTCAAAACCGATTTTGAACATTTTTTTTTATTATTTCGGAAAAAGTTTATGGAAAAGTTCCCCATAGGTGAGAAAGTGTGCTTTTTATTTTTTCAATTGTTATTAACAAATAAGTGTTTTTTAATATACTCTTAATTAAAAAATTATAACTATTTTATTTATTTAAGCAATTGCCTGAAATTTGATAACATAAGGTTTTTGGGGTCGCAGATTACGAATCTGGCCTCAAACTGGGTCTAAAAATAAAATGGCGTCAAAGGTCTAATTTTTTATTTTATTTTATTTTATTTTTATTAGATGTCTGGGGGGTTTTGGGGTCGCTGATTACGAATTTGACATTAAAACTCAACTAAAATAAAAAATGGCGGATCCAAAATGGCGGAAAGGGGTAAACTTTTTTTATTTCTGATTCCTATACCTAGGAGTTTTTTGGGTAGCTCATACCAAATTTTATGTTAAAATTTATCAAAAATGGAAAACGGTGTCTGAAAAATGGTGGAAACAAATGATAGAAGCGTTGAATGAGTATTAAAGATATTATATTTCATTTGATTTATTAAAATTAACCCAAGATAATTTAAAAACAAGAAAACAATTATTTAGCTTTAGTTTCTTCTTCCTCTACCTCTTCCATTGATACTGCCTGTCGTGAATTAAGGCCATTTTTCCTACACCCACAAGCGGGCTCGCAACTAGTTTTGTAGTTGCAAAAAAATAATTTTTAAGATGTTTTGTGGAGCTGGTGCTTGTGTCATTAGGATTGGAAAACACTTTCCTGTATCATATTTCCAACCCCACGCGCTTTAAATGTTGTTCTGCTGAATCCATCGTAGGGCACAATGTGCTAAATTAACGCTACTTTTTTTAGTAGACGCCTTAATAAAAGAGTTAAACCTAAAATTCAAAATGTTTTTATTTAAAAAATATATGTATGTATTGTATTGTCTGTAACCTCATTTACCTTACGGTATATGAATAATAAAAAACGTTCAATCAATTAAACATTCCTGTAAGAGTTTAAGCAGTTACTTTTCTTTGCACCATACACTGCAAGCATACATTTTATACCAGAATTTTTTTATATAAATATTTGCAGTCTCTTGTAAATCACTGCTATTTAAAATATTTTGGCAAATTTATTCTTTCCTGAACATACCCATTGCTTCATTTACTAGAACTTATCCATGTGGATCCTTAATAAGGTGCCAGTCCTATTCGTCTTTCTCATCCGTATATATCTTCAATATATGAAACTATATTCAAAAGCCATGATCTGCACCTTTCCACCAAAACTCGCATGCTAAGATGCTACATTTTTCCCATCTTGCTCTATGGGATCGAGTCCTGAACACTTAACGAAACAATCACAAAAAAAAATCAAAGCCTTTGAAATGTGGTTATACCGGAGAATATAGCGGATATTATGGAAAGACCGTGTAATAAATATTAAAGTTCTGGAGAGAATGAAAAAAAAGTAAAGAGATCATGGACAACATCATGATACGCAAACTCCAATACCTCGGACATATAATGAGGAATGAGAATAAGTACGCCCTACTACAATCTATTATACAAGGAAAGATACATGGCAAACGTGGACCAGGACGTAGAAGAATATCTTGGGTGCAAAACCTAAGGGCGTGGCATGGGAAATCATCCAATGAGTTATCTAGAATTGCAACCAATAAAATGAAGATAGCCGTGTTGATCGCAAACATACGAAATCGGATAAGGACCTGAACAAGAAGAAGATTCTTTCCTCTGTGAAAACGTGCTGAAGTTGTATCACATCTAGTTAAAGCATGTACAGAAAGAACATGCTCGCTACAATAGCGATGAGCAAATTGCAGGCCTTTAGAAGATTATATTTTTATTTTCTTTATTTTTGGTAGGTTTTAAAAAATATATATCTTTATCAGGAGAAACTAAAACTATTAATATAAGTAATAGGTCTATATTCTCTGACACTACGACTATGTTTTCATTTAATGCATTGAGAGCTGTTGTAACTATTAACCGATCATCATCACTTTCAGCTTGAGAGCAGGGATATTATTTGCAGCAAAAGTTTCTTTTAAAAATCAATAAAACGACATGAAAGAAATTTGCCAGAAATTTTTCTTGATAAAACTATAAAAACCTGTCTCTTTCAAATCGAATATCTGGTGCAGTTTTCGTTTTTAGACGTCGATCTCTTTCAGCAGATTTTATTCTATGTTTCTGATAATCGACAAAAACAATTGCTTTTTCTATAATTACGTACAATAAAATTAATATATCTAAAATTGCACCATACTGTTGAACAAGTTGCCATTTGGTTTTATTTAATAACATTCCTCCATCGGTCACAAAAAGAGTTTTTTTTTAATTCAGTAATATCTTTTGGAAATTGTACAAATAGGTCGTAGAAAACACATTTTTAGGCGTTGGAATTTATATGTATTCGTATGTTATATTTAAATGTATTTAATCTATTTAAATTTGAGTTAATTTAACAATTTAGAATTTTATTTGCATATGTTTATTAAATAATAGTAATAATAATCGTACAGAATAAAAATTTACCTTTTAATGCTATATTTATAATTACTGTGTACAAAACCCCTAGATATGAGGCAACACCCGGAATTCAAAAATTAAGTTATTTTGCCGCTTTAAAGATGTTATTTTTCCTTTTTGATAAATTTTAACATAAAATTTGAGATCGGCGACTCAAAAACCCCTATATAGGTAAGAAATAAAATCCGAATAAAAAATTTAAGCTTTTTCGCCAATTTGGTTTCCCCATTTTTTTATTTTAGTTAAGTTTTAATGTCAAATTCGTAACCACCGACGCCAAAAACCCCTAGAAATCTAATAAAAATTTTAAAAAAATAAAGAATTAGACTTTCGACGCCATTTTGTAGGCGCCATTTTTGTTTTTAGACCAATTTTGAGACCAGATTCGTAAGCTGTGAACCCAAAAAGCCTATGTTATCAAATGTCAGGCTATGGTTTAAATAAACCAAGAAGTTATGTTTTTTTTTAATTAAGAATATATTTAAAAACACTTATTTGTTAATAACAATTGAAAAAATAAAAAGCACACCTTCTCACCTATAAGGAACTTTTCTATAAACTTTTTCCGAAATAATAAAAAAAATGTTCAAAATCGGTTTTGAGTCAACGAAGTTAGAACTTTTTTCCTTTAGTAAATGGACTATTCTCGTCACATAAACTTTTTTATAATTACTGCTCTGCTATAATCACTTAGTTTTTATAATGCACTTGCACTTGAGTTCAATTTTAAGCACGTCACAGGATTTTCTTCAATTCAGTTGCTATCGTTCTCTACTGCTCTTTGCAAATCTTATCTTGCTTCGATTTCCATCTACCTTTCATATTGCTTGCTTTTCACTGGCCTGTACGTTTATTAATAACTCTACGCTCATAATATGCACATAACCAACCTTTTGTATCATTTAATTTCATTTAATCTGGCTTCAAATATGCTCAAACGTATCATATTACTTATATTATATTGGCCATCTTAAATCTTTCTTTTACTCAAACTTCAAATTTAATCCCTCTGAAATCTGCTTTGCTTATGCTTGCCTTTATCCCTCTAATTATGCTTTTTGCATCTCATTACCAATGCACTTTAACTACTGTTTAGATTGAAATTAAGTAACATATTTCAACTCTGTGCTTTAATTGACTTTGCGTGCAGAGCTAAATTGTGAGCTTAAAACCATCTCAATATATATCGTATTGCATGTGTGATTTACCGCCAATTTAAAATGTACTATATTAGACTTCGTATACTTAACTTACTACCAATTTTGTATATGTTTATAAGTAAATAATTTGCCTGTTGTAAAATAGTATTCCGGAAGTATCCTCGTTATAAATGCAGTGACTTCTTTAGTGCTCTGTGCCAGTTCATCAATATTACTTTCCTTTTGAGATTTGTAATGTCTGCTGAGATTTTGCTTATCGCGCTAAGTGACGTCAGAAGCTGGTAGACATTCTTTAGGAATTGTTTCGCGTAGCTTCTTTATTGCAGCTGCAGCTGACAGGCTGACTCTCTTACATGTAATAATAATAATAATAATAATAAATGACTTTATTTTCTCATATAGTAGTAACTACAAGAAAAAAGGCGAAGTTCAACATATGTTGCTCTTCCACTTAACCTAACAAAATATAAAGACTAAAATAATAATAATAATAGCGTTCTATGCGCAAATGTATACAATCTGTACAGTGCATACCAATGCATATCCGAAGCACCCAAATATTTAGCCGAATTGTAAATGTAGTATAGAGACCTAGTGTATAAATTCCATGCTATGACTGCTTAGTAAATAATATTTTTTTGTAGCGTTTTTTAAATATATCGGTATTTAATGTCTTGTATGTAGATGGTACTGAATTGTAAATGTTGCCGATTTGGTATCTAAAAGAAGATTTAAGGTTTTCAGTATTGTGCATGGGAGTTGTTAACAGACCCCTGGAGCGAACATTTACATTGTGAACATCCGATCTATACGTTATCTTTCTACACAAATATTTAGGACATTTTTCCGTAATAATTTTGTGAAATGTGACCGCAGAGTGAAGAGTAAATCTATTTTGAATATTCAACCAACCAGCATCTCTCAGTTTATGTATTTTTATGAATGTTATCTTAATAGAGTTTTTAACTTTACTGTATAGTTTGTTACGTTAAAATGGCGCTTTCGTTAGATTTATCGCTTCACTCTGCTTTTTTTTGTAACTTCATGGGAAGCGCTCTCCGAATTGTAACTCTGTGGGTAGATTCAAATTCCGCGCGCTCCTGAGTTAGGAACTTTTGTTCGCTGATAGGGACATGGTTCCGTTCCCCGATAAGTTTTGGTTTCTTTGGCGAGTTTCCGGGTTACGAGCGTTATTCTGGGGCCTTAGCTGTTGGAAATTTGGTGCCGTTCGTAGCCGCTACCATCTTCGAAGTCGTTCAAGAGGTTAATTTAGTTATGTTTGGAAAATAAACGCCCTCGGCGGATTCTCCTCTTGACGACGTAGTTTTGGGCGAATTACAATCGCCGCGTCTGTTTTGGCGGATTCTTTTTGATGGTAGCACCTCTTGCACGCCCATACGGGCTTGACGTGCCGAGCTACAATCCACGATCCGGAATTTGGCAGCTGAGGGATTCTTCCTCCGGCGACCTCGTTTAAGGCCGCCTTGGCTAATCAGGGCCCCATCGTTATGCTGGGCTATTAACCGCTGGTGTCGAAAATCAGAGCTTCCGTGAATCTCATGAAAGCACACCTAACACTAGGGACGCCCATCAAGCCCCCTTTGCGAGCCATGTTGAGCCTATGAATTAAACTGCCCCAGGCCACGGTTCTACTTTCAACTACCTGTACCAGCTAGGCGATAACTTGGACACTAGCCGAAAGTAAAGGCCCATGCCAATGTGTGTACGTCCAGGTATTTTTAGTGTGTAACTGTAAATTATTGAGAGGCTTTTCCTCCGATTGTATCCTGCATTTTCCATGAAAATTTAAGTATTACTTGCTGTAGACCCTATTGGGTCATTTGTCGACTTCTCCGAGCCAAAGATTATAATTAAACTGTGATACTTGAGAACTATATGTAGTTTCTTTCAATGTTGCCGTATACCGTTCTTTTGCAGCTATATTTCTTAGCCCATTGTAAGAACTCAGTCTGCGAATCGTCTGATTAAGCATTTGAGATACCTGGTTGATTGTCTCTCTAGATTCGCTGGCCCCCTCCCGGTTTCCTTCATTTAATTCACTGCACCCCGTCTTCGACTTGAGCTAGACGTGCCCTCCAGGTATCTGCTTTTGCTTATTTTAGTTGAGAAATATAGCCAGCGAATTAACTTGTTAAAACATCGTAACAAGTTTTAATTTGTAAAGCATAGTGCGCTTCCGAGTATTTTGAAGTCAAATAAGCTATCTGTAAAGTTACGAAACAAGGTAGGCTTTAAATTATGGAGCTAAGCACCGCAAATATTTCTCATCGTGGAGGAGGTTTTCTTAGAGGTATTTCCCAATTCCCATCACAGATATACCAAACTCCAGATGGTGCCCTATACATTAACAAGGATTTGTACCTGTATCCGTTAATTTGACTATAGCAAGCGAACCCATGGTTTTTCAGTTTTAACCTATAATTCCACTGAGCTACCGGATTCCTTCTCAGGACTTCAACTTCAAACAGTAGGAGATTTCCCTAACAAAAATGTCCTTGTTTTACCTCTATTTTTATGTTAATGTTACTTGTTGTTTCTGCATCTGTTATACATTACTATTATATCTTGCAAGTTATTTCTTCATGACTATTCTGGTCAGTTTGATTGGTGTTCTTCCATTCATTTGTGTCTAAGTATGCCCGCCAAAATTAAATATGTGAGGTGCAACCTATTTGAGAAGCCGAATTCAATTACGCGACTATTTGTGGTAAGAAGAACAATTCAGAAATTACTACGCGATGTAAGTCATATCTTCACAACTTCATTGCATCCCCGGAAAACACATCAGGTAGGGCGTAACATAAATAACGCGGAGTTGTCTCCTTATCTCGAAAGTACACTCTTGTCTATCGCGAACGAGCATTCTTTGCCAACCTTTAACTCCTTGAGCAAAGTAGACCACCTTTTTGCGTTGTAATAATTTGCTCGGGTTTTTCACGTAACATACTTTACTATTTCGAGTGTCATTATCTAACGGAACTGATCTTGCTCGCCTAAGTGTGTTTATAATAACATTTCAATATACAGCCGATTTGTACATCTATGTTTATTGTGGTTTGCTGTTATATGTTTATAATTAGTTTTAGATGTGCTATTACACCCACGCCAATATGTTTTGTGAATACTGCGCCAATAGGCGTGTGAACATACTGCATAAAAGTGTCAGCAGTTGTCGGGCTTTGTAAACAAAATGGCAGCTGGCTTGTTTTAAAGCTGGACATAGCTTCAGTCAAATGCGTAGAAATAGCAGTTGGTGCCGATTTGGTAACCAGAAAGCTAAAGGAGGTGGCTGCGTCACGTTATAATAAAGGCATCGCCTTGGAGGTTTGTGAGGGTCCAGGTATTGCTCAATTGGCATTCATTGGGCATCACTGCGGGTGATTGATTCATACTGTAACTAGCGTTAGAAGAGTCGACATTGAGTAATTTATCTTTCTAGTATTGGGGCGCGTGATTTAATATTGTTGTGCGTATAGATGTGAGGTAGAAATGGCCATTCGTTTTATGATCTAGTACATAACAATTGTATTACTTTTCATTGTTTATTTAACAGAAAATATATACGAGGAAAAGTCAAATAACAGTGAGAATACATTTTTTACTGTATCACGCAATTGGCATAGGGTAACGAAACATTTTTGTTGAAAAGAGGATGTCTCGTGGAGCAGACAACAAAAATAGTGATCGCCTAGGCGTATGCGTTCGACAACACTGCGGTGACAATTGTCGAGTGATCTGCAGTCGCACGGCCTCACTTTGCCGACGTGGTTGCTTTATTTAGCGCGACCAAACATTGAAATCGGGTCTGCGGGCGCAACGTTCCAGTTCATCTGCTGCCTTTTTTCAGAAGGCGGAGGCGGTTCTGAAGACAATGGCAAAAGACGGATTCCAGTACGGAGTGGCAGACACGTTGAAAACAATGCATTCAAGTTAGAGGGGAGTACTTTGAAAAAGATCATACACAGTACCTAATGTATTTTGTGAATAAGAAAATCGTTCTCATTCTTATATGACTTGTCCTAGTATGTTTCTTATTAATTTGAGTGTAAAAAAAATTTATTTACATTGGTCGGTTTGTGTAGCTCGCATTTTCAGCTTAGTACGATTTTAGGTCTTTCCTTCTTTTCTTTGCGGTGCAGGGGTTGACCCCGCGGCACTTAGGCCTGAGGCTCATTGTGCGTACCGCATTTTAAATCGTATCTTTGAACAGGCCGGTACCAACCGCAAAGGCTAGCACTTGGCTTATATCCTCCGGTTCTAGGGTCGCAGGGTCATCAGTCTCACACACTGGCATAATATGTGCTGGGAAGATTCCTCCTCTTCCCCGCATAGCCTGCAGATCGGATAATTTGTGATACCAATTCTGTGCAGGTGCTTATTGAGGCAACAGTGCCCCGTTAAGAGTCCTGTTGCGATCCTAATTTACTTCTTACCCAGTTTTAGCTCTTTGGATGTCGACAGCGATAACTCCCCGATAAAGAGTTTAGCTTGCCTTGGTCCCTGCTTAAAGACTATTCGCGAAGGAACCGGGTCCAGACCCATTTCTTCGTTTCTAGCTTTACGTTGCAATATGGTATCCCAAGAATTGGCTCGGGCACTGGGGCCCTGCCTAGCCAACTGATATCGCCTCTTTGTTACCGTCAATGTTGCTATGACCTGGTACCCACAGCAACTTTACAGAGTTCTGCATGCAGAGTCTCGTCAGCGCCGCTCGACATTCAGACTCTAGCCCCGAAGACACCCTGAAGGAATTCAGGCCTAAGATAGCGGCCTGGCTGTCCGAGCAGATGTATGTATGTTTGTTAGTAAAACCTCTGTCTTGGTTTTCATAAACACAGGCCAGGATGGCAAACACCTCGGCCTGGAATACGGTGGCGTACCAGCCCAGTGAGAACGAACGCTTTACTCTAGGTGATTCGCCATAGACGCCCCACACCAGCCTCCGTCCTAGAGCCGTCTGTGAACCAGATAAGTTCCTTAGGAGTGAAGAGGTTATGGCCACGGGCAATCCAGTTCTCTCTAGAAGGAATGACTGTTTTATATGGCTTATTGAAGGAAAAGGAGGGGACCACACGATCACTCCTCATGCTGAGGGTATCGTGAGCCTCTGCCATAACTGACAAAACCCTCGAATGCCCCAGCGTTGCTCCTACTTTTGTCCACTGGCTCCCACACTTAAGCTTGTAGGCCGCCCTTCTAGCCTCAGCCTGAATCGTTAGATGAATGGGCACTAGTCCGAGAAGGACTTCCAGGGCCGTTGTGGGTGCTGTTCGCATTGCTTCTGTCACTCCTAGACAAGCTAGCCGTTGGAGTTGGCCGAAGCATTTCTTTGCGCTAGCTAAGGTGACCCGCGGCCACCATACAAGCGCAGCGTAAGTGATGAGGGGTCTTATCACCGCAGTGTACATCCACATAATGACATTTGGTTTCAGACTCCACGTGTTTCCAAAGGTACGTCTACGCATCCAAAAGGAGGCAGTTGCCCTTTGTACCATCTTTCCACGATTCTGAGGGAATTTTGAGTAACCTCACAGATGGCATGTGGAAATTTTTCTCTTACGAGGATAGCAAGGTCATCTGCATAGTCTTGCGTATATATTCCGGCTCTGTCAAGGTCACGCAGAAGCTCATCTATGACGAGGAACCACATCAGGGGCGAGAGTACTCCCTCCTGCGGGCACCCACGCCTGACGGTTACCTTTACGGTATCCTCATTCAGAGTGGCGGTTACCCTGCGCTTTTCTAGCATGGATTTCATCCACCGAACAATTGTGGGCTCTATCCCATGGTTCGTTGCCGTAGTGCATATGGACTCGAAGGCAGTGTTGTCAAACGCGCCCTCTATATCCAAAAAAGTACCCAGGGCCAGTTCTTTGTGTTCCAACGCCTTCTCTATCCTAAAAACGATAGTAGGAAAGGCCGATTCCAGCGACTTGCTTATTTGGTACGCATGTTGGTTTGGATGCAACGGCATTCTCCTTAGTGCGCCGTCTCTTATGTACCTATCTACCATTATTTCCACCGTTTTAAGTAGAAATGAGGTTAAGCTAATAGGTCTAAATGATTTGGCCAGGTCAAACGAAGTTCGATCTGCCTTTGGTATAAAGACCACCTTAACGCATCTCCACGCTGTGTGTACCCGAAAACAAGGCAGGTCCTGAATATGTTAAAGAGTGGCCTAATGAGCAAATCCAGCCCTTCCTGTAGAAGTGCCGGAACAATGCCATCTGGCCCTGGACTTTTGTACTGATCAAATGTGCTTATCGTCCCCCTGATCTTTTCGTGTGTTACCACTTTCGAGGCTCCCAATCCATTGGGCTAATGCCAATGCGGAGAGCCCTTACTAGTGGGACATCACCAGTTTCAGCCACAGAGCCTGGGAAGTGCACCTCCAGGAGATGCCTTAGAGTCTCCTCATCAGTGGCCGTATGGTCACCAGAAGGGAGCCTTAGGCACTCCAACTTGGCTCTTGAATTTTTTGAGAGCGTCTTATGCAGTCTAGCTGCTTCTGGTAGTCCTTCAACGTCGAGACAGAAGGCCTTCCAGGACTCTCGTTTAGATCTACGAATGGAATCTTTGTACATGCGTTGAGCCTGTTTAAAGCAGTCCCAATAACATGCGGACTTTGTACGCATTGCCCTATTAGGAGCCTGCGTGTCTCTTTACGCTGCATTTGGAGCTCGGAGTTCCACCATGGTACCTTCCTTGCTCTTTTTGCGCGTCGTAGCGGGCAGCTCCTTTCAAAAGAAGCATTGACCGCAGTATTGATAATACTGAGGTGCTCATCCACCTCCTGTGTGGTGCGAGTGCTATAGGGAATTCCCTGTAGTCCATTCGAGAGGTCACCCTAAAGGTAGCCCAGTCGGTAGACTTGGTATTCCTCTACGCTGCACCTTCGCTGTGTTGCAGCTCCAGGCTGAATCGGATGTACCGGTGTTCCGAAAGAGATGGTTCCGGTACGACTCGTCAGTTTTTTGTCCATTGTGTTACCTGCGTAGATCCCAAGGTCAAATCAATTACTTCCTGTCGTCTGGGAGTAACAAAAGTGGGAGAACGATTTTAGGTCAGTTTCTGGTTAATTTCAACAGAGGCTTTTCATAACCACGATTGAGGCAAATAAAGTAAAAGAACCCCCATTACTATTCAGCTAGCTGGCAACAAGAGAGGGCAAAGGTAATTTATAAAAATGCAAGGGTCAGATTAACCTCATTACAATTCAGTTTCTAACGAAGGAGAAACTTATTACAATTAGATCCCCAACGACGGGGTATCTCTAACGGTGGTGAATAAATAGACGCACTTAAAGAAATCACAAATTAGCGCCAACGTGGGGCCCGAAAAGGTTAATTGCATTTCCTGTATTGGATGCCTATTTTTTGCTTATTATATTGTTGTTCCTTCTCTGTGGTTTTGGCCATCCACTTCTCTAATTCTTTGATTTTTTTCTTACTTCCTTTTCATACTGATTTAAAGTTTTCAGACAACTTCTTTGTTCTTCATGATTTTTTCGTCGTTCATTTCTGTTTTCATCATTTTTTAGCGTCAAGTATTGCATCTATTTCTGTTTTTTGAATACATCTTCCTCCTCTCTATATTTTTTGATTGGTATTAATAGAATTTCCCAATTACTGTAAATTGTATTCGTTTTTGATTATGTGAATTTTAACATAAAGATATTTTTAATACACTGACAGCGTATGAAGCTATCTACAAGGATCGTTCAGGTACGAATTAGCACTGCTATACAGGGTGATGTTAATAGTTGCGTAAATATTTAAACTGCTAAAAGAGAGCAGTAAAATAACATGATTAGTCCAATAATGTCTCATACAAAGACTTTTAGGTTTCGAAAAAGAAAACGTTAGAGTTTTTTTCTGAAAAAGTTTGAGAGCCACAGATGATTTTGAATAAAAATGTAATAATTAAAAACCAACGAAACCTGTTTTTATTAATATTTGTATTGATGTCATGTTAGCACAAGTTTTTGGAAAATATCGTAAAATGAAGTTTATCAATGCTGAGAGGTCTAATATGGCATTGATATTAGCAATGGTAAAATCATCTTATAATATTTTTCAAAAAGATGACGTTAAATTAATACAAATATTAATAAAAACAGGGTTCTTTAGGTTTTAATTATAAAATTTATTAAACATTATCTGTGCATATCAAACTTTCTTAGAAAAACTGCTTTTTGCAAAAACTAAAAGTGTTTGAACTCGTATTAGACATTATTGGGCTAATTATGTTACTGTCCTCTATTACCATTTAGAATATTTGCGCAACACGTATTAAAGTATAACACATATAGAAACATTTGTGTTCTACCTAATTGAAAATTCGACCTTTTTAGTTCTGAAAAGCAGTAAAACAGTTAAGCAATGTAATCATCGCTGCCATAGAGACCTCGCTGTTCACGTACTCCGTAGCATACGAGTATACACGTAATTGCATTTGCTTTATGAGGATGCAGTACAAATCAACTATTTTAATAGCAGCAATATTTAGAAGTTGTTAAATCCAGCAGTGAGCCAAGAAATTAAATCGCTCTCGCACTGTTACATACTGATTTCTGTGCGGTTAAAAGAAGTGCAATTTCGTAGAGGAATTTTAATGAAAATGTTCATCGTAAAACGCTTATATGCAAATAGCTTAGCTGACCTAGAAAATAAAGTTATGGAGCTGAAAACCGTAATTATAATTACCCCATAAAAGCGCGGATAAAACAAAACAAAAACATTAATCACGTGGCCTTATACACATTAACATGGCGAACCGAGATAAAATTCCTATGGAACTTTACGCAGTTCCTTTGGAATGTGTAAAAATGCCGGCTGAATGTGCTTACCTTATTTTTTAATGAATTTCTGCGTCGC
This sequence comes from Agriotes lineatus, assembly GCA_940337035.1. Lineage (NCBI taxonomy): Eukaryota > Metazoa > Arthropoda > Insecta > Coleoptera > Elateridae > Agriotes > Agriotes lineatus. The sequence goes on along the minus strand of CALNHX010001251.1, from coordinate 218,166 downwards.
ACAGGAGACGCAGCGATTCGCGTGCGATATTATTGATGCAATGTCACTGTCGGAGGCCATAGACAAAAACCTTTAAAATCGTTCCAAACTTCCAACGACCATCTGGGGGATCTTTGAGAACGTTCTATGCCTGCGTCTGTATAGCTCTTTACCTTAGTAAATGTCGCAAGTACGTTAGAATGGCTCCCTCTTTCCCTATAATCCACCAACCAGGGTTTCTCCCTGCATCTGACTGATTTAGATTCCCTTGCCTTCGAAATGTATGCTGCTGCTCCTTGCGCACCTTTAATACCTTCATTTCAAAATAAGGTTCAAATACAACGCAAATTTAATCATTCAAAATTACACTGAAACTGCCCTTGTGTATAATTTAAACCACGAAAATTATTACAATTTATAGTACGAATAAAAGTCGCTCATTTCTTCAATTTAGACCTACAAATAATAAAAAATTGTAATAAATGTTAATTTAATTCTCGAGTAACTGCAAAACTTTCTTTGCGTGCAGTCAAACTAACACGAAGGAAATAATTCTGTTTAAAAATTTTAACTTTTAATAGAGTCAAAAACTATAGCAGAAAGGGCTAAATAATAAAAATGCTTTATAAGGTTTAACAGTGTTTTAATCTAAAATGAATTTACGGCAATTACGTCAAAAGTGCACACAGTTAGCTACAGTGGAACACAGGTGCAGTTTTATTCCGCAAGCGTAGATGATTCAGCTTCCTGAAGAATTATCTGGTCTGATGGGAAGGCTTTCTCCAGACCTGGAATCCAATTGACCCACGAGAATGGTGGCCGGAAACAACAAAGATGCGAATATGTAAAATAAAAACATTGACTTACGAAAATGTTCACTCAGCGGAGTCGATAATCTGCAAGGGACGCGTATACCATTGTTGTGCGTATGCGAGAATTCGATCACAGTCAATTGTTGGGGGTTCAGCGACATTTAATGGACGCCAATCGCACATGTTTAAACAGTTAGAAGTTTAATATAAATTTGGTTAGATATTGATTATGCAGAAAAAAATATTTCCCTGAGTTCACTCCTCGAATATTACGTATAAAGGATCGCCTTCACTCGCACGTTTGTTTTCTTTGCCTGTCTTGTTACATCATTTCGCACCCCCCGAACCGGTTGCTGGTGTGCGCTTTAGGCGACATTCCTCCATTCACGGGACGAGTTCGTAGCTGTACGCGTCGAATTTACACCTAGCTGGAATTAACATAACGCTGATGCTGTTTTTCATGAAAAAATCCATGATGTAATATTTTTGCAAGTAACTGAATTTATTGATATTTTTGACTTCTACTTTTTTATTACTTCACGTAGCAACAAAATGGAAAAAAATTGTCGGAACTTTTAAAAATCTAGTTCAGTAGCTGATAACCAATTTATCACCTTGTTTAACAATGGTCAATGATTTATTCATTTGTGTCAAATGCATCCGGCACTAAGATGTATAATACAACATATACCACACATAAAACAGGTAACACTTATGCAGGCATAAGATACGTTTATACACACATCAAAATGGTCTAGGGGACAAACGTAAAAAGTATGTTTGCAAACGTTAATCAAAATGTTTTGTGATTATAGCATACAGAGCTTTATTCTGACAATTTCTAAATCCAGTTATCAAGAAACTGGTAATGTAATAGAAAGACATCGCAAGCCCATCAGGAAAACGAATGCTGTACAGGATAGATTTCTTCGAATCCAATGTTTTCGTAACCGAAATCTTACGGCCAACCAGCTAAAAACTGAGCTCCAAAATGTCCATCAAGTGGTAGTCAGTGGTCAAACTGTAAGAAATAGGTTGCATGAGGTTGATCTCCACGCTCGCGGTCCTGTTAAAGTCCCTGTGCTTTCACGTGGCAATCGCGCACGGAGATTAGAATGGGCCAAGGAACAGATCAACTGGCAAGAACAAGACTGGGCTCACGTGCTCTTCACAGATGAATCCAGATTCGGTTTGAGGCCAGATTTTAGAAGACTAACGGCCGGTCTTATAAAGGCTACTAATCTGACGTTAACTTTAATTCCCTGTTGAAACAAACAAAAGCGCATCAAAACGTTAGTGCTTATGACATTTCATTCATTAGTAAACATATTTTGATGCGCTTTTGTTTATTTTAACAGCCAATTAAAGTTAACGTCAGATTAGTGGCCTTTATAAGACTGGCTGTAAGGGTGTGGAGGAGACCTGGAAATGAAAATCGTTTGGCAACTGTTCAGGAAATTGATCGGTACCAAGGGGGAACAGTTATGGTTTGGGCTGGAATTGGAATTGGCCTTGCCCCCTAGTAGGCCAGTCGATAAGTCGTTTAAAATGGCTGTTAGCGGGAGCAATTCTGGACAAACTGGAATTAATTTTAATTTGTTTGATTTTGTGTTAAGAAATGTCTCTTAAAATTGCACCCCTTAGAAATCCCGGATTTAGCCGCCATCTTGAAAAAAAAGGCGACAAACTTTAATTTTTTTCATTATTTGTAAATATCTCGGTTATTATTAATTTTAGAGTGAAATACATCGTTATCAAAATTGAAGGACTACCTGTTGTCAGGTCATTTTGGTATTTTAATTAGCCACCTAGGCTTTAGGGCAGCGTGCCCGTATGCTAAACCTTTTTAGTTACTTATTTGGCTCCATCGCCGAATTCCATAATAATGATTTTGCACATATTTGGCCCCAAACGCATATTTCTCGTCAGTTGGAGCACCCCTTTGCTGGTACTTTGGCAGCCGGGTGTTATCGCTCGCAAGAATTCCGAACCTTTTAGAAATCACGCCGTTGAGGCGCCTCGCCATTGGCTGTCTTTGTTACCGGAATTAATTTGTTTTATGGAGCGCATCGCCATTGGCTGCCGAGAGTCACGTGGCAATGCCGTTTGGCTCACGCCACTGCAGGGGCCATAACACGGCTTGCTTGAGGAATTCAGCTCTGGCCGTTGATCGAAGGAGGTCGCGTGTGATTGTGCGAGTGGCACGTCTTTACGCCGAGGCGTAGGTGTGTGAAGGGCTTCTTGGGGCCAGTTCTGCGTTTGTGAGAAAAGGGGCTTTCCCTTTGCAACTCGCTGTTTTCGAGGATCTTTCTAGGCAGGACGAAGAAGGCCTTTTTGCCGCCGTAAGTGTGCTCTCAGGAGAGCGTCCTAACTCCGCCATCTTGGCGGATTCCAGCCCGTTTACCCCTAATGCCGTGTTTTGGCGATTGAGCTGCCACAGACTGCCGCCTTCTACCAACTGACTGCACGCCACTCTCATGGACCGTCTGCGGACTAAGGTATTTGTAATTGCAACCATTTAAACATAGTAACTGTTACTTGTGCGAGCGTTGGTGCTTTTGCGTTCAACTTTGTGTGGGCGGATGCATGCCCCTTGCGTGCTTGTCGCGGCTTTTAATGCCGGTTTGAGGCCACCATGCTCCGAGACGCTGCTTTGGTAGCCTACTAGTAAGTTCATGTGCGCGAGTTTCGCGTCTCATCGCCTAAATAGCTAAAGAACTCTGCGCCTATGTCTTGGTGTTACGTTGGTGCGAACTTTTAATTCAGTAATTTTATGTGCGCGAGCTTCGCTATATTGTACCGATTAATACCTAGATCTGTTCGAGCTCTTTGTTTATGTTTGCGAGGACTTTGTGCTTTGCTTCCCAGGTGTTAACCGCAGCCAACGACTGCGTGGGCGACGTAGCAGGGGCTGGCAACTATTCCAAATTCGCATGCTTTAGTGAGGCTATGTTAGCCCCTCTTCCTGGTCAAATATTGCAGTCACGCTGCCCCGCTGCCTTTGCAGGTCGGCGTCTGTTATCGCGCACTAACGCGCCCCTTTTTCCGGAGGGCGTATTTCTAAACTGTACTCTAATATGTAAAGTGTCGAGCCCACTGCGGCCGGCCACCCATAGTGTGTTGTTTACTAGCATAGCGCGTCCATCAGCTGGTGCTTAACGTAAGCAGTAACATAAGCTTGGCGGCACGATTTGCTGCCCAGATGTAGTTAGCGACCAATAGACGCATATTTAATTAAGGGACGTATTATTCCTATTCGACCTGTGCATGCTTTGTTTCAGATAGCGCCTTTTACAGTGTAAAGATTGGTGTACGGCGAGACGTGAGAGATCAGAGCGTGCAGGTAGGTCCAGTGGTTGCGCAGTCTCGGCCCAAAGAGTCCCAATATTACCATTCCAGTATTTGCGATCACGAAATTGTTATTTGAGCTTGCAGCTCATGAGAATTCTTATCGACGGAGCATCTTGAATACTTCGCTCCCGTTTAACCGCCCAGGCCCGGTTATTCGAGTTAAGACAGGCTTGGTGGCGCCCTCATAATTTTGACGTACCCTATATATATGCCTCAACACGCTTGCCCAGAACGTATCGTGTGACTCACGCCCGACTCCCTGAGCGTTCCAGCCGTGGCCTTTAGCCTGTTTCTAGCAAATCTCAGGGCAAGTGTGCCAGTTTTCCAGGACTGATTCCGTGGTGCGATGCTCACCTTGGGTGGGTGTCGTAAAGTTGTTTTAATACCGTAACACTGTTTCGAGGTTATAGGCGTTGAGTCGAAAGCTGGATATTTTAAGGGCATTTGCTAATTTTCTTATTCCAGGCATTCTTGAAATTATGCACATGCTTTTATAGATTGTCAATGTAGTTTCTATGGCAATTAAACATATAAAATCAGTACAAGTAGGGTCTAGGACGTTTCGTCGCCGCCGTTTTGCCACCTGCCGTTTCGCCACCGAGCCAGTTCGCCGCCAGAACAATTTCAATATTTGGAATAACATATAGATACACACATGATCATGACCTAACCTAACCTAACCTAACCTAACCTCACCTAACTAACTCGGTAGTTATTTTCGAATTAGGTACGTTAAGGATTTTGTTGTTTTGTAAATAATCTTAAATGTAGACATTAACATTCTGTAAATTTGAAATCGTTAACCTTGGCGGCAAACCGGCGGTGGCGAAACGGCGGCGGCGACACGTCCCATTCCAGTACAAGTACCCCTGGTAAAATTAGAAAAAGTCCATCTAGAAGATCTGGGAAACAGAAGAATTCGATAAGAACGTTGAAACATATGGTCTACCTTTGTCGTTCGTTTGGAGAATCATTTTATGGCGACCGGCGTAGAAGAAGATAATCAGAAAAATGCGGCAAAAGGACGAGCAATTTTGTTAGAAGGTATGGGAGTGGAATTATTTTCCAAATTTTTGATTCGATAGGAGGTAGAGCAGGTTTAGTGCCAAACGTCACTTTTCAAAATGTGGTTGACGCCGTTCAAGCTCTCGTTACTCCAACCCCATTAATTATTCATAAACGTTTTCGTTTTCATACCAGAAACCAGTTACAAGGAGAAAGTGCTCAAGATTTTATGGGAGCATTGAAGAAAATTGCTCTGAAGTTTAATTTTCTGGCCGATGCTACTACAAATACTGATCCGACGAAAGCTCGTTTACGAGACCAATTTATTTGCGATCTGAACAATGCAGATATGCAACGTTACCTTCTACAACAAGATGGTTTGAGGGAAGTGACTGTTGTCGAACATGCACAAAATTACGAACAAGCCAAAAAGACCGAATTAATTACATCACAGAAGAGAATTGGCGAAGTTAAAACGTTTCAAGTTCAGACTAATTTCAGGAGCAAGAAATCTGAGCATTTTAAAGAAAAATCGTTTCAAGGTCTTTCGAAAGGTTGTAGCAGATGTGGAGAAAAAAACCATATTTCAGATACCTGTTGGTATAAGTCAAAGGTATGCAATGCGTGCCATGGCAAAGTCCATAAAGCATCTTGCTGCCCTTTTGCAAGGGCAGATACTTTCCAGAGGACAAGAGAAAAACAGCAGCTGAAAGCCAGTTCGTCAAATAATAAGAACAAGTCGAGCGGTGGTGTAGCCTGTTTAGAAGAAAGCCAAGACGAGGAAGATGTTATCTGTGAATTAAACGGCCATATAGAAACAATTGGACAAGTGGACGACGTAATAGTTATTTACTATACAAGTGGGATAACAGCATCATTAATATACTTGTGTGCTTACATAACTCGTGCTACGCACTCGTTTGTAACTTACACACACGTATATTAATGATGCATTATCACACATGTATTGTACAACATTTTATCTACGACTGCTATAAAATTGAGAAAAGTGCATTAAGAGAAATGTCAGATCTGTCATTTTCAAAAATATTTTAGTAGGCAAATGTCATTATGTCATTCATTTGACACTATTTCAGTTACGTAATGAAGTCATTACATAACTCAGTTGCGTAATAAAACCATTACAAAACTGAGTGGTGTAATGAGCTTCCCTAACTGAAATAGTGTCAAATTAGTGATGTAATGCGTTACTTATCCCACTGGAGTGGATAAAAAGAATTACGTACCCAAGGTTCAAAATAACTTTGTGGTGCTCTTCAGAGAAAAAAAGAAATAAAATCGATTTCTAGTATGATTTCGGCACGGGAGTTACTTTCATAAATAGAGAAGTCTGGGAAGTTTTGGGTTCACCGAAAATTGAGGCCAGTTATTTGCGTTTTATCTCATACTCAGGGCATTCTGTGCCGATTATCGGACAAACAAAAATTGACGTCCGTTTTCGGAATAAGACATTCAGGAATTTGTTTTTGTTAGTCGTCGATGGCAGACAGGAGTGCCTCTTAGGTCGTTGGTGGGCCGTCCGAATGGGCATCAGTCGCCATGATTGCGTGTGTTCCAACTAAAGGACGGAAAATGTTTTTCAATCGGAAATTAAGAATTCGAAGTTACTAGATATTTTGATAGCCGAATACAGTGAACTTTTTGATGGTAAGTTAGGACATATAAAAGTACGGAAGCTTCGGTTACCTTGGCAATTTTGAAAGAGCCAATAAAGAAGTTTTGGCCAGAACGCCGGGTACCATATGCCATCGAGAAGCGTGTAGATTGGAATTACAGCGTTTGGAGTCAAGAGGAGTTATCGAGATGGTTCCAAACGATGTTTCCCAGTATGCATCACCTATTGTCGTAGTTGCAAAAAGAGGCTCGGATGCATTACGAATTTGCGGTGATTTTAAAGTTGTAGTCAACAAGGTTATAGAAATCGAACAGTATCCTTTGCAAAGAGCCGCGGATCTGTTTGCTAAATTGGGCAGCAGTTCAATTTTTACTTCTTTGGATATGTCCGAAGCATATCATCAAGTTGAATTGGACGAAGAAGCGAAGAAATTGTTAGTTATAAATACACTACTAGGTTTATATCGGTACCTGAGGTTACCTTTTGGCATTTCGTCAGCGTCGGCCAATTTTCAAAGAACGCTGGACTGGGTATTGAAAGACATTCCAGGTGTTATATGCTTTCTCGACGACGTATTAGTAGCAGCAAAAACAGAAGAAGAACACATTCAACGTCTTCGGCAAGTTTTTCAACGATTTAAAGAAGTTGGAATTAAATTGGGACTCGGAAAGTGTGCTTTTGGGCGTTCGTCAGTGACATATTTGGGACACAAGATTGATAAAGAAGGATTACACGCAATGAATTCGAAAATTGAAGCAATACAGAACGCACCAGTACCGAAGAATGTTTCGGAATTAAAGTCATTTTTGGGACTAGTCAAGTATTATGGCAAATTTGTCGATAAACACGACGATTTGTGCACCATTGTATACATTATTAAAAAAGGATATGGAATATTGTTGGGGACAATCTCAACAATCAGCTTAAGAACGTTTAAAGAAGATTTCACAAAGTCCTCCAGTTTTATGTCATTACGATCCAGAGATTCCTCTTGGATTAGCAACAGATTATTCGCAGCACGGCGTCGGAGCTGTGCTGTATCACGTTTTTCCTGACGGCAGTGAGCGATCGATTTCGTATGCATCAGCTACATTATCGTCGGTACAGAAGAATTATTCGCAAATCGAAAAGGAAGCATACGGAATTATTTTCGGAATTACGAAGTTTAAGCAGTATTTGTACGGACGACGATTCACGTTGGTCACTGACCATAAGCCATTATTGACGTTATTCGGAAAAGATGAACCGATATCTGATCAAACGTCAAATCGTTTACAGCGTTGGGCGCTGCAGCTTATGGCCTTCACGTTCGATTTGGAGTTTCGACAGACGGAAAAGCATGGCAACGCGGACGGTCTGTACAGGCTACCTTTGCCTTCAACTCTGTCCGGAGAGGAAGAAAAGCCGCCGTTTGAAGACGTATTTTTGTTAGATGAATTGGCATCTGAGGAATTATCAAGCAAAGCATTATCTGAGGCAGTTAAAAAGGATCCAGATACGACAAAGTTTATTCGTTGTTTAGACCACGGAGTATGGCCTAATCCGATTTCACCGTTATTGGAACCATTTTTCAAGCGACGATCCGCGCTTAGCACAGAAAATATCTGTGTCTACTGGGGTCACAGATTGTTCATACCATTGAAAATTGCGTAAAGCGGTTTTAGAAGAGCTACACCAGGGACATCCCGGTATGACCAGGATGAAGAATTTAGCTAGATGGTGTGGTGGCCTAATTTGGACAAGGACATCGAGAAGGTGGTAAACAACTGCTCTCATTGTCAACAGCAACGACCAGCGGCAGCAGAGTCGCCAGTCCATGCGTGGGCTTTTCCAGAAAAACCATGGCATCGTTTGCATATGGATTTTGCCGGACTCTTTCAAGGACACCTGTGGTTATTGATCGTCGATGCAAGAACAAAATGGCCGGAAATCGTAAGGTTAGGAAGATCAGCAACATCAGGAAATACTGTACAAGCTTTACAAGAATTATTTTCAAGGTTTGGAATTCCAGCTCACGTAGTTACGGATAACGGAACACAATTTACTAGCTCAGAATTCCAAAATTTTTGTAGGAAGCTAGGAATAACACATATCAGAACATCACCTTATCATCCACGCGTTTCGTTCGGACATTCAAGAATGCAGTAGGAGAAAACAAAATACCCATGGAACTAGTTTTGTATCGAATTTTTAGATTTTTATCCAACGACCGGCTATTCACCAGCTAAATTATTGCTCGGACGAAGATCGCGGTTACCCTTAGATAATTTGAAGGCTGATCCGGAATTGAAGGTTCTTTCTCAGCAAGAACAAATAGCAGATCCGAAATGTAAGATGCGATATTTTAAACCAGGTAGCCACGTATGGGTACGAGATTTTCGTCAAAGGTAGCAAAAATGGATTGCGGGTATGATTACCAAATTTATACCTCCATATATATACCAGGTGATAATTGGAAGTCGAATTCACAAAAGACACGTAGATCATTTACTTCTTCGTGATGAAGGGTGCGAGATGCAAAGTGAAAATGAATGTAAACTTTTATCAGTTACTGCACAGGAAGAATGTGAACAACCTTAATCGGTTACTAGACAAGAAGGAAGCAAGAAGAGTTTCAGCGACGTAAGGTTACCTGTACCGGTTACAGAAACGGTTAGGAAACGGTTATTGAAAGTTCGGTTCCAACATCGGAAGTGTTGCCACCGCCTTTTCCATACGCTCCAGAGCGTAGATATCCAATTCGAGAGCGAAAACCGCCCCACGCTATGGTTACAGTTAATCAACGACTAGACTATTTTGGAGTGAATAAATAATTTAAGGAAGGAGAAATGTTGAGCATTTGATCAAGATAGTGTAAATTAATTAAGAGTTATTTGTTACTAAGTGTTATATGAAGAATAAAATTGTAAACAAAGAGATATAAAAATAAATTTGATATTTAAAATATGTTGTATTAAGTCAAGGATACAACAGTTTCAGAGTCAAGCAGGCTGCCGAAGATGCTGATACCTTAATTGTCAACACTGCAATTGAAGAATCAAATCACTACAAATCGGTAATTATAATAGGGGAAGACACTGATTTATTGGTAATTCTTACCGCCTTGAATGAGTCTCCCTCTAAGATTTATTTTCTGAAGCCAGGGAAGGGAAAGACTCGTAGCCGGATGTATGCATCCCATAATATACATTTGGATTCTTCAATTAGGGACAACATTTTATTTCAACTCACATTTAGTGGCTGTGATACTGTTTCCGCATTATACAGGCAGAACGAGAAAGACTTACAGAAGGCTGTTCAAATTTTCAAAGACCCAAACGCGTTCCTAGAGGAAATAGATAAAGTGGGAGAACAAGTTTTTCTTCTTCTGTATGCATAAAAAACTGTGCATCATGTAACAAATATAGATATCTCTGTTTCATACAATCTATTAACAAAAGTCTACCAAATCTAGAATCATTACCACCAACCAAAGACACCTTCGTTTACTTACAACCAAATTCAGCTATGGTATGGAAACGAAAAATCAGCTTTGGACTGGAGATGGAGAAATTCGAAGAATGGGTTAATGCCCATTCCACTGTATAAAACGCAGCTCCCCAAGAATTACTGAAACTCATTACTTGTAAATGCGTCAAAAGTTGTGAAGTAGCTTGTAGCTGTCGTAAAGTACGTTTGCATTGCCTATTTTATTTCTGTATCGAAGTCTGATGAATTTATTTTAATCATTGCACCTTATTGTTAGAATGATTTGGTAAGAATATTAGTTTGCATTGTTCATTGAAAATTCTAACCTATTTCTCTCACTTCCAGATAATTTTTGTATAACTACTATTTTAATTCTGTATCGATGTCTGATGAAGTTATTTTAAAATAACGAAACGTTACATTAAGCATAATTGATGCTGATTATAATTAGCATGGAAGAATTTTGGCTGTTTTAATCAGCCTTCGTTTTTTTCCCATTACTTACCTAATTTACTGACAGCCGTTGTGTGTATTTTTAATGAAAATTGCCCAGTAATGTGTCGTTTTGCCAGGGCAAATCTTGTTAAAATACTGTGGACGTGGTCGAATTAGATGACGAGGACTTGCATATACATATAGAACATCTCGAAGATTATGAACCAAATCCGGAATATGAGACAGATGTTGAAAGTCAGGATGATATTGAGAATTATGTTGAACAACCACCAACATCAAAAAGGCAAAAAAATTGATGACCGTCAACTTCAAAAGAAACTTGAAGTTAGCAAAGTTGGCATAGTGGATTAGGTCACTTAAAAAACGCTCCGGGTACTCTGCTTCTATGTAATGTGGAAGCGAGTACAAAGTAAGCGACATAATTTCTTTACATGGGTAATAGAAATCGGATATAGTACGAAAAAGGAATTTTTATCGCATCTTCAATAATAAAAAAAGCAAATGCTCGAAAAAATAATATATTTCGAGGCCTATGAATTCGAAACAAGCGAATGTATGACAAAAAATGCATGGAACATTTTTTGTAGAGAATTTACTCTTCTTTAATTTTGATAACTATGTATTTTGCTCAAAAGTTGATACTAATCGAGATATTCATTAATATTAGAAAAAATATAAAAATTTTGACCTTTTTTTAAGCATGCGGTTAAATCCAGGCCTGTAAAGGGGTGCAAAATTAATATATATTTTCTGAGTCTCAACAGAATAGCTTAAAATTGATTCCAGCTTGTCCGGAATTGCTCCCGCTATTAATATACTTATCGACTGGCCTATAGGCCATCTTGATGTGTGTATAATAAGGCGTCTCCAGCAAATTCCTCGAATGCAATTGCTCGAAATCAATTGCTTGAAAATCAAAATGCTCGAATGTAACTTTTCTCGAAGTACAAGTTCCTCGAATCGCAATTTCTCGAAAATGTTTTGCTCGAATTTATGTGGTCTTAAATAATGCGTCAATACTAAAATCTTCAAAATATTTTGTAGTAAGTGGTCAAAGACAGAATTATGTTCTTGTAATAGGAAAGTGATTACCATTGAAATGTAATTACGGGTATTCATAATCAGGTTAATGGGTTTGTTGTAATTACAAATAATGTTCAATAGGTTTTTCTTGGGACACGAAAGTGATTATCATCGGACTGTAATAGATACCTATACCTATTTTTTATTAATAAAGGTTATAATTTGTAATTTGTGTTTTTTTATTATATTTGATATTAACTCTTAAGTTAAGGTGATTTCACAACTTATTTTTTTCGAGCAACAGATAATCGAGAAATTGCTGTTCGAGAAACTTGCTATTCGAGCAAAGTCACACTGACTTTCGAGCAACTGATTTCGAGCAATTCGTTTTCGAGCAATTGCATTCGAGCAATTTACCTAGAACCATAATAAGGATAGGACTTAATACATGCACCATGTCAGATTGTTTTGATCAATAATTGGCAACATTCATCAAGCTTCGAGCTTAGCTAACAGTAACTAGTTAACCCATTTAACGTATAGCAGGTAAGAAAATAATTTATTACAAAGGAAATAAATAAAAAAAAAAGTTCTCTTTTATAGTGTTTCATGGCCGTCTTTGAACATAGTCTCTTCCAGTGCTCTTCATCTATTTTTGTTAGAGATTTACAGTTATATAAAGCTAGCTGTTAGTTTTAAGTCGTCGATCGATCCCATAACTGGTCGTCTTCTTCAACTTTTAAGTATGTTCTGCCCATTTTTATTTTGATGTTGCGGCATAGTAGTGAAACTACATGCGTGACTTTTGTTCTTTCTCATATACTTCATTTTACTTATTAATCTCTTTAGCTGTTAGTGATATCCTCAGAATTCCATGTTTCTTGGCACGTTGCATAATTCTTAGGGCGTTGTTACTTGTCAAAAGCGTTTTTAGGAGTAGAATTCGTTTAGCCGTATAAAATTTAGTCTTATAAATCCTTTTTTATTTGAAGCGGTCGTAGTCATATAAACGCATCTTAATTGGCCGCTCGCATATTTCTCTGATAGCGGTTATCTACTACACCGGAGAGCCCTCGCTGGGTTTTCTGACAGTGTTCGTGCAATTTGCTTATGCGTTGAAATCTTTATCGCATAGTGCAGGACCGTTTGTTTTGTTTTTCTATCAGCAACATGTCGCTGCTTGTCTTTCTTTCTGGCTGGTGCTTCAAACTGGACAACTCGTTTTGTAATTTTACTCTAATCACCATTTTTTGAGCCCCTTTCTGTTTGCTTCTGATGTTTCGTGGGGTCATTAGTGTATATAGTAAACCACAAAGGTTCCAAGATGGACCCCTGGGGCACACCTCTCGCAATAGGTAAAGGGTGGGATATGATATTATCGACGTTCACACTTTGATTTCTATTATATAAACTAGTTGTTACCCGCGACTGCGTTCGCGCGAGGTTCGTTATTTGTGTATTAAATAATGATTCATTATTTTCTGTCATCCCATCCCATCCCATCCTATCCCCGTCCCTTTCCGTCCCGTCGAGTCCCGTTCCGTCTCGTCCCTTCCCGTCTCGTACCGTCCCGTCCCGTCCAGTCCCGTCCCGTCCAGTCCCGTCCCGTCCCGTCCAGTCTCGTCCCATCCCGTCCCTTCTCGTCCCATCCCGACCCCTTCTCTTCCATCCCATCCCTTCCCTTCCCCTTCTGTCCCGTCCCTTCCCGTCAAGTCCAGTCCCGTCCCGACCCATCCTGTCCCGTCCTGTCCCTTCCCTTATGTCATGTCGACAATCTTGTATTTAAACATAAATGTTATTTTCGCAATCAACGTCCCAAAAAACCTCAATAACGACACCCATATCGTATTTTAGGCTTATTTACCCCATTTTACTCCTTTAGGGGTTGAATTTCAAAATATACTTCCTTATTCCTTGTATACGTCATAAAGGGAACCTCTGTGCAAAATTTCAGCTTTCTAGGTCGAAGGGTTTGGGCTGAGCGTTGATGAGTGAGTGAGTGAGTGAGTGAATCAGGACTTTCAGTTATATATATATACTAGCTTTTACCCGCGACTTCGTTCGCGCGAGGTTCGTTATTTGTTTATTAAATAATGACTAATTATTTTTTGTCATCCCATCCCATCTCATCCTATCCCCGTCCCCGTCCCTTTCTCCGTCCCCGTCTCCGTACCGTCCCATTCCGTCCCGTCCCGTCCCGTCCCGTCTCGTCCCGTCCCGCCTCTCCCCTTCCATCCCATTCCTTTCCTCCCCTTCCCTTTCCGTCCCGTCCCGTCTCGTTCCTTTTCGTCCCGTCCCTTCCTTTTCCGTCCAGTCCCTTTCTGTTCAGTCCCTTCCCGTCCAGTCCCGTACCTTCCCGTCCCGTTCCGTCCCGTCCCCTTCCATCCCATTCCTTCCCTTTCCTTTCCGTATCATCCCGTTTCGCCCCGCCCCGCCCCGTCTCGACCCTTCCCGTCCCGTCCCGTCCCGCCCCTTTCCCTCCCGTCCAGTCCCGTCCCTTCCCGTCCCGTCCCGCCCCTCCCCTTCCATCCCATCCCCTACCCTTCCATCCCATCCTTTTCCTTCCCTTTCGGTCCCGTCCGTCTTTTCCCGTCCAGTCCCGTCCCGCTCAGTTCCGTCCCGTCCAGTCCGTCCCGTTTCGTCCAGTCTAGTCCCGTCCCGTCCCGTTTCTTCCCTTATGTCATGTTCACCGTCTTGGACTTAAAAATAAATGTAATTTTCGCAATCAACGTCCCAAAAAACCTCAATAACGACACCCATATCGATTTTTAGGCTTACTTACCCCATTTCACTCCCTAAGGGGTTGATTTTCGGAAAATCACGAAATACGTGTTTGATTATTTGTTTTTAGGAGTACTCCTACGAAGTTTCAAGTCGAAATGTCTATTTAATATTATTTCTCCATACAAAATTGGAACCCCCATTTTACCCCTTTAGGGGTTGAATTTCGAAATATCCTTCCTTATTCCTTGTATACATCATAAAGGGAACCTCTGTACAAAATTTCAGCTTTCTAGGTCCAAGGGTTTGGGCTGGGCGTTGATGAGTGAGTGAGTGAGTCAGTCAGGACTTTTAGAAATATATATATGATATAGATTAATTGAGGCATTTCCTGGACCAACATAATGTAGTAGTGCCAGGAGTAATTTATGACTTAAGGTGTTGAATGGTTTATTGAAGTTCAACAATGCCAACATTGTATAATTACCATTATCATATTACTTGAGTACATCGTCAGTTACATGCAGTAAAGCAGTTGTACAACTATGCGCTAGTCGAAAGCCTGCTTAGCATTCAGGTAATAATTTATATTTTTGTAAGTGAGTACGTAATTGCTAAATAATTAGTTCTTCGAAAACTTTAGACATTTTAGGCAGAATGCCAATTGACTTGAAATCCTTTAGTTCAACAGCACGTTCAACTTTAGGTAAGGGGACTACAATTGCAGATTTTAGCATTACTCCATCTGGTCCTACTGAATTGTTTTTCAATAAATTAATTACGACGCGAAAACGTTGCATCACTGACCTTTAATCATTCCCAGGTACGGGTATCGGAGGCAAGTGGTGTCGCAACGCTCAGGAGGGGGTTCAAACACCCAATACAGGATGTACACGTAATACGGCGAAAACGAAGTATGTTTACAAATTGAATTAGCGGGCGACAAGAAGCAAGAGGTGGTCACTCTTCGACGGATGGAGAATAATTAATTTTAGGAGAAGGAACTTTTTCAGGGTTAAACGAGGGAACTCTAAGATTTTAAGGTTTCTAGGAAACTGGACCACATGTTGGAATACAGGAGTGACACAACTCGAAGAATACAGTCTACTAGAAAAAAAACTAAAATGCCAGTCCTAAACTTGAAATACACACTACAACCAACAACTATTAATTAAAAAGTACAACTAACAAATTATTTTTTTAATTTCCTCAATGTCCACTTCAAAAATTCTTCCATTAATACGTTATCTGAGTAAAAATTATATACATTCTTGTCAACTGGTAAGTTAGGTATAATATTTATAAAATACTGGTTTACATTCGGGATATAAGAATTAGTTTCATTTTTATTAGAATTTTAACTATCCACATTCAAACTTTTCAATTCATTCCACATTTCTTTGCTGCTGCTATGAGTACCCTTTAACTGACGTTAGCCTTTCTTCATTTTTAATTGCTAAATTTGTACAATTACAGAGCAGTTTATAGTAAGCACAATAATACACACAATAATGCACCCTCGTTTGGTTGTTTTATATAACTACTTTTAGCTCGATCTCTTAATTTCATAACAATTTAATGTTGTCTGTCAGCCACGGAGCAGGATTTTGCTTAAAAGTACTGGATTACCATAGAGAATACTTGTTAAAAGGATGAATTAATTGAGTGTTCAACCTTATAGTTGACATGCATAGAATATATCGTGTGTTAAAAACTCATTTAGGGTAGTCCTTGGAAAGAAAGATAGAGAATGTAGTCATGTCTTAACTTAAGTATGTAGGTGAATATCAGAATGCAATTTGTTTATGAACACATCTGTCACTGCGACAGATAAAAGTTTACACTGCATTAAGTTTAATTGTATCAAGCAAAAAGGAAAATAAGATGGCATGTACACAAGAACAACGAGTGCAATAATCATAACTCTTGTTAAGTGTTTTGTATATTTTTAGGAAAATAATTCAAGGTCAAGATGTAATTTAGGTCTCACTGACTTGGTAGTTCATTTTCATCAATGGGTATATCTCAAGTTACGGCAAACTTCAATTTGATCATGGCATGCTGCGAATGAGTTTTTTTTTGAACACACGATATATCATTTCTAAATCTGCATTAAATTTATTCAAATTAAAATCCTTGAAGTTTTTAAATATAGTATGATCAAAAATTATTTTCATCTAGTATGGCTATGGAATAGTTTCTAATTCATGAATGCAACTATAAGTCACTTAAAAATGAAATGTCAAGTTTGACATTTACGTATAAATGGAGTTACCTTCATAAATTGGGAACTATTCCATAGCCATACAAGATGGAAATAATTTTTGATCATACTTTACATGAGACACAAGGTCATGCTTAAGAGGTTTCATGTAAATGTGGCAGTACACAAGTTCGTGATCTGATTTTGTCATTTTGTCACACCCGACTTCATAATTACCGTCAAAGACGCTGCGATAAACACATCTAACAAAGACATTTTACTTAAATCAACTCTAGTAGGTTTCGTTATAACTTAAGGAAAGTTACAAGACCCTAGCATATTATTTAAGTAGCTTATAGCGGGGTGATCGGGGGTAAAAGGGTCGATATTACAATCATTTAAGAAAATAATGTCCTGTGAAACTGGTGTGCATAACATAAACGATTCCTTCAATTCGTCTACAAAAGCTTTATAGTGGAGGCTTGTAAATGGTTCCAAAGATAAGCTTTTTCGAATTAACACAGAAATCCAAAGTTGTTCAATATTACTATGTGTATTAATGACAGATGAATTTAAACATTGTCTTATAATCTACCTGGATTGTTCCGGAATTTTCAAATTTAATTTTAAATCCCTGCGAAGGGTGCTTCCAAAATTCGCTAAATTTACTTTAAAATTGGTTGCCTTGGGCAAAGTCGAAATCTAAACAGAGTATATTACGTGTCCCGATTTGTAAGCCGTCGACTGTACATTAAGATGCGCAACTTTCACACACTTACGAGATAGGGCCGGTTGCAGAAAGCAATGTTAAATCTGGTGTTAGCTAACGTCGCGTCAAAGTGAACAAAATCGCATCAAATTTTATTTACTAATGTATTAGTTACCAAGCATTTGAGATTTGATTCGTTTTTGTTCACTTTGACGTCGCGTTAGCTAACAACAGACTTAACATTGCTTTCTGCAACCGGCCCATAACTTTACAACAATTAAATATCATACACAACATTACTCAAAGTAAGCAGATAAAAATATATGTAGTCTAGCAAAATGCTTAAATTAACAAAAAGTATCAACATTATAACGCTACGTTGTGACATATACAGAATACCTGGGAAAGTTCACTTCATGTCAGATACGTTGTTGATTATTTTAAATTAATTATTTACTTTTACGTAAACTGTCCCATCCCGTGTCCAAGCCTTCTTCTTTCCTATATTTTTTTAGGATTCTTGAAATACTGCAGACTTGCCCTTGTCAAGTCACGACTCTGGTATTCTTCAAGAGAGATATTTTCTGTTTTAAGGACTTAAACATCGTTTTCTAACGTTGTTATCTTCTCGTCCTGAAGCTGCAATGTTGCACTTAAATGTTTACTGACGATATCCGACACCTCCACAGCAATACCGTTGATAAAGTTTTTTTTGCTACATAACGCTTTGGTCGCTTGACTTATTATACTCCGGATATCAAACAGCTGATCTCTGACAAAAGGGCATTTTTACACAGTAAATTTAGAGGCTAGATTGAAAAACGCACAACGTACCGGCACGCCCACTACTCATAACGGCTCATGCTCTTAAAAAAGGACATATACTGTTCAGTGACTTTAAAACAAGGGTTGGAAAATATTACACGATATTACCTGAAGCTATAGAAAAACATAGAAGAGCTAAAATTACTACAAAATAAGAACTACTACTACCTACTAAGTGTACAGGACTTAACTTATTTGTTTAGATGCTTACTAAATTATTGAATAGGATATACTATACATTTTCCCGCCGTCGATCATGTAAGTCAGTGATACAGCCTTTTAGTAACAAAACGTATAAGTCGGCGATTATATTTGTTTGCTGCTTTCCCTTGACAACGGAACTTAATATTATTATTCAGTTCCTAGGATAATAAAATTAACAACTCAAGATGCAGACTTAAACGTTTTGTTTATAATTGCAAGTGTTTATGTGACATGTGACACTCACAGGTAACAAGACTCATGAAAATTAATCCTAGGGACAGGTGACAAACCAAACGATTTTTAAAAAAATCTAGAAAAATTTCGATAAGCAGCGGGAAAAATGTAATAAGGTAACTCGGAATGTATCGCCTATTAACATTTTAGCAATAACTGTATTTAATTAACAGAGGTTGGTGATTGAATAGAACAATATCGTCAGGGTTGCATTTAGCTTGTATTTAAATTTGTGCTGGATATGGTACATATAGCTAAGTTATAATGACTGACAGATTAATTGAGTAAAGTCAGCACACGATAATGAAATCGCTACGAAGCGTTACAGAGGTTTCATGCAGTGTTTTCAGTCATATCGAAATGCCAATCGATAACGCAGCTAAAGGGTTATAAAGTATTGTAATAAAGAACATATTAATGCAAAGAGCATTTAAAAAGCAACCTGAAATAATGGCTACTACAAGAAAATGCCAATAGCTTGTGAAACGGTGGTTTTAACTAAAAGTGAAAAGTGCAACCAAGGTGCGGTTATAGTTTCCTCAATGACATCTACAAAATCAATTAGAAATTAAAATGAAAGATTGTAAATTTACTAAAAAAACATTTGCAAATCACGTTTCTATGGTGACCTAGAAGGTCGTTTGTTGCTGTTTTGTTGGGGAGGTTAAACCAAAGGCTTGTGTATTGTTTGGCTCCCGGTTTTTTGATTAATTTTGTTGAGAAAAGTGTATAAATTGTAACCAGTTGAGAGTTTTATTTATTTGCCATTATGTCGAGATCAGCTGTGGTTCCAGCAGTTCCAAAGTAAATTGGATCTGGAGCTTAGCCTATGTGTGATAGCCTTTCAAGCTAAAATTGGACTAGCTTTGGGGTTGTGAGAAGCAGAAAGCAGAGTGCAACATATAGAGGAGGGCTTGTTGTGGTCTATAAGAAGGCAGCAGCAGCAGAAATATCGCCAGAGGGCAAGTATATGCTTGGCGTCCCTTCAAACCGTGGCCGGTTCGAGGTCATCTTTCGAGCCACAGTCGTACATAATTATTTGAAATATATTGTTATAAGTTACCTGAGATGAACTGATTAATTGTTGGTTTATTTGTGTTCAAAATACCCTAAATTTTCTGTGTTTCGGATAGCTTTAAGTGCAATCAAATATTTAAGGTTATCTGTCATGCTTTAAAATCGAGCATTTGATATACAATGGTTAAATTCATTTAAAGTGTAACAACCTAACCCTGTAGATATATAAGTCTCTAACCGGAGCAAAAGTTTTAATAAGTTGCTAATGAATGAAATCAAGAAAGCAACATACAACATAGTTAAATATTCATATTTTTAATAAGCTACAGAATAGAGAGGCAAATAGCCAAATCAAACTAAGTTGCTGTGTTGTGGTCGCTCAAAATTTTATTTACTTATTTAATTACCTAAGAAGCAAATCAGCGTAATATATTCGAGGTTCGGGGCTAATTCATTTTCTCTGGATTTAAATCCGTGCTCATGCATAAATTTACACACTGGTGACTTACACAAAAAGTCCGTAATGTCCCTTCGGTCTAGTTGTAGGACAATAACATGACGCTGTGGGAAACCGAGGCAATCAGCATGCCATGTGGCATGTGGTCACATATATTCGTTCGCAAACAAATCATCAACCAAATTCTATAACCGGACGAGCAAGCAAGAATAAGCAAACATTGCGACATTTAGCAGTACGTGTTCGATGTTATAATACTTAGAAGGGGTTTTGCACCCCACCCTCCACGGTGCCTGTAAAATTCAGCAATACGGATGCTCATCGCATGTAGTGCCTATAAGCCGAACGCTATCTAGACCAACGAGCTACAACTTAAGTCAGTGTGATTTGCATCTACGGTTGTCACCCCGCAAAAGACCAAAATCACAAGACATTTGTGGGATATAAACATCCCGTAACTATGCAGGTACGCTTCCTGAATCACTGATGAGCTAGGTGCTTATCAGGTGAAGGGTAAGTGGTCATCTTGCCGGATGTCGGCTATTTCAGTTACAATAGTACTATCAGTGGAACCTGGTTAGGCATCAATTCAACAATAAACAATGAGCAACGACCCAAAGAACAAAGCTCTCTACAATCAATATCAACAATGAAACCGTGTCCAACTCAGCCCCACTATCGAACTGTATACAACGTCCACTACAAAGCTTCTCAAGAAATACTTATATTACAGCCCTCATTATTTCATCATTTCGATCGATTAATCCACACAATTACCACAAGTCACTTCAAAAATCACATTAGAGCCCTCGCATTGTAAAAATTTCCACCCCATGTGCTATATCAGATTTCACACCTGCACGTTCTCGGCGTTCTCGGCTAACTGACCGCCGAGTCCCTGAAATTTTAAAGCTACCCCCGGTACCTTAAAATAACTTCTGGTACCGTACAATTCTAGAAATATTTGGAACGCATTATATTTTAGCGGTTGGTTTAGTCAAATGCCCATAATCATACGAAAACTAATAAATGATAGAATGTAACTAAAGAGACACAAAAGTAAGTATTACAACACGCAAATGAAATGTTTCCAAATATGTACTTTTCAAAATTCTAAAAGCATAATTTCTAGCATTTATTGATATTATGCTCCTTACATGTTATACTAAAACACTTAATGTTCGGGCACTTCATTCCATGTAGGAACATGGATTGAGACAAGGCAAGTCCAGGTCGCCGAAAGATCTCTTTACGAAACCCAGTCATTCTGGCACACCTTAACGGCGTACTGGGTGATGTGGTAATACGATCATACCACCTTCACATTCACACCGGAGTTTATTGGGGTAGTTTCATAACTGGAAAAATTATAGACAAAATACAATTAGAGAAAGGAACAGAGATGTCTGTAGAGCGAAAACAAGAAGTTTTAAGGCAGTATAAAGTTTCAAAATAAGCATTATCGGCTGTGTGCACAGTGGTAATACTATCATACCAGAGAGCGTTAAAAGGTTAACAAAAGAGCGTAACACAAAGAGGAGTTGGCAATCTAGGGGGGCAATTTCCATGTCCAATTGCGACAGAATATATGCTTCCCGAATTGCTTCAGTCACCACTTAACGCACACTTAAAAATATTCAATATTTGAGCATGTGTGTTCAAACAGTTTTATAAAATTTTAAAGTAGGTGGGCCAAGGCAACATGTATGGTATCAAAGAATTCTGTTGATCACTAATAGTGTACATAAATTAACAGCTCAATTATCGGAAGTGAGTTGAATTTGCGCTCCAAAACCCACTACTATTGTACATATAAATTAATGTTATTTTAATGAACCCATAACAACAGTTTAATTTATTAACTGATGCGGCAACCGAGCTCAAATGAATGCTGCATCTAAAATCAATAGTGAATATTGAACTTTATGCAAATACTTCTGTAGATGAAGTTGTACTTTGGCCAAATTAAAAGTGCCGCGTTTTTGCCTTTTTAATTCCGCTAAAGCTGGTTATGCAAATTGAAGCTGCATTTAACTAGTGGGAAATATTCTATCATTTTGTTTATAGCCCTTTTTGTGTCCAGCAGATGTTCATTAAACGTATCCAAACGAAGTGGTCGATTATAATAAATTCATTGCGATTTTTCGTGAAACAGGTAGAGTTACGAACACCTCTCTTGTGATGTGAGTTTACAAAATATGAATTTGTGGTCATTAGACAATCTACATTTCTGTGAAACACCGCTTCGTCCTCAGAAAATTGGTGCATGGGTGGCTATAAGCAGGTGATGATCCATTGGTCTTATTTTTAATTTCTCCTTAGCAAATTACATAAATGGAAACAAAAAGTAAGATCTAAGTGTCAAGAATTAAATAAGTCAGCAACCGTTTTACAAAAAGTTTCTAACGGTATCACCAGAAAAGCTCGTCAATGCATTTCGTTTTTGTCTTGCTCCTGATCACTAAGTAACTATGAATTAATGCATTCTGTGAGGACATGCACCCTTTTACTGCTTACAGTCAACTTTGATTTAAACCTAAAATATCACAGCTTATCTATTATTTAGCAATTTCATGCTTTGACTACCTTGTTTATAAGGACATATACAATATGATAGTAAAATTAATAATGTTGCACAAAATTGATAGTTTCAATGAACTTTAGCAGTGTGGGAACATCGCTGGGGGCTTCCTTTATGCCTGATGAAATGTTGCAATCCAACCAGTAGGCTTTATAATCCTTACATTCGGTGAGTTGATGGTCTATTGTTAGTGGAGTATAGTTGATGGTCCATTTTCTGTATTAGGTAGAAGTGCGTAAGATGGGTGTGCCCAATTGTGCTTCTTTTTTTTTTAGTGGAAAGTTTACTATGCAATCTGTTTTAAAAACAATAAACATATTTTCTGAATTGTATTGTACAAGTGACATGTAGAGGTGTGCTCCAATGAGCAACACCCTCTATATATATATAATACAGCTCTACAGGTCTTGTAGACCTATGGCTTCAAAACTTTTCACCATTTTCTTCCATTTTGTTCTGTTTCTAGCTTTCTCGTGCCACTCTTCCACGCCCAATCGTAACAGGTCCATCTTCTTTTTGGTCTTCCTCTTCTTTTTTCCTCCCTCTCCTGCTGTAAGCACCTTTTTAGCGAGTCTGCTATCGAGCATTCTTGAAACATGTCCCAGCCATCTAATCTTTGTGCTTTTGCAGTTTGTGCGATATTTGTTTTTTTGTATAGCTCCATGATTTCTCTATTTGTCCCCCTTCTCCAACCCAGGCTTTCTATTTGTACTCCTCCGAAAATTTTCCTCAATATTCTTTTTCCCATATATCCAGACTGGTTGTCACTTGCCTATTTAAAATCTAAGTTTCGCACCCATATAGCACTGTCGGTTTTATTATCGTACCATAGATCCTTAATTTCGTTATTCTGGATAGATGCTTTGATTTTATTAATCCTATTAGTGCTCCTACCGAACTGCTACCTTTTGCTAAGCTCTTATTTATTTCTACCTTTTCTTGGCAATTGTTAGTTAATATCACTCCCAAATACTCAAATTGTACCACTTTCTCGAAAATAAACTCCTTGTTGTTTACTGCCTTCAGCTTAGTCTGCTTTATTTCTTGTGTGGTTGTTGTTTTCATTTCCATATATTTTGATTTATCTTCATTTATCAATAAACCGTACTCTCTTAATTTGCTCTCTATTTTTCTAAACATTCTTTCTAACTCGTTCTTTCCTCTCGTCATCAGCACTATATCATCGGCGTAGGCTAAACACTGTTGTCTGTTGTTGTTAATTATACCGTTTTTTGTATGTCACTTTCCCTGATTATTACTTCTAGGGTCAAGTTAAACAGCGTTGTCGACAGTGGCTCTGCTTGCCTTAATCCTCCTCTCACCTCAAAATCCCTCGATAAACTTCCTTCTATAACTACTTTGTTGGTAGTTTTCCGTAATGTCATTTTGACTAATCTAATTAAATTCTCGTGCACTTTTAGTTTTCTAAGAGCTTTGTAAAGTTTACTTCTTATTAGAGAGTCGTATGCCTTCTTGAAGTCGATAAACAGTAGGTGGAGTTCTAAATTCTGTTCATATGTGTTCTGTAGGATTTGCCTCCCTGGTATTCGCCTAGCTTCTCTTCTTGTATTTTGCATAATCTGTTTCGTATTATGGTTGCTACTATCTTGTAGACTACTTATAGTAGCGCTATCCCGCGGTAATTGTCGCATTCTGTCTTATCGCCTTTCTTATGTATGGGACACAACACTGCCGTACACCACGCGTTGGGCATTTTTTCTTCTTGTCATATCCTTTGTATCAATTGGACAATTCTTCTCTGGAGACTTTCTCCACTTTCTTTCAGAATTTCTGCAGTAATTCCATTTTCACCAGGGCTTTTGTAATTTTTTAATTTTCTAACTATTTCCATTATTTCTTCTTCAGATGGGTCATCAACTAATGACTGCGTTTGTAGTCGTACCTCTTCAGCATTTTCTTCTTCTTCTTCCTTATTTAGTTCTTCCTCCGTTTCTTGGTTTTTCACGTTCAATAATTCTTCATAATACTGCTCCCACCTATTTAGTTTTTCGTCTTTATTTCCTACCAGTAGACCCTCCTTATTTCTACAATATTGTATTGTTCCTGTACCCGTTTTTTACATTTCTTTGCTTCTTGGTAAAAAATCCTGATCTCTTTGTTGACATAATATTCTTCAGTTTTTTGTCATTTCTTCTCCATGTATTCTCTTTTCTTTTTCTGGCATACTTGTTTTGCCGCTTTCTGCATCTTGTCAAAACTGTTCTTGTTTTCTAACTTGTTCATTTTTAGCATCTTTATTCTTTCTTCATTCCTTTGTTTTAAGGCTTTTCTACAGTCATCATCATACCACCCAGTGTTCTTCCTATTTTTAATTTTTTCTAAACACTTTTCAGTCACATCCCTTACAATCCTTTCAGAACTTGTTCATTCCTCTTGTATATTTTGTACTTGTGGCTTCGATTTCAGTTTTGTTGACAGTTCTTCGTTGAAAATTGTCTTAACTGATGTTTTTTGCAGTTCGTTTATGTTATACTTCTTCCATCTACCTGCCTCTTCTTTTCTATCTTTGGGGATTTCTTGTTTTACATTTGCTATTATTAGCATATGATCTGAATTCGTGTCTGCCCCCCCCCACCCCTCTGTAACTTCTGACGTCTTTTACCATTCTTGCAAGCTTATTCTTATGATCACATAATCTATTTGGTTTCCTGTCCTGCTATCAGGTGATATCCATGTTACTTTATGGATATCCTTATGATCGAAAGAAGTACTCATTATCTTCAAGTTATTCTCCATGGCAAATTGTATTATTCTTTTCCCGTTATCATTACTTTCTAAATGTTTGCTTCTCCCACCACTGGCCCTCTTATACAGTGTGGTCCATTAAGTGTGCAACAAATGGGAAATTTTTTTATTAGTTGTCCAATCGAAATTTAAATATTGCCAAAAGTTAGTGCATGTTCGATAACCATATCAGATGCCCTTAGAATGGCTTCAAGTCAAACAATATACAGGGCAGGACAAAAAATATGAAATTCGTTCAAGAACAAAGTTACCTTATTTAAAAAAATATAGCAATATGTTATTAAGAAAAGTTGTTTCGAATTAAAAGTTATGCTCAAATACAAAGTCACGGCCTCCTATTCAAATTTTGATTCTTTTTTGGAAAATTTTGTATTACCCCCGTATGATACATATTTTTATTATTTTTATTTTATATGTATTTAAAGTAGCCACAACCACATCCCTTTTAAATAACTTTTAGCAACTTGAAGCGTATTTGTAAAATTTACTTGGATTTATATTTTTTTAGGTAAGCGTCCACTTCATGTTTGTTGCAACGATATTTAACAGAACTTTAGAATTTCGCAAATATTCTTTTTAACAAGGCAAATGTTTTACTAATAATAATTTACATATGAAAAACTCTTAATAAAATCAGAATAATAAAAATATGTATCATACGGGAATAATACAAAATTTTACAAGAAAAAGAATCAAAACTCGAATAGGAGGCCGTGACTTTGTATTTGAGCATAGCTTTTGATTCTAAACAACTTTTCTCAATAAAATTTTGCTATATTTTTTGAAATAAGATAACTTTATTCTTAAACGAATTACATATTTTTTGTCCTGCCCTGTATATTGTTTGACTTGAAGCCATTCTAAGGGCATCTGATATTATTATCGAACATGCACTAACTTTTGGCGGTATTTAAATTTCGGCTTTACAACTAATAAAAAAATGTCCCATTTGTTGCACACTTAATGGACCACACTGTATATTTGTTCCCTTCCTACAAGTGCATTTAGATCCGCTATCAATATTTTGATGTCGTATTTTGGTATTCCCTCCATTATGTATCCTATCTCTTCGTAAAATTTATCTTTAATCTCATCGTACTTTTCTTCTGTTGGGGCATGTACGTTTAATATGCTTACACCCGTATTCATAGTCGTTCGCCAGCGGATCGCCGGCGACTCGCCGGAGTTTCGTTATGAATAGTATGTTGGCGGCACTGTACGTCTATGTCAAATTCGAGGTTATCAGGTTAGGTTTTCAGTCAGTTTTGACAGAAACTGACACAAAACCTAACCTGCTAACCTCGAATTTGACATAGACGTACAGTGCCGCCAACATACTATTCATAACGAAACTCTGGCGAGTCGCCGGCGCGGCGATCCGCTGGCGAACGACTATGAATACGGGCGTTAGTTTCGTATATCTTCCTCTTATCCTCATCTTGCATATCCTATCTGTGATTCCTTGAAAGTCTGCTACCATATTCTTACATTTTTTACTGACTATGAAACCTACCCCATAGTATCTTTTTTCTCCACCATTATTGAAAACTGTGTAATCGTCAACACTAAAAACTCCCGTATCTCCTAATTTTGCCTCCTGTACAGCCAGTAAGTCCAATTTGTACTTTTTCATAATTTCAACTAAGTTTGTTATTGCTCCTGTTTCATACATACTCCTAACATTCCACGTGCCTATTCTAATTATATTCATTCCCTGGTCGTTGCTCTTACACCGCCTGCTTGGATCCGCTTTTAGTTTTTTGCCTCCTCTAGCTCTTCTTTGCCTACATTCCACTTCCATTCTTTCCCATCTATTGTTAATTTGCTGTATCCCACTTTGACCTGTTTGCCTCTGCTTCTTTCTTCAAGTGCTCTATTTCAGGGTGGAGGTTATAGTGGACTGTATGATTTTAATTTGGACAATTGCAGGATACGTCTTAGGGGTTCAGGAATTAAAAAGGGGTTGCAAACCAACGGTCTCGTTCAGTCTCACACGAGATGATGTAATAGTAGACTTAATTGCCGTGGTTGCAGAGGTTCGGCGAATACAGACAGATGTTAAAACTGTCTATTGACTAGAATATTTCGTGTTTCTATACATTAACTATGACGTAAACTACAAGGTTCATGTTAGTTTGCCCCAGTTCGAGCTCGCATATGCACTTGCGTGTTCAATTTCATAACAAATAGATAGCAAGTTTGCACAATTGCAGTTTGTCGACCATATAATATAAAAATTAATACAAACAAAACTAAATTATTGGTAACAAGTAAAAATTCTTTAATAAATACAATTATACAACTGAGAGAAATAATAATAAAACAAGTACAGAGCTTCAGATTTCTGGAAAGCGAGATATCGGAGGATGCAAAAATTTAAAAACGACATCAAGAGCAGAACAAGTATAGGAAAATAAGCACTATGAGGTTAGCAACGTAAATTGCTGTAATCTAATAAAACAGAGTTTTGTAGCCAAAAATGATCTCTGCTATTGTTTTTCAAAACATTCACCCTTAAACTCTATATATTTAAGCATTTTATAAAACCAATTTTCAAAACATAAATTCAATTCTTTTTTAGTCATTTGAGAAACAAGGTTTTTGAAGCTTTCCAAGGCATCTTTAGGGGTTCCAAATGGCACACCATCCATTTTATTTCTTAACTAAAAAAATAAAAAGTAATCGGAAAATACTAGGTCGGGAATTTATGGGGGATGAATTAGCAATTTTAACCCGAAAGCCTCGAAAAATTCCATTGTTTGAGGTGAGGTATGACTTGAAGCATTGTAATGGTGCAGAACTATTTCACTTCTTGGGCCAGTTTTTCGAATAATGTTTGGCAGGCATACTGTTGTGTACCATTCTACGGCAACCGTATGCTTATTTTCAAGTTGGTATAGGTACTGATTTTGAAATGAAGCAATCAGTCATTTTCTTACCAACACTTCGAGATCGCTTCAGTTTAACTAGATTAGAATCTGTGGCAAACATCCATTGTACAGACTGCCGCTAACATTTATCCACCGACAGCAAACTTTTCTTACACTCAAATGATTATATAAAAGCTTGTTTATTGCAGTCATACCAATGCCCAAGTAACTCCTAATAATTCTATAGGTATGTGACTTGATTGTCTTCCTGTATCATTCTTTGCACGGAATCTATGTTTATTTCGGTAACCGCTGAAATTAGTTTTTCTTAGCGTAAACGGTAGCTGAGAGAAACTCGTTTAAATTCAAATTCATTAATCCAGCTATAAACAGTCCTCAGCACGAAGTCGTCCAAGAATTTCTTTCGAAGATAGGATTGGTTGTTTGTGAAAAGCACTTTAAAAAGCCGATATAAAGGTTAATAAGATCAAGAGACTTGTGCGACTGCAATAACACTAGCTTCCAAGCAATATTGTTATTTTGAAGAACTTACTGTTTTTGATAAAGTCAAAATCCGTATACAGCGATTGATAATTAGGCACCTACCCATTAAGGATTATTTTTAAATCGAATATTACGGCGAAGCGACTGGAGCGCAGTTTGAAACCGTGGGGCGTGGCCGTCTGACAGTTATTGTAACGCTTTAGATCTTGTATGCACTTAAACAACCAATCAGCGTTACGTCGCTCCGAACGGCTGCCAGAGAGGACTATAAATAGCTCCACACCGATCTTTACAATTCGTCTGGTTAGCACGTCTGGAGGTCGTGGGTTCGACTCCCCTGGCCGGCTGTTCTGATTCAGGTTTTTAGGTGGTCTCCCCGGGTCATAGAGTACCTTTTCTAAGGCGAATGCCGGGGCAGTATTTCTCTACCTTTCCTGGCTTCTCTTTCATTCTCCACCCCTCCTTTCTCTCGCCCATGTTTAAATTCCCGTTATTAGCTGAAGAGGGACGCAATGTTCCTATAGCAGCCCGTCCCCAGTTGGGGGTCTTTTTTAACTTCCAGTTTTTAACGCAACTTTTGGTCTAATGATGCAAGCTGCAAGGTCTTGCGAAAACGTTAGTCGATATGGGTGCATAAATAGCAATAAGGCCAAATCTGCTTACGGTATCCTCGTTCTCAAGATACTCAAACAACACGTGCAAACAAAGCGCATAGTCATTGCGTGGATCCTTGCTTGCGTTCATAAGGTGTAAGGCACATCAAGCAGTCAGAAAATGCTGGGCGTTCATCTACAAAGATTACGCCGCGCCGTCTAAGCCGAAATTCCTTTTTAGCTAGAATAATTTGAATAACCGGAAAAGCCTCAAGCAATATACTCTAATTTAAAGGATTACAGTAAATGCCCTTACGAGTGTTTTTCTTTTAAGAAAAAGAAATTTTGGAAGCAAACTGAATATGGTTAGGATTTATAATTCTGAAAATTGCCTTAATATTTGATTATTTGTGATAACCCTTCGACGGTATCTATAATTATTGCTTGATCGTTAAGGAAATTGAACGTTGGGATTTATCTGCAACAGAGAACAAAATTTGATTATTAGTATTATAACTTTTTGTTTGGATAAACTATGTGTTCAAACTATTGTTTGATCATGGACAAGACAACTTAGTAAAATTAAGTGAAATCGTATGGAGACAAAAGTGCGTTCAATTAGAATATAAAAACTAGTTCACGACATGTGCCAGATAAGTTATTTGTATACAAACTCTGCATTAACGTCAAGTTACTGGGTCACGTTGCAATATACTATAAGGAAGCATTACGCAGACCTCTACGTTATAATATCGTTGCTGGGTCATATTTCACACACATTGTGTACCGGCATCGCATTATTATGCAAACTGTCGTGGTTTTTGCATATGTCAATAATAGTTTATGAGTTTAAAAACAGCAATACGACATACATTGAATTATATATAAGGACTTGTATCTGTTAATTAAACCAATATACTTCTAAACACTGAGTGTATTCATTTGTGACAAAGACACAGGCTACAATTGTCTTTACAGGGGTGGTTAGGCCTGACCATCCTACGTCACATCTTATTGCAACCAAGAAACTTCATCTCTTGTTAGAAACAACCTGGTTCTACAATATTATACAATTTATGTTCCAAGGTGCGAATTGAACTAGTGCAAGAAATAATTCCCGGAACTATGCAAATCGAAGGCTTGCATAAATTCAAGGAGCATCGCGGAAACACGATGAGACTAACTGATTTGGATTACTATTTGGGTTCATGATAGGGAATTGCGAAAAATGTAGGAATTTAACAGAACCTTCGACGAAACGAATATCTGCTCCGGGTTGACACTTGCAAACTTGTTTAACACTTAATACTAGAGCACTGAGCCCACAAAACAACTGTCTCGTATCTTGTAATCTTTATATAAGGAAAAAATGTATAAATAGTGAAAGTGAAGCTGTAAAATTTAACAGGGGAAAACTGCTTTTTCTCTCAAAGTTAAGATTCAACGGAGAGTGGATAATGGGGAAAACGTTGCGCTAACAGTTGTAGTATAATAGATACAATCGGAAGATGTTATGATGGATTTATTAAACAACTGCGACAAGAATTTCGCATCACGGTATTTTTTAAAATCCCAAAATAGCTCGTGACTATTTGAAAAAACCAAGTCACTAAATTTCGAGTTGTAGTTGTTTTTAACATGCCAGACCGCATTGTGATTGGATTTCTCTTCAATGAACGATTTCGTGTTTTGACACACGTTACATCGTCGTTTACGAGTTCGAGATGCTCATCAGACCTTCTACCTGTATTCTTTTGAAACAAGTAGAGCCCCGCTTAAGCGATTGTATTTGAAGGTAATCCCAATTTTTTCTTTCACAAGCTCGCCCGGCTTCGGGGGCTCGACAGTAATTAATTCCTTTTGAAACGGTTCGAAAGGGGTCCGGGCTGGCACGAAATCGCCCATTGGAATTGATCGGCGGGATTACATGCATACTGGGGCAGCGCAGATAAATTCTTCCATATTTTTCAGGAATTGTCAGCGCGCAGGCATGCATATAACTTCCATTCCTGCACTGTTTATACCAGCATCCAAGCGGTAAGTGTCCGATCCAGCATTCAGTGCTCGTTCCTGCGAAAGACAGATATTGATGGCCCTCCCGTTGACACGTGATCGCCGGCGATCCGAACACGTGTCGATAATCTGGTGACGTCAGCACGTGTACAAGTCCCGGTGAGCGTACTTTTCGGGCAATTACTGTAGGTACTAGGTTCTTTCGCGGGGAGCCGCTTTCGTTGGGCTTTTGGTGTAAACGCGATGATCAAACGCTCGTTCCCCGGTCGACCTGGGGCTCCGAAAAAAGTGGGGCCGCAAATCCGAATTTATTAGCGTAAGGCGCACAGATAAGCGGCCCAACCGCACCATTAAAAATGGGAAAACGGCATAGGCGCAGTTACATTCACAAATTTAGGGGCTCTCCAATCCTCGTTTGGGACTTGTTTCGACATAAAAAAGAGGTATCCAAACGCAGTACATAGTTACATTTATTTAATAATTATTCGTAAATTTAGAAAGAGATAAAGTGTACACAAAATATTATTAAGCATTGTTCCGTTTTCGATGTTTGCTTATACGGTGTGTTCAAAAAGAAATTGCATAAGGGTTGGCCATGGAAAATAAAAGTAGTGTCACAACAGCAAGCTTTAGAATTCATTAACTGTCATCACCGTTGTTGTTATTATATGTTTATATTATACGCTGATAACGTGATTAAAAATTCTAAAGATTGCTGTTTCCACAACTTCCTGTTGACATTAGTTTTATTTTCCATGGCCAACCCTTATGACATTTCTTTTTGAACACATGGTAGACACTACCTTAAATATAAATAAAGAAATTGTAGTCCCTTATTAGGTTACTTCTTGAAGAAAAATTAATTCTCCGAAACAGCTTAAAATTCGTCCACATCTTCACTACTTATATAACTAAGCAAAAACAGTCATAACGTCCTTAAGGCATATTTTTTAGCAAAATCATTGATCTTATATTCAGATTTAGTAAATGTGAAAATATTGAAGTTTAAGGCAAAACTTGTATATTATGAATAGACTTTGACATTCGTAAACAAATTGTTTATTTTTTGTAATTCTCAACAATGTATATCAATGCATATCGATTCTAAGTCTCTTCCTTAGAATGCTAGAGCTGGTATGGTTTCGAGACTTCCAAAAATCTTGAGAAATGTGCAAACCGAGGCTAACGAAATCCAGGAAATAGTAAGAGTATATTACATATTATTATATTGTCAGAAACGAAGAAAACGGACAGAGTTTGGAAGAATTAGATCATTTCTGAATCTCGTTAACTAAAGCAGTGCGTAAAAACGGTATAGGCATTTAAGAAAAAATAACTCCGCCTGCGGTATTCTTTCATTGAGTAGACTGTTGAATGTCGTTGCTGGTCCCAAGCCCGGGTAAAGGAGGAGGGTTGACGAAACGGGTTACTGGCCTACTCGTCGAAAAATCGAATTAAGACTTACAGAACTGGAGACCAAGCCACGGATTCCGGAACGATTAAATTATTGACAACAAAAGTCCCTGTTATGGAGAAGAAAAAAATTACAATTTTCCAACTGGACGAGACCAAGAAGTAATATTAGAAATAGATAACCACAAGATCGATGTATGTGCTCTATTTGGAGCTAGACGTAGGGGAAATGAACAATTAAGTGCGGGAATTATACTTATATTAGTTTGGAGCGATAAAAAGGCAAGTAGGAGTAGGAAAGCACATTCGGGATTATGACTGTTATTAATACATGACAAATTCGAACTTCAAATAAAACACATAAAATATATAAACGATACTATACTAGTGGTAATATTGAGAATAGGAAACAACACAGTACATTTGATATCTACTTACGCACTCCATGTAGTTAAACCTGTGGAACAATACCTATCATTTTGTGAAAAGTTTCAAGATCAACTTAATGATATCGCAAGCACGGAGAAAATGTGTATTATGTAGGGATGTTCGATACACCGAAAAGTACCCATACAGTCGTATCGTATCGTATCGATTTTAAAGTATCGGTTCGACGCAGTATCGTATACAAAAGTACCGGTACATGAAATACCGGTACACATTCGATCCAAGATATTTTCTAGGTATATTTATACGAACCTTCGAGTCCTAATACAGCAAATAGAACTGTAGCAATAATAGTGGCAGTAACAATAAAAAAAAATCAACAAAAATTAATTACAAAGTCAGTATTAGAAATATATGTATTAAATAGTAATACTGACTTTTATAACGCTTATAGAAACTTGAAAAATAACAAGAAAATAATGACTGAAACGCATTAAAACAAAGTTTAGTTTCATAAACGTATATAAACACTGCAATTGTATAAAGCAGCATGCTATAATTATTTAAGCTGAATAATGAAGTTTTTATTGGATATTTAGTAATTATCATAAAATATGTTGGGATTCATGAGAGCTCCAGGCAGCTAGAATAGTAATTCTCCTTAGAATTTATCAATTTCAATTTCAAGTTTGGTGTACCAGCCGACACCTGAAGTGTAGTACGTACACATGTTAAACAGGAAGATTTCGGCTCAACAAAATCAGTTTGTTTTGATTTTTATTGTCGAGTTTGTAGAAGCTGAAAATTATTTATTGAAAGTTATCGACGTTCGACTATCTCGCCCTTACTTTCATAGAACACTATATATAAATATCAAACAACCTTATTGAGATTGTTTCATTAATTTTTATGTTAAAAATTTTAAAACAATGTATTAATGGTCAAAAGATGAGTTATTAGAATCCAGGCGGAAAAAACCTTGGATCGGTCCTAACGATACTGACCAAAAATAAATTGTATCGTATTGTATCGCTTACTGAAATACCGGTACAAAATATCGAGCATCGGAAGACAAAGTACCGGTAAAACGTGTGAAGCAGAAATTAAATAAAGATGTAACAAATGACCGTAATGAATTGTTAACAGCTGAACAAATTACTTTTAAAAAGTAATGAATTACTAATTATCAGTTATCACCCAATGAAGTGAATGAATTAAGTACCAGAAATTTCAATTCCTCAAATGCAATAGTTGTTCAATTATTAATCAGTTGATAATTGTAATTCCTCTACATTAATTGCCTTTATCGCATTTCATTTGGTAATGCACTACATTCCTACATTCAAAATCGTTTAGAATTGTGGTACTTTCCTGCATAATATAACGCTCGTACTCAACCAAGCCATACTTGTTCAGTAAAACATCACGCTTCTAAACTAGGCGTAATCTACTATTTCAATTACTTCAAATATAAACTGTTATCGTATATTTGAATTTAGTAGTATTTAAATTTTGTGCTGGTATTTCATTTAAAATAAGCAGATTGAAATTAATAAATTATTATTATGAACTAATATCTGATTAAGCTAGTTGTTATAGAAAATAATAAATTATATTTTATCATTATGTATTCTGTAATTTGTATTACTTACCGCAGACATATTTTTCGCTTCTTACACAGTAATTAGTACGAAGCTACACTGCTACACAAACCACAAGACATGCACATACCATCACGGGTAATTTTAATTGCCGCATGTAATTCAAGCACTTTGAAAGTAAATTAAATAGCAACTACCAATTATAGTTACCGTATTTTGAAAAGTAATTCAGTTTCAAGGCAAATCAACAAAAGGGAATTTAATTAGTAATTTAATTACAAAGTAATTAAGTACTGCCACCCTCTGACTGTTAACTGAATTATGTGCACATGATGAGCCTAGAGTAAATAACACGTTTTTCCAAGATAAACCTCAAAAGAAATATACATGGTCAGATACAAGGGTACAATCTGTGATAGATTTATTACGAATAAAGCCTCACATCCCAGAAATGTTCTAGACCGAACCCTCTCTTGAGCCAATGTAGGATCCGATCACGGTCTAGTACTATGCAAAGTAAAGATGAGCAAACCACTCCTCATAAGAGATCTTGGATATGTGGAAAAACTCAATATAGAATCAATAGACGATGGAAGTACAAGGCAGCTGTACAGTGACAATGTGGAGCAAAGTTGGAAGAAACTAACGAAAAACATTATGGCCGCATCAGAGGAAGCGTTATAGGATCATAAAAAGTTTACATAAAAAACAAACGAAACAAAAACCTTGGTTCACTCTAGAAGTAAAGATACTGAGCAAAGGGAAAGTATAGGAATGCTTGAATTACAAAAGTAAGAAAATAGTAGACGAATACAAGAAATACATAAAAGTCAGAAAACGAGTTAACGCAATCATAAAATGCCAGTAGGGAAACATTTACGAAGAACATTAGACATGACTTTTATGGCAGCCAAACGAGAGTCTGGAAACTATTAAAATCCACAAAACAAAATGATTAATGAATATAGAGAAATAAACCCGTTAGAGATAATTATGTGTATAAACGACTTCAACAAATTCTATAATAATGACGTTGATGAAACGCTGCACAAATCAGAAACACGTGGGCCAGACTGGACAATCGAAGAAGCTCAAGTAACAAGCTCAATAAGAAAAAAAATAAGAAGACACCAGGATCGGACACAATCACGAATGAACAAAGTACGGTGGACAGACGCTAGCGAAAAAAATAACGATATTATCTAATAAAATCGTTGAAGAATAATAGGTTCCAGAAGAGTACACACTCAGTATTACCGTGCTGTTTAAAAAGCGGCCGTGCCTTTTACCCTACTGTGAATTTAGATTGCCCTTTGTTTGCTAGTTAACTCGGTCGTAGAAGCACAAAACTCGTTCTTACCTCAGTGCAGCTAAGGAATATATCAACATAGACAGTTCCGACCTACCCGCTGCCACCTATAATGCTGTAATTCTACCGGCAGATCAAATATACACTTTGTCGCAGGAGCCCATGAAAAATTCTGTCTACACTGCCCTTTATAAAACTAAGTACATTTAAACTACAATTAACTGAATTATTAGTATATGTGACCAACAGTCTAATCATCAGCTACACAAATATGCAAAAATGTTATTTAAACCAAATTTATACATTCAATTGACAGGTAACATTAAAATAACCATGAGATAAGTTAAACAAGATGTCGAAAGTGAATTTTAAACTTAAAAAAATTGACAATATTAGGCAAGTTTGACTGTTTTCAATGGCTCCGGCGATCAAGTTTATTTTTGATCTATCGGTACATGCAAATCCTACCAGAAATGAAAAAACAGTTTACATGAAAATAAATATAGGCTGTAAAAAATACATGCATAGAAATATATACAAAGAATAAACAATGATAGTATCACGGAACAGTCCACGGGCTTAATGCTGAATTTACATGCTTGAATATACTCCATAAGTGTGACTTATCAATTATCAACGCCAAGTAAAAAAACCCACAGTGTTAATAATGTTTAACAGAAGTTCGCTTAATGCGGCACTGGCAATGATGCAAGGGCCTTGTTCTGATGTGCTAATTCAGCGATTACGTGCACGTGGCCTTTGAACGCGTATGCTCGTTAAGACTATTTCCCGGCTGTGGCTTTGCTTTTCCCCAATCTTCCTGAGCCATACATTCACTCGTAAAATATAATTATAGCAACGAAACTTGCGTTTATTTCTTAGCAAGATAACCAGGAGATCAGTTCTGTGGCTTCGGTAGCTGTTCCCACAAAGACTTCGTGCGTTGCCAAAGTCGACTGGCTTCCTTGGAGCTCGACTGGCAGCCGAAATATCAGCTTCTTGCTATGATCTGCTGAATCCCGGGGATGCTTTCCCAAGGTGGTACTTTATAATACTTCGCGTGGCGTTCCTGTTTGCTAGTAAGCACAAGTCACTTATTACTGTGCGACGGTCTCCCGCGCTTCTGCTCGCGCACAATTTGCTTTGGTTCTATTATTGCTGCCGAATAGCGAAGAACAACAAGGTTTTAGAAAGATAGATCTATTACTAACGCCATATATATTGTTCGCCAGATTGCCGAAAAAGCCACTAAATATTATAACCCAGCTTTATTCAAAGAAAAGGATCGCCCTTCCAAAATGATCAGAATTATGAAAGAAGTAACTCAAGCTGTTTCACCAATATCTGTCCGAGTGGTAAAGTAACTGAAAGCAATAAGTACCGGAATTAGACAAAGCGATAGCCTAAGTCCATTATTATTCACTCTGGTAATGGAACAGATCATAGCAAACGTAAGACCAATGGAAGGATACGATTTTAATATATTTTTCTACGCAGACGAGGCAGTCCTAATTACCAACAATGAAAATAATCTTCAAAGTATTCTGCATGAATTTAACACCGCCGGTGATATTTATAACGTGGCTATTTGAATGGAAACTACTAACTGTACTAATAGTAAAATCATAGATTATTTCACTGATATTTAATTATTTTAGACCACACGTAACAAGCGACTGCAATATCTATTGAGGAACTACTAATCATATAAAAAAAGCAGCCATAATTTCAGGAGCACTGAGAGGTATAATATGGAGAAATAAACACCCTAGAATAGAATGCAACACAAGAATCTATGTATAAGACGTGCGCACGCTCTATACTGATCTACGCTATTGAAACCAGAGCTGACACCTGTAAAACAAAGCAGGTGTTAATAATGTCTGAAATTAAAGTTTTGAGGCCCACAATAGGAAAGACAAGACGTGATCGCATCATAAATCAACACACCACACAATAAAGTAACATCTAGGACGTTGTAAGGTGGGGACGAGAAAGGACAAGACAAGGCAACCACCACATTTCAAGAATGAACAACAAAAGGTCGTCAAAAGAGGCACGCGATGGGAAAGGCTTCAGACCACCAAAAATATGGT
This sequence comes from Agriotes lineatus, assembly GCA_940337035.1. NCBI lineage: Eukaryota > Metazoa > Arthropoda > Insecta > Coleoptera > Elateridae > Agriotes > Agriotes lineatus. The sequence continues at coordinate 179,933 of CALNHX010001251.1, read as the reverse complement.
GGGACAGCAGGTCATCAGTCTCCCATGAAAATAAAATCCAGTAAAATACAGATCAAGACGCCAAACATAAGAAGAAGGAGAATAATAATGTGTTACGGCTCTTTGGCTATTTGGAGATTTGTTGGAGATATCTTGACGTTAGCCTATAATTGGGGCATATTGAGTTACCTTAAACACACTTAATTATTGTAATACCAAGGTAAAATGAATATGATTTAGGTGTTCGTGGAATAGCGGTTTTGATTATGATCGGGAGTACTAACTGTTTGGACTCGATGAGTTATGCATACTGTCTCTTGAGAGTGACGACTTTTTAAAAAAAACGGCCATTGAAAAAGTTCCATTAAAATGTTTAGTTATCTGTTGAATTTGACATTTGAAGGTTAGATATTTTACATCTGACTTTTAGTTTCAAATGGAAATTCTAGTGTCATTGCGTCGCATTCTGTTGGTATTAACATATTTTTGTTTTTGTTACTTAGGGATAGGGAAAACAATTTCGGGCAGAAAGACAACAAATAATCTGTCTTGTTTTTTTTTGGAATTTCGTTTCCAACTCTAAATGATTCTATGGAAAAACTGTGTGGTCATTATAGTCCCCGATTTGTGTGTGTGTAGATTGTATCGGGATATTACTTATGCGGTGGAGTTGGATGGAAATGTTTGTTTGGTAAACTATATGATTATCCCTAGTTAGCAGCTTTTTCATGCAATTTTATTCCATTCTTGAAGTTAACATCTCTGGATTAATTAATTAATTGGGCGTAGGACTGGACAAAGCAAGTCAGTTTGAAATTTGAATGCCTCGAGTAAGATGTGTAAATAAAAGACACTTCTATGAACTAATGCCACCTTTATTATAGGTTCTTTTTTTGTGGGATGGTGGATAGTTTTTCATGCATAGGCTTTTTGTGTACAGTAGAGTCTTTTTGTGTTAAAACTGGAAAATATTTATGGAGTGGTTTCTTTTTTATGATGGATCTATTTGGTGGAGTATAGGTTTTGAGGAGTATAGGTTTTTGAGGAGTTTCTATTAGATCGACATTAAAGGCGATAGATAAGCTAATGCTTTTATTTACATGTTTCTTAAACATTTTGCCACAACTGTATCATATTAAGGTAGAAAAATCACGTCATTGAGATACTTAGTGAGGCACTAGTGTTCAATGTATATTTCCTATGTAGTTTTAATTTGGAACATCTATGATTACAAATGATATTATCACTTATTAATCTGAAACGCTAATAGTCTACCGGAGATTTAGTCCTATCTTCTGTAACGATGATTTTTATCAAGTTCTTGTAGAAGTATTTACTTACAGGAATCTGCCGTTAATCTGCCAATGTTTTGCATTGCTATTGCTGTTTCTTTGTGTTGCTTCTTTTTGCGGATTGGCAGTTCTTGCGTCTTCTTGATCTTCTTCATTCCGTTCTTGCTTGTCACGCTTGCTTTACTTGTCTTGAATATGTCGTTCTCTTAATGTGTCCGACCCATCTCAGATGTCTGTGCTTGATAGTTTCTGCTACTTATTTTACTTTTTCGTTGACCGCTTGTTAATTTCAATATTAATGAATTATTTTTCCTAAAAAAGGATGGATTAGTAGACGTCATTAATACACTATTTTTGATTAATACACTCTTTTTCATTAATTAACTGTTTTTTAAAAAAGGATGGATTAATAGATCTATTAATACACTGTTTTTGATTAATACACTCTTTTTCATTAATTAACTGTTTTTTAAAAAAGGATGGATTAATAGACCTATTAATACACTGTTTTTGATTAATACACTCTTTTTCATTAATTAACTGTTTTTTAAAAAAGGATAGATTAATAGATCTATTAATACACTGTTTTTTATTAATACACTCTTTTTCATTAATTAACTGTTTTTTAAAAAAGGATGGATTAATAGATCTATTAATACACTGTTTTTGATTAATACACTCTTTTTCTTAATTAACTGTTTTTGTGATTTTGACGTTTTGATGATATTTTGCATGGAGGTTAGTTGTATTAATCAAATTTTTCGACACAAAAAAAGATTTTGCGGTCAACGAAAAATTTTTTTAATCAACTCGTTTGTTAATGGGCGATTAATAATCTCAACTATTAAAGGCACTGACTCGCTATCGCTCGTTCGTGCTTTAAACAGTTTCGATTATTAATAGCCTTCATTAACACACTTGTTGGTTAAATAACTATTAGTTATGAGTCGTAAGTCGCTTTTTATTCTTTTTTATAATGCCAGTCCTTGCACTCTCCTTAAAGACTTCATTTCCATTACAAGCTTTTCCTCTGCTTTTCATTCAACACACCATAACTCGCTTCCCTATATAAGCGTCGGTAGGTTGACTGTCATTTTAGTTTGTATACTTTCCTTCTGTTTATGTATGATTTCTGTAGTGCATGATAAAGTTTGGCTGTCTTCGCTGTTCTGGTATTGATTTTGGTTTTGAGTTTGCATTTGGAGTTTATTGTGGTGCCCAAGTATATACAATTTTCCACTTTTTCTAGTCTGTTGTGGTCGATTTGTATAGTTATCTCTGTTTGGGTCTTAGATATCATGTGATACAAAGAAACCATCAGAGCAGGCCAGGAAAACAGGGGACATTTGACTAAAGCAGACTACGGTTGGCACAATAGAATTACTAGAATAACCTTTAGTAACTATTATAGATCATTTGAGGAATAAAATATGCACTTTCATTCAAATTCCTGTGTCAATAATGCTTGAATCGTTTGTACTTGTTAAACTGAAGTGCTAATCAAAAGCTGTCACTTCTGTCAACTGCAACTGACCTACTTATCGGAATCAATCTCAGACATTCTTCTCTTCGTTGTGGTTATCACATTCTATTTCGGGTTCTACATCTTGAGTCCTCTGTTTATGTTTATTCGTTTGTCTTGTTCGTCTTTTAGTAAACCTTGGAAATGCTTTTTTTACCTTTCCATAATAATTATGCTGTTCCTCAGTAATGATTTTTCTTGTTTGGCTTTTAGTTGGCTTAATTTTATTAGTTTTGGTTTCCTAAGACCTTTTAGTGGTCTGTAGAAAAGTAGTAGATTTTCTCTATTTTTTAATTGAATTTTCATTTCAAATTCATCCGCCAATCTTCTTTTTTTTTCTTTGTCCCTATTTTTGTCGCTTTTCCATTATTCTCTGTGTTTTTCATGTATCCCCGGATATTTATCTTGCAAGTATTTCTTCCATATAGTTTTATTTTCTTTAGTTCTGCCTTTACCTCTGGGTTCCACTAAGGTGATGCTTTCTTGTGCCTTCTTTAATTGAGCTGCATACATCTTTTTCTACTTTTGATAATATGTATTTGTATTTTATCCAAAGTTGTTCTAAGTTTTCTTCCTCTATCGGCTTATAGTTATTTATTTATTTAATTTTATTTATTGCCTCCTGCCTTTTATATTTCTTAAACTTTTGCATTGGGTATTCTAGCTGTTTTTATCACAGATGTTATAAATTCTTGCTATACTTACTCATATTATGTAGAGATTCTTCCATATTATATTTCTAAAGCCTTCAGATTGTGCCCCTTTTTTATAACTTACCTTGGATGGCTCACACGTCTCCGGCTCAATGTACGGTTTTTATTAGGGTTTAACCAATGTGGGCTTTTTAGTTCGCTTCACTTTCACATAAAGATAATAGTTCATTAATCAACAGAAATGGGCGCCATAACTTTATTATAAAGTTTTAATTTTAAGATGTTTACAATAATTGGGTATTCTTTCTTACAATTCACTGATTATATTTTATTTGTTAAGGTTTATGCCTTTTAATTTTGACAAATGTTATGCAATTCCTTACTAATCCTAATTTACCCTGACAAGTTAGAATTTGTTCTAATTAAACGTCTGCATTAATTAATCTATAAGTATCCAGGAGATTTCTTATATATATTTAACTCATAACCTCTGAGTAGTAAGATGAAAATATAAAGAGCTCTCTATACCCTCGTATTTCTCATTCGAATTCCTTAATCACAATTAATGATCGGTGTTTAGTTTAGCTGATATCATTCCAGGGAGTATAAGAAAAATCCCGTATGATCAAAAGCTTGTTATTTGACAAGTGATTGAAATACTAACTTGACAGCTGCAAACCAATTCAAGTCCCATTCAGGATCAACACTAGGTAAGTAACAATTCTTTTACTTTGAAACTAATCTGTTATCGATTATCATTAAGGCTTATGCCCTTATTTAACTATATTCAAGCTATGACGTTGGTCTAATTCTAATTAACAATATCTAATTCTTTCAGGATTAACATACGGTTAATGCAGAGAACCATTGAATTCGGACCTCTTCATCTTCCAATATCAACAGAGAAGAACCCCTCATCTAACCAAAGAAATGGTCTTTGACTGGTGAGTGATTTCCTAACTTGTTAGCAGTTTCTAACTAAGTTCTCCTTTCTCTCCTTATCAACTTGGAGCACATCAATACCCTCTTCCATGGTGAAGATATAATCAACCAGGAGATGCGAACTAGTGAAAAAGCCTAAGAGCTGGTAGCTATCGAGGAGTCTCTAAGAGCTGAATAAAGGAAAACCCTCTATTATGATTTGTATGTATTAGCTTGTTAGTTACCTACCAGTTAAGTAATAACTGCCCTTTTCAGAAAGAAAATGTTTGTGTGATTTATCCAATCTGCCTGAAAAATTATTATGTTTCAATAATATGCTGGATTGAGTAAATAAAGCCTTACTATTGTCTGCGTGTATCCTTTTTAAGCTAGGACTTTTAATTTGCTTCGCTTCTACACAGAGAAGCGTCCTTTTGCTTTTTCAACCAAAAAGGAAGTAGCAAATTTTGTTATTTATTGTTTTTAATAATTTAACCATGAGCCTTCTATTACGTCTGCTTTAGATGTATAAAAAGGGTAGGCAACCCCTTATACTGTTAATGCACTTTAAGTTGCCTATCTATTAAGTTTAACTAATACCGAACGGTATCATTGTAGAAGCTAAGATATGTACTGCTACAAGATGTTGCAGATACTTTTTGTTCTTTGTAAAAAAAAATCTCAGTTCTGTTTACATTGATATTTTATTTAGATGTATTCGAACGTTACATGTAACTTCTTCCACACTGTGGTCATCCAAGGATATCAAATGAAAAGGAACGAAATAATATGGTTCTAATATCGAATAACGGAAACGACCTACATTTGCTTTTAAAAATACTGCAAAATAGTGCACTATGGGTATGGAATCAGACAAGATTCAATCGTTATATTAAAAATGAACTAGTGAAAGATGTAAATACCAGAAATGCGATCAGAGTAAGACCAAATAATGGCAATGTTGCAAAAGATATTCAACTCCTAAATTCGTGAGGGAGATACCTTGGGTTTAGTGTTATTTAACAAATAACAAAATCTATATATAGGCTTGGTACACGGAAAGTTACAATTGTTTGTCGTCTGTTATGAGGATTGTATAAAAGATAAAAGCTATCAAGCTTCACAACAAACAAATTCTGGAAATAACAGGCTTTAAGAATAAGCTAAGTTGAAGAAGAATTATTGTCTTACACAAAAGTTATCCAGCATCAGAGCTTTTTATATTACTACTGTCAAATCCATCAGCTGCTTTCTTGTTGGCCAATATGTTCTTTAGAACAAAATTCAATTTCAGCTGCATATTACCATATTATCCATGTTGTTTTCTCGGCGCTGTTTTGTATAATACCTCCATAAGTTTATTAACATAATCTACATATACTACATAATTCTACATAGCATTTGCTAGCAATCTTGAAGGTTATACAAGGGTCCGTGCATACAATTAACGGTTGGTTTTAGAGGTGTGTTTTCTTTATAGAACATCGGAGAGACACAGCTTTAAGAAGAAAGTCGTTATTGTTTTTATTGTTCATTGAAATGTTAAACAGTGTTCAACATGATCGCATCCTAGAATGTTAAGATACATTTAACATGCATGTTAAATGAGTGGATGCATGTTAAATGTATCTTAACATTCGAGGACGCGATCATGTTAAACACTGATTTCGATTTAGCAGTTTCGCTGCGCTCGCTCGAGTGGTAAAAATATGCTCGAATGTTAAGACTGGGTTACCCCTCTAAATACGTTAATTACTATAACCTTGGAAGTGAATTTGTTGTTTTTCTTCTTCCATAATGGAAAGTCAATTATTTAAATTATAACTGTATGTTACTTTTACGTGCTTTTTTATTGTAATTTAAGAATTATTTTTTATTCGAATTGTTGTTGCACCAAAATTTTTTATACAGTGCTTTCGTAAAGTAGTGGATAAATTCTTTAAACATGCAAGTAATGATATGTTTTTCGGACTTTACATTAGTAATAACTTTTGGGAAAAATTCAGAGACCCATCGATTTTTATCAAATAAAATCTATGTACACAAGGTGACTCTCATAGGAGGTATGACGTCATCGATGTTTTTTTAAATGGCAACCCCCTTTTTTATTACGGAATATGAAAGAACGCATTTTTTTATTTACGTTAAGTTGATTTTTGAGTATAGATCGCATGACCAAGTATTAAGAAAAACAATTTTAAAATTGCAAAATACTAAATTTAATTTTAGGAAGTATGATTTTACGTTTTCATCAATGACATCAATCAGTAAAAAATATGGCGGTCGTCTTGGCTACTGTCAGGCAGACAACTGTGCACAATTTCAACATTTAATTTAGTTGTTTTGAATTGCAATAACATTTTGTATTTTGCAATTTTAATTTTTTTTTAATTTTTGGTCATGTGACCTATACTCAAACATTAACTTAGCGTAAGTAAAAGAATGCGTTTTTTTCGTATTCCGTAATAAAAAATGGGGGTTGCCATTTAAAAAAAAAACGTCGATGACGTCATACCTCCTACGCAGGTAACCCTGTGCTTTAATTAACTTTGTCCAATAGAGTTGAAATATTTTATTTAATTGCAATTTGAACAGTAGTTGAAGTTATTAAATGCAAATATAATTGCGGCGGAATGATGCCTTGTATTAATAAAAGGTTTAATTAGCATGTGAATAATTAAATAGGGCAAATCACCACAATGATCAGGGTATTTTTATTGCTCAAATTTTGCCTGCCGGTATTTTAGGCTAATCAAAAAGAAATGTATTTATTATACGTTAATAAAATGGTTAATTGCCCCTTTCTATATTTTATCGATTTGCAATAATATTTTGGGCTAACTCCGGCAAGAACACAAAGCTACCCTCTCAGGTTGGGTTCACATCTGAGTTTTATTTGAAATTTGGCTTCAAATATGCTCAAACCTATCATATTACTTATATTATATTAGCCATATTAAATCTTTCTTTTACTCAAACTTCAAATTCAATCCCCCTAAAATCTGCTTTGCTTAAGCTTGCCTTTATCCCTCTAATTATGCTTCTTGCACCTAATTTCCAATGCATTTAATAACTTCAACTACTGTTCAGATTGCAATTAAATAATATATTTCAATTCTCTGCTTTAATTGACTTTGTTCAATATTTCTCACTGCATACAGAGCTAAATTGTGAGCTTAAAACCATCTCATACTTATTCCCCCAAATTTAGAGAATTAAAATTACCACGCGTGTTATTTCTCAGCATACGTTGATTTGCATGCGTTGTCATTTTAATTATCACAAATTTTATTGCATGACTCTAATCTCTCTTTTAATCAGCCCAATCTGACATTCAACTTCTTTCAAAATTCTGTTCAATAATAAATCCCAACTAATTCCTATCCTATTCTAACTAAACTATCCTAACAAGAGTGCCTAACATTTGTTCAAAACTAAACTAACCTATTCTACATTATCTAAGTATGGGTAAATCGCTGAAATATCAAAACGTCCTCTGATTTTATTATCATTTTCATTGATTAACTCGTAAGTGTTTTCATTGCTTAATATTCTATGTATCTTGTAAGGTCCTTCATAAGCGTTTAGGTTATCTTAGCTTCTGTATTATTATCAGATCTCCTATTTTGAATTTCGTGCGTTTTTTAATAATCTTGTTCTACTTCTCCTCGTACCTATTCTGAATTTTCTTTAACCGTTGCCTAATTTTCTCCAATAATTCCACAATTTCCGTTGCATATTCTTCCTTTCTCCAAGGGCATTGATTAACTCATAAGTGTTTTCATTACTTAATATTCGATGTATCTTGTAAGGTTCTTCATAAGCGTTTAGGCTACCCTTAGCTTCTTTATTATTACCAGATCTCCGATTTTGAATTTCGTGCGTTTTTTAATAATCTTGTTCTGCTTCTCCTCGTACCTATTCTGAATTTTCTTTAGCCGTTGCCTAATTTTCTCCAATAATTCCACAATTTCCGTTGCATATTCTTCATTTCTCCAAGGTCTTGCTGGTACGATGCCTTTGCATAATGTTACTGGGATTATCTTAGTCGTAATATTAGGTACATTATTGATAAACTCTTCTACAGTCGATAAGTATTAAACCCATCTGTTATGATGCTCATGGGTTATTATTTTCAATTACTTAATTGTTTATTTATGTACCGCTCTGCCACATTAGATTGCGGATGTCGTATGCTACAGAAATATGCTATAACTCCTTTTTGTTCCAAGTTGTTAATCATGCGGTAGCTGTTTGAGCTGCCTGCCTTACCTGTAAAAGGCTTTTTTAAATAGAAAATAATAATTAGGGCACATCACCACAATGCTCAGGGTATGTTTATTGTGCAAACTTTGCCTGTCAGTATTTTAGGCTAATCAAAATGAAATGTATTTATTATACTTCAATAAAAATGGTTAACTGTCCCTTTCTATATTTTATCGAATTGCAATAATAATCTGGGCTAGCTCCGGTAAAACACAAAACTACTTCTCTCAGGTTGTGTTCAGATCTGAGTTTTATTTGAAATTATGTTTAGAATATTTGACTCAGCGTAGATCATATACGCAATTTTAATACATTTGAAGCAGATACTGTGTATAATCGGACATCATACTCTTTGTCATTTATACTAATCTTTATTGCTAATACTTTACTTGCCGTAGAGATCTTCTTTCTTGTTGCAGATAATAAATCGATTTTATTTACTTTCATTATATTGATTATGATTAGCTAGGACTTTTTCTTGTACTAATGAAACCATTGCTCCACTATCAATTAGTGCATAATAATCTTGACCTAAAAATTGCAATTTAATAAACGGTAAACATGATCTAATAACTTTATCTTCTCGTTCTTCTAATAAATATTTCCTCGTTTTATCGTAGGAGATGGAAAAGTTAGCGAGTTGGGTATTTACATAAATTGAGGTTTTTTTGTATCTCTGGAGGGCTCCTCGTGCACCTCCGCTTTTTCAATTCGGTTTACGTGGTTCGTATTCTCATCTCTTCGCTCAACAAACATTGTGTTCACAAAAGGTCGACTTTGTTGCTGACTAATGTCCATCTCCTGGCATCGTTTCTTATTTCTTTCATCGATCAACTCGTCATAATTTCTTCTTTGATTGTCGCCCCTATTAAAATTCTGTCTGTTTTGATTCCAATTGTTGCTGAAGTTCCTTAATTGATCATAATTTCTGTTGTTATTGTAGCGACCTTCTTGTCTGCCATAATTGCTATAATTATTATTAAAATTATTTCAATTTTGCTTAAAATTGTTCCCAAATGTTTCATCCAATTTCCTTTTACTATAATTTTGATACTCCGGTTTTGGGCTCACTTCCTTTTCGTTGTACGCCGTTAAATCGTAGTTCCTTACAATCACCAAAAAGTCTTTTAACGTTTTAACGTTCTGCACGGCTACTGCTCTTGTGATTTCAGCTTCTAGGTGCCTTGACAGATGCTGTATAATTTCCTCTTCCGATAATTTGGGTGTTAGGTACTGCGCTTTATTATATCGGTGCATGACGTACATTTCTCTTGACTTACCCTTTTCAACGTATTTGCCTGAAGTTCATTCGGTACGGACTTGGGCCTGCTGTGAATTACTCCAGTATTGCTGCACGAATAATTCCTTGAATTCCTCGTAGGTCGTATATTTACTCTTGATGATACTATGCCATATTTGTGCGTTGCACCTCATGGCCATGTTGATTATTTGCAACTACCTACATTCAGTCGGTACCGTTCGCATAACGTCATCTAATTTTGCCAGAAAAATCATGGTCAACTCACCGTACTTCCCTTCGAATCTTGGGATCATTTCGGTGCTCATTGTTGGTGTAGCAGCGCTTGCTGGGTATTCGTGTGCCTGTTGTAATCTCTCATGTACCCCTTGTTGCTCCCGCGTAATTCTGTTGTCCATAATTGCAATATGGTTTGCATTCCGGCTTTGTGCTTCTTGCGCCTTGGTCCATCGTTCATCTGCTTTCTTTTCGAAATTTCCTAACTCCTGGTCTATCCTTTCTTGGTTCCGTATTAGCTGTTCTTGTGTCTTGGTTTAGACTCTTTTAATCTTGCACTCTATTTCATCTTCTTTCCTTTCTAATTTCTCATTGACCATCTGTGATAGCTCCTGTTGCAGCTCCTGCCTTATTTCGTTCTTTGTTGTTTCTTTAAGTTCCCCTAATTTTCGTTGTAACGTACTGATCTCGGCTTGCAATTTTTCTCTATTATTTACCTGCATCCTTTGGAAATATTCTTTCAAACCAACGATCAATGTTTCGGTATGGTCACGTAACTTACTCTCTCTTTCTTCCGCATCATTTCGTAACCTTCTTTCTCGCTCCTCTGCATTACGGATTGCTTCTTGTACATCAGTTCGGATTGCAATAAAATAAAATATTTAAACTCTTTGCTTTAATTGACTTTGTTCAATATTTCTCACTGCATACAGAGCTAAATTGTGAGCTTAAACCATCTCAATATATAGATTTTATTTGAAAAAAAATCGCAAATAAAGATAAAAATCGACGAGTCCCTGCGTTTTTTCCAAAAGTTATTCCTTAAATTTTTAAAGAATTTATCCACTACTTTACGAAAGCACTGTATAATACCTTATTTAAATAGTTTGTGTTAAGGTTGTTCTGAATGACTTTTAACTTAAAATTGGTTATGATATTGCAGGGCACCCCCTCTTTTACTACGCACAGAAAACGGGCCTCCGAACGCTGTAAAAATTAAGGGCTGCTGCAACAATAACCCCCTTGGAAAGTTATTCGCCTGCATAATTAATGCAAATGCTGGGCCTAATATTTCAGCGACCCTCCAGGTGCCGGAACCTGCATTCACGCGTGGATTCATTACGGAAGTAGTTAAAAGGCGAAATAAGTTGAGCAAAAATGCCAACATCTAGTTTAAGGCCACTCCTCTATTTTCATTGGAGCGAGCGGGTGGTTTTTCGCAATAGTAAATCTTTGCCGTCGCCTAAGCTTAGGTTGAAATTCAAGCTTGAGGCTTCTGTCGGATATTTATGACTGCATAAGTGAGTTTCAAAATTTAGCGCAAAATAAAAAATGTTCTTTAGCTGGGAAATTCAATATCGCCGCGTGTGGGAACGCTGGCTTTTCTCCAGAACAATGCGACTTTTTTTAAATTGAATTCTTAGAAGCACTCTTCTTTGGCCAACGTAACTAAGAATTTATGTTGATCATCTTTAGGGAATTTTATCTTGGTTCCATTGCCGTACCTAGTTTGTTTCAGACATAATTTTTTTCAAAACTTTTGTGTTTGCGACTATGTCGATGCATCTATGTTTAGAATTGAAAAGCAATAACACTACTTTTAAATGGTACTTAATTTATTGGTACTTCCACGCAGTTTTACCACATATTTTATGAATGCTAATATGTACCTCAAAAAGAACAAGCCTCCAAGATGTAAGTTAAACTGATTTTTTTTTAAATAAGGTTATATTAGTAAAAATGGAGTAATAATAGCTTTAAAATAGATTTAGATATGTTGTACAAAGCGAAACAGAAATTAATTTTCTTTCTTTCCTGGACGATCTACAGAAGAATGGAGAGCAATAAAAAACATATAAACACATAGCAGAGGTAAAACACGTACAACACTGATAACAGCGGATCCACAGTTACTACAAGAACATATACCAATACAGTACTGAAAAAGAAGTACTACAATTAGACTAGCTACAATCATTGGCGATGTACATACGGCTTTGAAGAAATCCAATAACAGCAAAGCACTAAGACCAGGTGGAATTAAAGTAGAGCTGCTTAAATATGGACGAGAGAAATTAATCATACTATTGACGAAACTCTTTCATAGCAGATAGAAAGAGAACGAAAAATACCTGAGGAATAGAACACATCATCTACTTAATTTATATTTAAAAATGTGGAAAACAACCCGACAACTTATTATTAATGAAATGGATTGATTTAGTCAAATAACTATACAGAAATACAACAGACAAATTAAAATAAGCAAAGAGTTAAAACACTGATGTACTATATCACTTTGTTGTTTAGTGTATGTTTTTTATATGTGAAAAACGGTATTTAAACAAAAAATCTGTAAAGGGGTTTACACAGAACTTCCCTAGCTCGAATTACATCAATTTGCAAAAAATGTAATCTTCTGGGATTCGAAATCCGCGCTCCCAGGCGAATACTTCGAGCCCAGTTTTTAGTCCGCTATTCAGTTCCGCCGCTTGCAGCCGCTTGAAGAACTGAACTACTAACGTGCTTGAATTGTAAGAGATTTTGCTGCGTTATAAAGACACCATACTATTCTGTCTTATTTGTGATGTTTACCTATTAGGTCTCATTCAGCCAATGATAAAGCTTGAGCTATGTGCAAATTATTCTTCTTCTTCTCCCTCTTATTATAGGCCAGTGGCATGTTTTAACCACAAAGTTGTTCTATAAACCCTTTTATTTATATCCCAGTAAAACAAAATTATATTTGATTAAGGTGGCCACTCTGTATATAAAGTATGATCAAAAACTATTTTCATCTAGTATGGTTATGGAATACTTCCTAATTTATGAAAGCAACTACGTTGATTTTGAAATATCGAATTTGACATTTAATTTTTAAGTGAGTTATAGTTGCATTCACAAATTAGTAACTATTCCATAGCCATACTAGGTAAAACATTTGATGCTGTACGTCTTAGAAATTTTCTCGGTTTTATGACAGGTATATATTTAATCTGCATGCAAAATATCGTCCACTTCTAACAAATAGTTTGAGTAGTACCGCCAACAGACAGATAGACGAAATTGAGAAAACCTGTTTTCGTCATCTCGGGGCCCTTAAACGTGAAGATCTGAAAAAATCTCGGAAAGTGATTTTTTGCGATTACAATACTTTCTTCGTCTTTTAGACGAGGGAAGTAAAAAAACAGCCTGTAACAATAATTCGCTCCAGCCAGCTTTTAGTCGGGACAAAGTTGGTTCGAGGTACCTGAAATGTGTTTTGTGCTACTACAAAAATAAAGATACATCTTACTTACTTACTTACTTATTCCTGAGTCTTTCTACCGTGAGGTGTAAGACTATTGGGTTGAGTTTATCAGCCTTTTCCATCCCATCCTATTCTGAGTTAGAGTTTTGACTTCGTTCCACTGGATTCCTCTCTCCCGCACCACTTTTTTCACCTCCTCTTGCCACGTTTTCCTAGGTCTTCCTCTTCTGTTGACTCCTTGTGCTCGAGCTTCATACACTCTCTTTGTAAGTCTTTCGTCTGTCATCCTTTGTATATGTCCCAGCCATCCTAATTGTCTGTCTTCGATTTTTGCCAGTATTGGTTTTATTTTAAATTTATTTCTGAATTTCTCATTTCTGATTCTATCTCTTCTTGTTTTCCTGTCTATTTTCCTTATGAATCTCATTTCTGTTGCGTTTATTCTACTCTTATCTTTGTTCGTGAGTGTCCAAGTTTCGCTACCGTATATTAATGTGGGGTTTATTACCTTTTTAACCACTTCTATCTTTACATCTTCTGGTATTTCTCTTTTCTCCAAGAATGTTGTCCTTAGTCCGTTGTATATTCTTCCTACTTTTGCTATTTTATCGTTTATTTCTTTTTCTATCTTTCCATTTCTTTCTATTACTGTTCCTAAGTATTTAAATTCTTCGACTTGTTCTATCTTCTGCCCGTTTATTCTGATATCATGTTTTTTATTACTTTGTCCTAATATCATTGATTTTGTCTTCTGTACATTCATTCTCATATTTATCTTGTTCAGTTCTTTGTTTAACTTGTTCAGGTTATGTTGTAGATTTTCTTCTGTATCTGCTACTATCGCCATGTCGTCCGCAAATAGCAGCTCCGATATCTCAACCTTTTGCATCTTCCAATATCCCAGTGTCATCGGTTTCATTTCTTGTTTTGCGTTCTTTATTGCTTCGTTCACTACTAATGCAAATAACAGAGGGCTCAGCACACATCCTTGTTTCAGGCCATTTCTTATTTCAAACTCAATCGACTCTTCATTATTTGTTCTCACTATATTTTTTGTTGTATCGTACATAGTTTTTATTACTTCCGTTATTTCACTGTCTATTCCATTTTTTTGTAAGCTCTGCCATATATCTTCTCGTCTTATTCTGTCAAAAGCTTTTTCTAAGTCGATAAAAGCTATGTGAATTTCTTTAGTTTTGTTTATGCACTTCTCGATACATTGCCTTAATATAAATATTGGGTCTTGTGTGCTCCTGCCTTTTCTAAAGCCATACTGAGTTTCTTCTAGTGAGTTTTCTACTTGTTCTTTTATTCTTGTTTCTATTATTCTGGCAAGTACCTTTGCTGGTATGCACATTAGCGTAATGCCTCGGTAGTTTGAGCAATCTCTTACATCCCCTTTTTATGTATTGGTAGAATGATCCCGGTGTTCCATTCCTTGGGTACTTTCTTTCAGTGATCATTATTTCTGTTTTACTTTCTTCCTTTTTCTCTTTTATCTGTTCCTTTGAATCTTTAACTTCTGTTATTTCCTTGAAATGCTCTTTCCACCTCTCCATTATTTTGTTCTCTTCAGTTATTATATTTCCAACTTTGTCTTTCATATTTTTCATACTATACCCTTTTTTCTGTCTTAGTTGTTTCAGTGTGCCGTAAAATAGTTTCTGATTATCTCTGAAATTTGCATTCATGTTTTGTCCGAATTTCCTCCATGACTCCTGTTTTGCTTCTTTTACTGTGTTTTTAACTTGAGTTCTTTTCTCCTTGTATTTCTCATAATCTGTTTGCATTTTTGTGCTAAGGTATTTTTTCCATAGATCTTTCTTCTCTTTAATGACTTTCTGTATCTCTGTTGTCCACCACTCTGTTCTTTTTGTGCTTTTGTTCCCTATTTTTGTCGTTCCACAACTTTCTTCAGCTGCCACTAGTATTGTTTCTTTTAGTGTTTTCCATTGTTCCTCTATACTTACATCTCCTTTTTGTCCATCTAAAATTTTCTTAAGTTTATCTTGATACTTTATTTTATTTGTCTGTTCTTTGAGCTTATAACTTTTTATTTTCTTCTTTACTTTATTTCTTCTTTTGTCTTCTTTTTCTTCTTGTCTTAATATTAGTTTCATTTGAACTAAGTAATAGTCGCTACCAATTTCGGCTTTTCTTGTTACTTTTACATCTCTCACATATTTCCAATATTGCTTTCGTACCAGAAAGTAGTCGATTATAGACTTTTCATTTCTACTTGGCTCCTCTCTTGTTATCTTATGGATTTCCTTGTGTTTAAACTTTGTATTTGTTATTATTAGGTCATTTTCCATGGACATTTCTATAATTCCCTTTCCATTATTATTCTTTATTGTTTCTCCTTTTTCACCCATTATTCTTTCAACGCCCTTGTTACTGTTGCCTACTCGTCCATTTCAATCCCCCACGATTATGAGGTTTTCGTTTGCTTCGTCTATTTCTTCTTGTAGTTTCTTGTAATAATTGTCTTTTTCTTCTTTGCTCGCATCTTCACTTACTCCATATGTTATAATTATTGTGCAGTTGTTTTCCTTTCTTAATATTATTTCAATCACTAGTATTCTTTCGTTTACATATCTTTCTTTTGTTATATTTTTCAGCCAGTCCAACTCCTTTCGCTGCTCTATCTGTCTCTTCTACACCGGACCAGAATAGCCAATAACCTTTGTGAATTTTCATAAAGCCTTTTCCTTTCTTTTTAGTTTCTGTTATTGCTAACATTTCTATTTGTTGTTCTATCATTTCTTCAACTATTTCTTCTTCTTTTCCCGTGAGACTTCTTACATTCCATGTTCCTATTTTACAAGTTGCTGTTCTACTTTTGTTTACTGTTGTTTCTCTATCTTTCTTGCATTTTGTTCCGTTTTTCTCTTTTTCTTTTTCTGTCTTGTCATTCATCTCCTTTTTCGTATCCTTTTTCTTTGCCTGGTTCGTTGCCTTATTACTCCGTATTACATAATTTCTCAGTTTTTTGATATATTGTACTTGGTGTTTGTCATTTCTTTTAATTGTCCTGTTTTCTCATCCCACTTCCACTCTTTTCCATTAATATATAGTTTTCTTTTTCCTATTTTTGTGTCATTTCCCCTGTTTTTCTCCTCTTCCGCTTTTTCCTGGATTTTCTTTTGGATGTCTCTCTCCTTCTTGGTTAAATCTTCGTTTATATATACTATTTTATATTTTACTTGCTTAAGCTTATGTTTGTTTTTCAAAATCTTAATTTTTTCTGATGTAGTTTCCATTTTCAGTAAAAATTTTTGGTATCCAATCTTTCTTGTATATTTAATTTTTGGGATAATTCTTAACTCTTCCTTAATGAATTTACCTATTTCTTCTTTTATTATATGTTCTTCTTCGTTATTTAGATCCAGGCCCGACACTAAAGATACATCGCAAATCTTAATTAAGTCAGGCGTCACAAGGCTGTCTAGTTACACTTTATGTTTTCGAGGCATCTCCAACCTTGAAGAAATAACAACTGAGTCGTATCTTCATACGACTCAGTTTTTATTTCTATAGCGAAATGGACGTCTGTTTACTTACCTCCCCTACAGCTATTAATTTCGCTAAAAAGTCGTTATGCGTATTTTCTTTACAACGAAGTAATAAAAAACACACTATGTAATATTTAAAAAGCTGAGCTTACCAAGATAAACGAAATTCTCGTTCAGTAATAATGAGGCTGGTTGTTCCTATGCGACATCGAGAAAATCACTTATAATATCATGAGTAGTCAAAGTTATGTCGACTATTTTTGCGGTAGTGTCACGAATGTCCATTGCGCTTTGGTACGATTAGAACGAGTGCGCTAGCACGAGTGCGCTAGCACGAGTCCTAATCCCAAGCGCAATGGACATGAGTAGTGATACCACCGCAAAAATAATCTACTTAACTTTGACTAAGAATGGTATTCGAGGGACTATTTAATGAACCAAACTACTTTTTCAAATTAGTTTTCAGTAAATTTAGCAACAAACTACACAATTTCTATAGTAACAGAACACGAATATTGACTTTTTCTAATAAAAATCACATTTGTTTAAAATGGTCACTTGAATACCTTCTAGGAAGATATATCCACTGATATTTTTTTGATTGGTCAAGAAACGTCAGAATTCTGGATTTTCATTGGTCACTTTTTGACAGATGCAGGCAAAGGCATTCAAATTCCCTGAAGGGGCAACTAAACCGTAAATACAGTAATACACAAATTTAGACAGAAACGCTTTGAACATAAATCGAAATCTGCGCATGTTAGCAGTTCAAAAAGCTGGTAAATTGGCTACAAGAATCGCAACATTTACACAGCATGTAAAAGTCACTGAAATACATTTTAATATAGCGAAAATATTGAATTCGTTAAGATACCTCAAACCATGAAGAGAAGAGGCAGTATCTAGTAGTCCGGTATAAGTGGAACCGTCGAGAGAAAGAGAGAGACATCGTCGGCAGGTCAGAGATAGATGGCGTAGGTGGCGAGAAGATATGCAACAGGAATTAGCCGGCAGCGGTGGAATGTAGCCATGTTTTATGGGAAAACTTCGCAGTCGTGTGATATTTTGATCTGACATAATATAGATACTTGGAAACCGACGATAAAGACCAGACGGTAAAACACGGAAACTCCAAATGCGAGTTTGCAAAGCATAACTTAATAAATCTGAATTAAATCGAGTTGGATCACGGCCGGTAATGTTATGCTTTCAAAATACCTGAATGCATACATCACAACAACGTTATCACCTGCGGCAATCTCTATCTCGACATAATAATAAACCATCTCCGGTTGAACTTCCATAAATTGAGAAGCTACATCTCTGGACAGCTAGGGTAATCGGGAGCGATGCTACACGTCCGTTAGAATGGGGAACCTCTACAAAACTATGCCGACGTTAATTGCAAGAAGTGCAACCTCCCGCTCGCGTAAAGTGAAGGGCTCAATATAATTTCCCAATGCAATAGCAGCGAAACAGCCGGCATTATTTTAGTTCGATTGCAGGTTGTGTCATGCTTAAAACCTAGCACAACCAAGTAGGCGGGCTTAGGAATTAGCACTTTCCACATAGAAGGAAGGGGAAAGCTTTCGTCCCGATTGAGAATGTTAGGGCGTTTATAAATCTCAATGGCTTCGCGAATCTTTCTGCTAAAGAAGAATGGGGATTTGCAGATGATGGAAGTTTCATCAAAGAAGAACTTATGACCAGTATCGCGTTGGTGTTCGGCGTTGGCTGATGATGAAACGAGACCCGACTTGAGACAGCGCTGGTGCTCAGAGATGCAAGATTTTACTGAACGACTTGTTTCACCAATGTATACAGCATTACAAGAGCAAGGAACTCTATAAACACATTTAGATGACATAGTGTTTAATTTATCTTTAGATGAAGGAAGAACCTGTGAGATTTTTCTCGGAGGTTTGAATACTGTTTTAATGTTTTGTTTTCGAAGAAATTTTCCTACACGGTCGGTGACTTGGTGGATATAGGGAAGAAATACTATTGATGCAGGAGAATCGGGTTTTGGAGGTTTGGGTGGCTGTTGATGAAGGTGACGATTGATGGCAGACTGTATATCCCTAGCACGGTAACCATTATTCCTAAGCGCTTTGCGAATGTGGTTTAATTCAGCGTGAATATTATCGGGTTGGGATATGGAAACAGCCCGGTGTACAAGCGAATTGATAACAGAAAGGTTTGTGTAGGATGATGGTGGGAATCGGTATGTAGATAGCGATCAGTGTGAGTGGGTTTGCGATATACAGAATGGCCAAGTTTGCCACTGGGTTGGCGGGAGACCTGTACATCTAAGAAAGGAAGGGAACCGTTACTTTCTATCTCCATGGTAAAGTTAATGCCTGGATGTTGACTATTGAGATGATTTAAGAAAACGGGTAGCGTGTCTTTACCATGTGGCCAAATAATAAAGGTATCGTCAAGGTAACGGAACCAAACCTTAGGTTTCAATTCTGAAGATTCCAGAGCTACGGTTTCGAAAGCTTCTATGAAGATATTGGCAACGACATGTTCAAGTAGGGATTCGGAATTAAAACAGTTGTATACGCAATGCATGAATGAATATTTCAAACTGGATTATATGCGCGAAATAGATGAATCACGAAAGACTCAGATGAGTTATTATTTAACACATCCCCCAGTAATAAAAACTGATAGTTTGACGCATAAGGTCAGAATTGTGTATAATGCGTCCATGAAAACTGACACAAATTTATCGCTGAATGATATTCAATACGTAGGGCCGACGGTACAGAGTGGAATATTCGAAATTTTAGTACGTTTTCGAAAACATCGATACGCCTTTTCCGCGGATATTCAGAAAATGTATAATCAAATTTTAATCGACGAGTCACAGCATGATTTGCAAAGGGTGCTGTGGAGGGAAAATCCAAATGATCCAATAAAATGTTTTGTAATGCGAGTTGTAAGTTTTGGTCTTAGTTCCTCTCCATATTTAGCTACAAGGTGTTTATTGCAACTCGGCATCGAAAACGAAATGAGCTATCCGGTTGCAAGTGACATAATAAAAAATGATTATTACGTCGATGATCTTGTATCAGGTGCTGACACGGTCGCGGATGCGATAAAAATTAGGGACGACATTATATCAATTTTACAGACCGCGAAGTTTGAATTAAGAAAATGGATCTCGAACGAACCGAAAATATTAGGGTCCATATCACGCGATGAAGATGACGATTTAAAGGTATTGTCATTCGGGCATGACATGCCAAATAAAACTCTCGGTGTTCTATGGAACGCAGATGCAGATACTTTTAAATGTACAGTGAGAAAATTTAGGTCGAATGAAGGGATAACAAAACGTGTCATACTGGCTAAGATTTTAATGCAGTCTTTGTGGAAGGCAAAGGTGTCGTGGGACCAAGTTTTACCGAAGGAATTGCAAGAAAATTGGATCAAATTTAGAGACAGCTTGCATTTAATCAATCAGTTCGGGGTTCCGCGGCATGTTTTGTGCATTGAACCAATCAGAATCGAATTGCATAGTTTCAGCGATGCGTCATTAAAATCTTTTGCGGCTTGCACATATTTGCGATCCGTTGATAGGCAGGGAAACGTATCAGTCAAGTTATTATGTTCGAAATCGAGAGTAGCCCCCATCCGTTCCGTGACGATTCCGCGCTTAGAGCTGTGCGGTGCAGTTTTAGCAGCGAAATTAGCGCAGAAGGTGGAGACCGCGATGAAATTAAAATTAGACGCGCGATATTTTTGGTGCGACTCGACCATTGTTTTAGCTTGGCTAAAGACAGATGCGAGTAGATGGAAAATATTCGTAGCAAATAGGGTCGCCACTATTCAAGAGCTCACCCGCATAGAAGACTGGCGTCACGTGGGTACGAATGACAACGCGGCGGACATTGTAACTAGAGGCATGGAACCAAAGCAGTTTTTAGAGAATAAAATGTGGCCAAACGGCCCCGAGTGGCTTTTGCAAGACGAGAGCAAATGGCCATGCAGTGTAGAGTCTAAGCTGACTGATCTACCGGATTCACGTAACGTTAGCGTAAATGTAGTAGCGGTATCGAGTTGTGATTTGCCCTTCATGTCAAAGTTGTCGGATTTAGAAAGCATGCAAAGAATTATGGCATACTGTTTACGTTTCATAAACAACTGTAAGGCAAATAGTAAACGGGTAACAGGATTTTTAAGCGCGCAAGAGTTAGATAAGGCTTTACTGGTATTAATAAAAATATCGCAAAGGAAGACGTATGCTCGTGAAATTAATGATTTAAGTAAAGGCAGAGAAATTACTGGTAGCAGCAATTTGGCAAATTTACGTCCGTTTGTTGACGACAGCGGACTGTTGCGAGTAGGAGGTCGGTTGCAACAATCTGAGTTACAATACGAAAGAATGCATCAAGTCATACTACCCCACGGGCATCCGTTATCAGAGTTAGTCGCGAGATATATTCACGTCGCACATTTACATTGTGGACCGCAGGCGTTATTGGCAATCATACGGGAAAGATTTTGGCCGGTAGCAGGAAGAAATCTCACGCGAAAGGTAGTACACAATTGCGTTCGCTGTTTCCGCGCAAAACCGAAGAGTGTAACCCACGTCATGGGTCAACTGCCGAAGGATCGGGTGGTACCGGCGCCACCATTTTACCATTGTGGTGTAGATTTCTGCGGACGCTATAGCATAAGGGATAAGAAAACCATGGGTGCGCGAGAGGTAAAATGCTACATAAGTCTGTTCGTTTGCTTTAGTACAAAGGCGATACATTTAGAGCTGGTCGGCGATCTGAAGGCTTAGGCCTTTGTTGCCGCTCTCAGACGTTTTATATCACTGCGCGGTAAACCAAAAACAATCTACTCTGACAACGCAACTAATTTCATAGGTGCAAATAACGAAATTAAAATTTTTTTGAATGGATCGAAGTTTCAAACCAAAATTAACCACGCTTTGACTGAGCAAGGCGTAGAGTGGAAATTCATTCCTAGTAGAAGCCCGCATTTTGGCGGACTGTGGGAGGGGGTATAAAATCTGTCAAGTATTATTTAAAGAGAACCATAGATTCGACAGCGTTGATATACGAAGAGTTTAACACTCTGCTTGTACAGATTGAGGCTATTCTTAATTCCCGTTCTCTCTCTCCCTTAAGTTCTCACGTAGGTAATCTGGCACCTCTAACACCATGACACTTTCTCATCGGAAGGCCACTAACGGCGCTCGCAGATGAGCAGCTAGGCGATGTCAAAACCAATAGGTTGGAGAGATTTCAACGTGTACAGCAAGCAACGCAGCAGTTTTGGAAGCGGTGGTCCCAAGAATATCTGCAGGAGCTCCAAAGGGCCACCAAATGGCAACAAGGAAACAATTCAACGGTTATCCGGGTTGGTTCTGTAGTACTGGTGAAGGAAGACAACCTGCCAATATGCAAATGGGTTTTGGCGAGAGTAATACAGCTTCATCCTAGACCTGATGGCGTTGCACGAGTCGCCACCATTCGATTGCCCAACCACCACGAAACCAGACGAGCAGTACGGCGATTGTGCGTGCTACCCGTGGACAATGGTGTCAGTGTCGACCATGAAGGTCAAGTGCGCGAGGGCAATTAAATTGTGTGTTAAAAGGTTCGCGATACTGTATGCTTAGTTTAAGGTATTTTTAGTTTGTATATGTTAAAATGTTCATAAAATCCTATTCTTAGTTTAGAGATCTGTAGTTTGTATATGTTGAAATGTTCATTTCAAAGGGGGCGGCATGTTTACGCGCCAAATAATTTGAATGTGCGGCCAACGGCCAAGAGTTGCCCCACTATTTTAGCTTGTGTCGCTACTTGCGGCAGGGCAGGGGGCAGTGTACGTTCGACCAGAGCAAGCAGCACACGTACAAGCGTGTACCACTCAGGGTGCATGGTAATAGTGTATTGTGCCGTGGCCACAGCAGCGACAGGTCTTGTTGTTTAATAAATAACCTAATTAAGTTACAGTCCACTGAGTTTCATTACCATCGAAGCCCAAAACACCCACATAAAATATTATTTATTTTGGGAGCTTAGCAAAAAACACAACTGAACTCTCTAAGAAGCTGCCCCCAACTTTTTGTGTTTACAGTTTTGTTTTTAGTTGGATGAAATGCTAAGCCTACTTTGATTTCCGTTCGTTTTTACACAAAAATGACGTTATTCTGAAAACATCATATTTTTAACTATTTACAAATCTGAAATCTAAGTTATTGCATATTCTGAAAATTTTTACAATAAATATATGTTTTTGTTAGTTGTGCTATAAATTACTAATAATTTTTATTTTACATATAAGGCTACTAAAATGTGACCATAGCACATTTGCCACTTCTCAAAATTCAAAAACTCATGTCCTATTTGTCTAATTCTGCATTATTTTTTTTAAATTTTAGAAAACATTACTGCCAATATTATTTAAATGCACTTAGATCCTAATCTACTATTTACAATGTTAATTAACCTGATCTAACCTACCTGTCTGTCTTTATCGTCTTCTATAATAAATAACTATCGCTGATCTTATCACTTAAATTACTCATAATAGGTTTTACATCTAAAATATATATGCGTTTTTCAGTCTCCCACTCTGACTGTTTCTGTACATTACTCGATCGCTCATCACTAACAACATCTACTGCTTTCGATCACACACTTTTTACGTCTACCGGGGATGACCCGGTCAATAGAAAAAATCTGAAATTTTGCAAATCCGCTGGATGAGTACTTGTAGAACTAAAAATGAAGTATTGTGCATCATCGTGCTAAAAGTGAAATCAGCTGTTTACTTTTAGCACACGTACTAAAAATGTGCTAAATACTGTAATATACACTTTTATTAAGGCGTGATGCTAACCACTGGCGGATCCAAGGGGGTGTCAATGCGGTCAATTGACACCCCCTTGGTACTGTTTAAAATTTAATCTGTTAAAAAGTTCACTACCTTGTTTTAATTATAAACAAAACGCAATCTTATATCATGCGCTCGTAATTTAAATGTGAGTTTGCCGAATACATTACAACATTCTTCCTTCGTTTTTAATTCCAATAGGCGCAAAGTGAAAGAAACCGTACATGTTTAATTTTCAGGTAATTGACATTTATACAGAGATTCCAAGTGTAACACAAAATAAGGCATTTCCTACCTGGTTTTATAAATTGTGTTTTCAAATGTATTCTCTTTGTTTTATTATTTTTTTACAAGGGCGCAACCTTCTAAAAAACAAACAACATTAGAAGCCTTTATACAAAAACCAAAAACCACTGCCCTTCATGTCAATGTGGATAAGACAGCGGAAATTCAAAATCCAGAGAAAGCAGATGATTTATCAAGAAATTCCACTGAAACTGAATTTACTTCAATTTCCGTCAATAATGGGGAGCTTATTTTGACAGCACTGATAGACTTCTTGAGAGTCTTTCTAATTTAATGAAAAACCAATTATTGGAGAACCCTTATGTTCCCCGGCAAACGTGCGTATTTCTTTCTTGGAGAAAAATACATGTGGAACTAATTAAAATACGTTTTAATAGTAGTTGTTTGGATGAATATACTTGGCTTGTCTATTCGTATATAAAACATAGCACTATGTATAGCAGTAATACCCAGAACCACCATATTCCACTGGAAAGATAATTTACGAAAAGCATACTTTTTTGGTAACGTTTCGCTTAATTCAATCTTTTTCTCTTGCAGGAGCCGCCTGAAATTCAGCAGTTTTTGCATAAAATCGTTGATATGTATCTTGAAAACAACTGACATTAGATCCATACAACTTGATTTAAAATTATTAGAATTTCAATGCAAAACTTTCAAGTCACCTAAATATAATACAGTCCATCTAAAAAAAAGTAAGTTTGATTCATCACATCTTTTTGAGCTACCCTGTATAATCAAAACTATTTTAATAAGGTGCCTAACATTCGTACTTACAACTTTTATATACACAATATCTATGTAACTTTCATAGTTTTAGAAATATCTTCCACGCGCGCCCACACCCAATCGATGCCAGACCCTATATATAGTTTACCTTTATTTTAGCATAGCTAGAACGGTTTATTGTTCCTTCTTCTAAATCGCGTAAAGTTTACTTTTAACTTGTGTCTTTTATTTGTTTAAATAAAAAAATCAAGTAGAAAAATGAAGTATTATTTTTTAACTCTTTTATTCTAAATATCTACCTAGTACCATCCCATAGTAGGCATTACATACCTAAACTATTAGTTTAGCCTTACTGTTCTATCTATAAAAATTAGTTAACCCCCCCCCCCCCCCCCCCCCCCCCTTAGAAAGTCTCTGGATCCGCCTATAATGCTAACACATATATCAGTACGCCGTTAACGATGTGCCAGATCACAGAAATTCGGAAAGAAATATTTCGGCGAACCGTGGCGCCGCGTTTTAAAAGCCGTATTCTTAAATGTGGAATGGCGCTCCCTGAACTTTAGTTTTTTGTATGCTTATGCAGCTTATTAATAACCTTCCAACTATTTTCTAAATGCTTTACTCTATACCAACCCAGTATCATAATAACGTGGTGATGCAGCCAAACCAGCGGGTGTACTAACGCCATTTGTGCTGCGAATTACGTATAATTTTATCTTCAAAGGATTACCTAAATGGTAAAAAAGTTACAAAGTTATAAAACAATAATGGTAGATATTAAGGTAGCATTGTGATACATTGAAGATAATTTCTGTATGCTTACTGTGAATAAAAATATTAAATATAAATTAAATTATACTTTGTTACAGCGTATTATCGACCTTATGACAAAAAAACATGACACCACTTTAAGATGCCAGAGTTACATGCACCTGCTTATTAAGAACACGACGCCACGCTGACAAGGCACATCCCAGCGCATTGTTATCTCTTTGCCACATTGCGAATTATATAAAATGTTAGACTTATTCTTTGCTAGTTCGTAACAGAGTTACGACGGTTTTTGCTTTATACCTGTAATTACGAAATAAAGTTTGCTTCTAAAAAGCTGTTTTTCCGATTAATTAATCATTTAACTCCAGCCTTTTACAGCTTAGAATGTTCTTTTACGGCAAGGCTCCAATTAGCTAACAGACTAGAGCGTAAAATGACTCAATTCGGGAAGGAATTATATAGAACCGCTGCCTCAGTCTGTAAAAAAAGGGATAGCGGCGTTGCTCAGTGGAGTTGGGGGGTGGTTCAACACGAGGCTAACCAGAGCATGGTCCTAATAAAAGAATAGCAGATTTTAGATGCCAAGGCGCAACCACATTCCTACTAGGAGTAATTTATAGGTGAACCCACTGAGGAAAGTGGAAACAAATGGGTGCACTTTCCAATCTTAACCTTGGCAGTATTTAGCCGACGACACACGGACAACGGTGCTGAACTTACCTTGCGGGATAACTCTTGTGCAGCTTTCTAAACACCTTTCACAAATGAACATACACACAAAATCGCATACAAATACGTAACCATCAAGAGGAAACCGCAGTTTTTTTAAAATAAACTACATTAACAAGAATATGACACTGAACAATGGTTTAGTACATAAGTGTAACGAAATGGGTTAGTAAGGGTTAAGTTATATTGGGTAACGTCCTACACTAATTAAATGCAATAAACTTGACAACCAATAAACAAAATGACTCGCAAACGGTAGCAACATTAAATGATCAAAACACTGACACATAAACAATAATACTTCAAACAGTAAATGCTACGGTAACAACAACATTACGCTAAATTGCCCGACACTTCGACGGAACACTACATGCTCTATAAACTGTGGCACTGTAAAACTAATACATAAAACGGTGCCGTAAGGAGCTCATTTAACTGCGTTCGACGTCCAACGAAGCTGCAGGTGGCCGCCTCCTAAACAAACTGCCTAAAAATTCTTGAGGAGACTGCGCAATAGCAGCTGGATGCTGCCGACGGAAGAGGCCTGGAGGAAGTCTGTGACAACATGGCAAGGGTTTTAAACGGGAGAGACGAAACTTCATCATGCAACATAAGCCTGCTACTGATATACCCAAGAATAATCTGTCAAAGCTGTGAATTGAAGCTGCTCACTTCCCAATAACCGGAAATTCAAGGCTTGCAACGGCACCCATAGACGCTCAACAAAAGCCCCAAGACAGACCGTCCTAACACGTGCAGTTCAAACACAGAATGAGGGAAAAGTCACTTTTACTCGAAACATTAACAATTGCGATCTCTGATCGACGGGACCTCAGATATCAGGACATTTAAATACAGGAAACAAACGTAAGCCGCTGATGAAAGCACACAGTTAAATTTAACTTCTTCAAAAGAAGCCCCAAATGCGCGAGGAACGAGGCGAAAAAATTCAACGACTCCAGCCGCATCTTAAAATGCATCTCTCTTTTATAACGACAGGCTACATCTTTCTTCGCCCATTTCACAGTATTACACCATAAGTTGTAACATACTGACCAAATATTTCGGGAAAGCACCGACCGTCTTGGTGATAAGCCGAAGATAGGTCGACTTGCGCAGTATGCGCCACAGACGCCCACGCAAGGCGTGCTTTTCAACGGAAACTAAAAGCTGAGTCCCCCTATTGACGATTTTCCATAACAATCTACAGGGATTGACATTAAATCGAATAATGTAGCTCAAAAATCTGCAGTGCGCATACTAAGTTTATCAGAGGTCGCCACGGTTTATAATCTTATGAAATTTATCTCTAATTTTGAAATATAAAGTGCGGGAGTTTCGAAATGTGATTATATTGTCGAACTGAACCTAAATAAGTCGGAAAAGGGCAAAAATACAGCAAATTGTCTTCACAACTGTTGAAATGCTCGATTTTGTTACTTTATATGATTAGTCAAATAAAGTAGTACTTTTTATGAATAATCAGATAAAGCGACACTTTTACCTGGCCTGTCAAGTCACAAAAGTTGTCACTTTTATAACGTTTGAAATAAAAAAAAAATAAAAAATTTACAGATTGTTGCTTTTAGAGTAAGTAAAAAAAGTAGTTATATAAACGCAAACTGTAATTTCGCCACGTATATATGGAATCTGCACTAAAAACGTTTTCCGTCTGTGAAAACCCAATCAATATCTCAAACAGTTTGACTACAAGCGTCTGAAATGGGCCACTTTTCTAGCGGCAGAGCTCTTAAAAACAGCCCCATACAATTTTATATCGATATGATCAGCACTTAAGCGACTTTCCAAAGTTTTAATAATATACTGGTAGTTTAATTTAACAAACATTAGTTTAACGCAACACAGCATGTGAACGCCTTTTGTAAGCAAAAATAATTTTAAAATGTGCACATAGAGTGTCTCTATTGTCTCATCAAAACAGAATCTTAATGAACTGCATGAATAAGGTGTTATCCGCCGTCCACACAAGGAAGAACCACCCTGTATACCCTTCTCTATAGAAAATTACCGTTTAAGGCTACGAACAACAAAACTTCTAGGCAAATAGTGCATATCGTCAAAACAAGTGATATAAAAGTTAAATCAGAATTTATTCTATAAAAAAACGGACTAAACAGCAAAGTGAAGCCACTTCAAACGTTCACGGATTTTTGCCGGGTAGCACGGTAAATCTTGAAATTCTCGCAGAAGTATCGAAGGCGGGAAGACAAATAAAGGGCACACCGAAGAGGAAAAGACAGGAGAAGAGGGAAAAAAACTAAAAGTAAATTCAACTGAGCGTTAGACAATCTGAAACCAATGAAAACCAAATCATACCTGAGTTTGTGGGAGGCCGATCAACTATAGTGTTTCCAAAATCTATCAAACCCTGATGTAAGTAGATTGATGCAGCAGTTCGCCAAACCAATAAGACTATAAAAGAACGAAACTTGTATATACAAAAAGATGTAAAAATTAAATTAGGATTTATTCTATAAATTGCTACATTAACCTATTAAGTGCAATTGTAAAATAAATTTAAAGAAATATGGCAAGTTGATCATTGTACCGCCAGATGCCAGCGCATATAGCACCAGCCTCGACACCGCAAGGTAAATGAGGTCACTGATAATACATACATACATACATACATATAAATATATTGCTAAGAATACCTTTTAAGCATTTATGGTTATAATAGCAACTAGTAATATTTCAAGCGTATCAAGTAATATTTTATAAAATGTTCTAGAAATGTATTAGTTTCACTTTTATAAATTCTGTACAATAGGATTGGGCTTGAGAATAATTTGCAGAAACGGTATTAAAAATAGTGTTAACCTTGATTTGAACAAAATGTAATCAGAGTAAGCTTGGAAATATTTAAAAACAATGCAAGATCTAACACAAACGATTGGGGAAAAGAAGTCAAGCTGTAAAGTGGTGTTAATTTTGGCTTTCCCAATAAATACTTGTTAATTCGTGAATAAATACCTTTTTTCTCAATTCAGTGAGTTTGAAAATGAATTTTATATCTAGTGGGTGTACTGTAGTAGGTTGCAGTAATTCGTAGCACCGCCACAGAAGTTTTAACAAGTGTTTATTTTGTGCATCTAGTGTTGGCTTGTTTCGGGCAGTGATTGGAGCCTTGTAAACTAGAGGTAGATGGAGACCTTCGCGGAAAGCAGTTGAAACCCTAGGTGTTAGGCAACGGCTGAATTGGAGGTGCTTTCGCAGCGGTCGAGCTACAGCAGTCGTTCTGCGGCGTTCAGCGGCGTGTATCGGCAGGTCCACAAAGAAAGAGGGAGGGTAGACATCGTGGAACTTGCTGGGGCTCGAGTTAAGCCCTAGTTTCCATTTAAAAAGCAACACAAAAGTCAGAAAAATGTACCCTACAAAATTGAATTTAGTAAATTTCTTGGTGGCGTCGGTTTTATGAGCACTTCCGGCAAAAGCGTCTTCTGAGTGTTTTTTATTTGTGACGTGTATTTAGTTTCTGCAAATGTTATCATCTAGACAAGACAATTAATTATGTAATCACTGATATTTGTCGATATAAAGAACTTGTTTTGCAGATTGTGAGGTAGGATTGCCATATTTGAATTGATTTCCTAATAGTTAAGTAATATCTTGTATTGTATCGATCCTAGTAGTTACATCAGCATTATACAAAGTGTTTAAATTTAAATTATGAAAAATAATACCATAATAATTAAAGTTATAGCCAATATATTTTCTATAATTCATACAAATCAAAATAATATATACCAGCATGTAGTGACCCGACCTATGTGAGATAAACTCAGTCATTTATTTTAAATTACAGTAACCAAATCAAACCAGTAATATAAACCATAATAATATATTACTGAAAAATCAAAAAAGGCACAAGATAAAAAAATGATATAGCTACCCAGAGCACCAACCGACATTTTATATTAAGGTACTTCCAGAAAAACTAGCTATTGGGTTTCATTAAAGAAATAATAATAAATATTCCCGTGCAAATCCCAAATAGATTTAATAAAAATATAATTTTAAGCCAATTAAAATTATAATAGACATAAAAATCATTCTTGCCAAAGGGGTGTATACGGGGTGTTCCACAAGCATGGTGCCAATCTTAAAGAGGTTGTATATAAACCGTGTCAGGAAATAATGAAATAAAGTTTTCGACTTATTAGTAATTATAACGGCATTGCAATTTTTTAGAATATTTCAAAACGTTGAAAGTGGAATATTCAATCCTCCTTTAACTAATAATAATATAATAGCAATTACTCTCCTTTAACACTCGACGTGGTGTGAGCTTTACTACCCTATTATACGTTTTTGTAGTGAACTTTGACTCCTACTTTGTTTCAATAGCAAAAGAATATCTCTTTGTTAATATTACTGTCGATGAAAAGTTCGAAACTGAGAAATTTTCACTATCAGATGGTAAGCTGGTAAATTCCATTATAATGCTTTGAGAAATTAAGGCGGGCATGTGAACTGTTTCCAACCACGCATAAACTGTACCACTGAATGTAGTCCAGCAACGATTTAATTAAGAGGAACAAAACTTTACATAAAGTAATAGAATGGAACATTTTACCTCTTTTGTTTCTCCCAGAATTTTTGTATACATGAATATTTCTAGTAATTACGATTTTGTATATGATCTGTTGAAGGGCATCGGAAACACCAAAAATGATTATTATTTGCATCAAAAATACATTAAACACGTCAATCTTGATGACAGTATAAAATTTGTTGCGCTGTCTAATAGCTGGCATTTGTTTGCGTTTCAACCTTTAAAGCAGAGTTTTTCTTGAGTAACATGAGATCCTTATGTTATATATTATGTTGTTTTCTGTATGGTCTAGTTGCAGTTGAAACGGTAAGTAGAGCAAAGCAGGTAATAACTAAACGGCCGGACTAAGTTTATTCGCGAAATTATTGTGAAAATCGTACGACACTCATTAATGACCAATAGAAAAATTAGTTCACCAACCGTAACCAAGACAACAACAAAATTTCTTGGAAATTTTCTTACCGAATCTGCATTCGAGCATTAATTCATATCCGGAAATTATTTTTCGTGCATTCCAACAACGTCCTAATTTGCCCGAGCGACGTTGTTGGAACGAACTCAAAAAAATTTCCGGAAAGAAGTAATGCTCTTATGAGATTATATGTGAAAAATATAGAAAATTCTGAGTAATTTACTGAAGATGCGCCAAAGTTTACATCTAGCACAAAAGCTATCTTTTCAAGAAATTCTGGTAATTGTAACATCATTGTTACTCGATATCTGTGCTGCCATTTTGTTTGTAGATAGTACATACTCGTATTACTGAAACGATTTTCTTGTGCCATTGAAGTTGTAAATATTTTCCTGTCGCTCTGTTTGTTGCACCCCGAAAATCCTAACACTTTGAAAGCGCTTTAACATATTTAGAACGTGGGTGTTTTGCGGTAACTACATTTAAAAAACACACACTGTGAAAGGCTAAATTTCTTGAAAAAAATAGGAATATTATGCATACGGAATCGTTTTTTAGGGAAACTGAACGTTTTTACTTTGTATAACTTTATCATTACGTGGTGTTAAAGAACACAATGTATGACTATGTGATAATAAAACTGTGAAAGCTCATTTAAGGACTCACTGATTACAAATGTTATCTTATGTCTACAAGTTTCTTGTTGCAAATTACAAAATTCTCCATGTTATTGGAGAAAGAAGATATTTTCTGTAGCTGTTGTACATTACTCTTCTCATATCCACCTACCAGGTGCTTAAAATGTCATGTAGATAATTAAAAAATAATTAAAATAATGATTACCAACTATGCTCATTTTGGGTTTTATTGTTTTTCGATTATGACATCCAAGAAAGATAAAAAAATGTGTATTCTGTGGTCTTATCTTAGAGAAAAACAGCTTTAAACGAGAAAGAAGAAGTAAGAGTCACATTTCTGTTAAATCAGTTTCCAAGAAAATCGATTTGAGTTTTCAAATCTCATTTCTGTAGTTTAGTAGAGGAAATTATCATTTACCCCTTAGCAAGCGACCTATAAAGATTTTTTTCTTGTATCACCACTACAAAAAAATACCGAACAGAATATTTTCTCCTGTTGAATTTGTTCCCCTATCGGTGAATATGATGTAGTAAATTAAAGGAACGTCTTCTGCTGCTCAATATAGGTGACTTTCATTTTGGTTGTTACTGAAAAGTTGTAGTCATTAGTTCGGCTATAGTAAAATATAATAATAATAATAACAAATCGTCTTTTATTAGCTCCATAGTATTACAATAATTTACAAATTAGTGAAGATACACAAAAAAAAGTTGCATATGTAAAACTCAACTCCAGTAACTCTATTCGACTATAGTAAGGTAAATTTTATTTATTCTTAATATTGTTCTTGTTGATATTTTCATACACTGTATCATCCGAATTTTTGATAATTATAGGTGAATAGTTTTCTACTGGAACTAGAAAGTAAAATTCCCTGCAGTTTTTTGTTATTTCACATATGCAATGTATCCATCGACCTCTTATCTTTTCTCTTAGGTTTCTTTCAACCAGTCTCGGTAGCGTGGAAAAGTATGACTAAAACCTTAAATATGGAGAATTTTAAAATTGAGATCTCGACGCATCTTTACAATTATATGGAATTTAAAAGCTAAATAGCCATTTTGTGTGTACTTAAAATTAACACACTATACAGTCCTTTGCTTTAAAAAACATACTCTTGATTTCGTTAAAAATAAGCCGGGCTCCATAGCCCAGTGGTTAAGCATTCTGGCTACTGATCTAAGAGTCGAGAGTTCAATCCCCGATTCCGGTGGGGTTTTTAAAAATAAAAAATGAAGATGAAAACATCTACAGAATGCCATCATTCGGAAGTGATGTAAAGCCGTGGGTTCCATGTTACTACGAAGTGTGGCATGTAAAAGATCCCTTGCTAGGGTTGGAACTGCTTAGTCTCGGCAAAATTCTAAGTAGGACTAAGGTACCTGGTACTCTGCATGCCTAGACCTTGTACACGGGTTTGGCAAAAAGGGCCTATAAAGGCCTACTTGCTTAACATCAATCTCCCCACAAATACTGCTACTACTACTGTTTATGTAAAACCGATTCAGAAAATATGTCATAGGTGACGCTCTGAGTTTAAGAAACTAGTTTGAAGATAGTCAATTAGCAAACACAGCCTAACCGGATTTATTAAAAATTCATTTTTTTTCGGAAAACATTTTCAGATCTATATTTGGTGGTCTAAGGTCTAAGGTATTCCATTTTGTAAGCATATTTTTTTGCGTGCGTCATCTGCAGATACTCATCTCAATATGTATGTGCATGCAACTAGATACGGTCTCCATATTAAATATAATTTTATATGCTGACTATTAAGAGCATCGCAAAATGACTTATTTATGGCACCGTGTCCTTATTGTTTCAAGAGCTGTTATTATTTTTAGCAAATCCGTCCATACCACCAGAACGAGTATGAAATAAAATTGGATCATCTAGAGATTAAGAGCTACAACCGCAAACACTTAAAGGACGTTAAAGCAGAGATCGCCTGGTATAACAGAACACAGAGAGTCCTTAACGCATCATTGTACTTACTGACCAACCTTACATCAAATGTCAAAGTAATTATATATTCGAATTTTAAACAGCAATTTGCAATTTAAACAAATTGAAAGCTGCACCCAACAGTTGTATCCATCTCTAGAAAACTTTATTTAATATTTAAA
Source organism: Agriotes lineatus (assembly GCA_940337035.1). Classification (NCBI taxonomy): domain Eukaryota; kingdom Metazoa; phylum Arthropoda; class Insecta; order Coleoptera; family Elateridae; genus Agriotes; species Agriotes lineatus. The sequence continues at coordinate 145,906 of CALNHX010001251.1, read as the reverse complement.
AAGTTTCAGTTGTAGGGTTTTCAAATCATAAAATTATTAATTAATTACGCTATAGTTTAAACTATTTTACAGATCGGCGTTCAGGTGTACAGATTCTTGAGTAACGAGTATCGCTACTTTCCCATTACTTTTAATGTAACTTTGTGTGAAGTATTAGAACTTAACTACTTTGGTCTGGCAAACTTATTCAAGCAGTATTCCAACGTGTACACCTGCCATGCTTCTGCTGTGAGTTGCTTCATGGAGATTAAGGGTAAATCTAAATTGCAATATTTTTTAGGGATTCTACTACGTACACAACGCTGTATTTGACTTTTCAGCATTTCCACCACACATGATTAGTGGGCAGTACAAGCTAACGCTCAAGTTCTTTTATAAATTAGACGTCCTTGGAGAATTTGATACTTACGGAACACTAAACACATTTATTTCTAAATGGGAACAGTAGATTAATTTTAGCTGTTGCTAATGTTTTTGTATGGTAATAGTTTATAAATATAGATGGTTTTTAGAATACCTGTAGGATCATTTGTATGGTGTCTTATATTTTACCCTAAAATTAGTTGTCCCCACGATCGATCTTCTTTTTACAGTACCATTTTTACCCTTTCATCAATCTCTCACGCCAGGTAGGACTTACTTTCTACCACAAACTGCGATAAGTCAAGACATGCATTACTTAACTAATACCACTTCAAGTTGATATAAAACACAGTCGATAATTGAAATATTAAGATAGTACTGTCCTGAACTTCAAATGTATGCGTCAGTTAATTGCAAACTTGCAATCAAGGCCGCGATATTTTCGTGGCCCCGAATGTAAGTCTCAATTGTCACCTGAAAATGCAATGGGACAAGGGACATTCGCGGTCAACTAAGTTCAACGACAAAATACGTTTAAATGTACTGTTTTTAATTCTTACAAAACTGGCATCAATAAGTTAAATAAACCCTCACAGAATGTTTATATTTATGAAACATTAAAATTTAAAAATGCAGTGGTAGACGAAAACAAGAAACGAAACTCGTAAGTGGAGAGAAAAAAGAGCAGAGCAAAGCTCAATAAATTACTAAATTTAAAGCCGAGCTTAGGGAGAACCAATAAAACAAAAAGCGAAAGGCGAGAATGAACGTTAAGACAAGAAACTTAAAACAAACTCAGACAACACGAGCATCAATGTGTTACATGGGAAATCGTTACTTAAACAAAAAAGGCAAGGACCCACGTCAAAGGTGCCAGTTTGTTACATATTAAAACGACACTTTCAATCAACACAAGCTCTTGCCGCTCTAGGGAAGTTAGTACGTAGCTTCACTGAAATGGGAAAGCTGAAATCAATTTGTAGACGCTATCAGAGTAACAAGAATGCGTGACGAGCAAACATCTGGAGCCATGCAAAGGGTAAGAAAAACTTGAAGAATTCCGTCAATAGATCCTGCTGATAATCCGATAGAACAGAAGTGTGAAACTGGCTCAAGCTACACCACTCCGCTCGATCACGGCATTCCTTCTATCCGTCCACACCGAAGTATCACGTTTAGCCCCACTTAGGTTTTTCTAGGTAAACGACGTGGAAGGAGATCGCAAAACATATAAAAGAACCATGCCTGCTGAGTCTTGCGGGAGATCTAACCCGTTATTTTTCAGAATCCAGACCAGAACCTGAGCCTCAGCCGGTGGCTAGCTTGGAGCTTAGGCTCAAGGGCTGCACCAGTCACATCCGGTCCAGGTACCTGTCCGTTAAAACCAGAATCTTGTCCGGAATTACCTATCCTATCCAGTTTATGTAAGCTCAATTCCTAGCTTTCTCCCAAGAAGTCGAACTGCCTGAGTCACCCTTAAACCTGACCCAAAGACCCCCTTCGCTTAGGTTAGTGGAACTCCTTTGAAGCGATCCTGTATACATAAAACTACCCTGTCTTGCTAATCTTCGAACGCAACTGAAAAACATCTTGTCACACAAATTAATCACAAACCTACCTCGTTCGGTCAATATTAGAGCGCAATAAACAACATCTTGACGCTCAGATCTGTCCATCTTTCCGGCCCAGTAGCCCGTAAGACCCTATGCTAATAAACAATTTTGTCCGATAGTTCGCCGCCAAGACTCACCAGCCCGAGGTTCAAGAGCAGCCGAAATCCAGTTCAAATCCACTAGCGCGATCTTGCTTAATATCTGAATTGCAAATCGAGCGCTCACCAGGGAAGCTCCAATTTTGCCGGCGATTCTTAACAAAACGTTCGGCTCGAAGACCGTTTACGCACTCTGAAATCCCTAAATTTATTTAACTAGCTCGGCCAGCTGTCACGTTTGTCAGACTTAGGGTGGCTGTTAACTGCCCAAAAATCATGTCGGCTTTTGTCTTATCAAGCCTAAGATTTGGAGAAACCCAGAACCGACAAACCGAAACTAGGTTATTTAATTTTGGTCTGTTTATAGCTATTCGAACTGAAGTCAAGGGGAACCATCCGCATCCATCACCGAAAAACGCCGCCCTTCACTCTTACGGTCCGTCCGCCACGCCGAAGCGTTTGTTGAACGTTTGTACATTTGTACAAAACCAACATTTCTTTTAGTTTGTGCCGATAATTAAATAAAATAAACATCTTTATAACCTTGACTCGACTCTCTTACTTCAGTTGTTGACAACGTCGGACCAGAGCTATCCGCAAGAAGTAATTAGTAACGTAAAGTAATCAAACTTGATCTTGAGTACAAAATTAAAAATTGCTAACGTTACATGATTACTCGAAAAGTTACGCACTTTAGCGTTATGAAACAACAAACTGCTCGGATAGATACAGTCAAGACAAGGGGGTGAAACGATAAGCCATGGGATAGCTAATTAAACACAAGGTGTTATTTGCCTAAAGCGCCGTGTGTTCGTTCTCAGTCCGCCTTAATCGCTGCAGAACTTGAAGCAGGAGGCGGAATTGTCACAATATTTCCTGGAGGTAATGTGTAACCAGCCCTCACCAACGGGAACTTACCTTGTTTGATTCTCAGTTTGTCTGCGATGAGCCACTGTCACAGTAAAATATTACCAACTACACAGAAAAGCGAAAGGGTAAGTTTACAAGTTATCTATTGAATAAAGTAAAAGTCAAGTGAAACGTACACGTTAGAATAAGCCCATATATATACTAAAAGGCGTCATCATAGTTATAGACTATCTAACTATTGTACTGCATTTATTGTATCTAGCCAATGTGTGGGTAGTAAATATTAATAACCGACAAGCAAGGGCAACGTCTTGAAGAGACTAATAATTTTGCAATAAAATAGCGCAAAAAGAGCTAACTACAAGAGTTATACTTACCGAATGTAGAGGTTTAAATCTTAACCAATTATTGCGTCTAGAAAGTCACCTAAGACGGCTGGTACAATAGAACGCCCTAGCAGTCTTTCAAGAGCTATCATATATATTGTTCTCGAATCGAATGTCACATATCGTATGTGAGGAGACTATAGACCCCTAAATGCTACAACATTTAGAGACATATTCCCGATTCGCTCGTGCAGATTAAACATACAGAATTGCTGGTACAACAATCTTTTTGAAATTGGACCTGAAGAAGGCGTACTTCCAGATTCCAATTGTACCACAACACGTGGATAAGACCTTCATTATCACACCTTTTGGAGCATATCGCTATGGGCGTGTAAACTTTGAGCTCTCAACGGCTCAAATGCTACCTGGAGTCTTTTGATGAGTCAATTCTTCACAGGGATTTATCTTATCTTTGCCGATTTGACGACGTTCGGATATGTAGCGATATTGTTTGTCTTATTTATAATTGGATTCTAAGTGATGCCATATTTAAAAGTGTCAATTGGAAGAAGAAACATTAACGAATGTTTTATGCTAACGTGTAGCTCTAGCACCATTGAGATATAAACATTTTCAAACCGGTTTGGTGGAATCCTAGGTAATGAGAGACATTCCTGTGGGTAGAATTATTTTGTTCGTTTTGAAATCCGCCTTTTTCGAAAGAGTTCGATAATGCTTTAGATGGGAAGCACATTAGCCGGTTAGGGGCCAATGTGGGTGCTACTTTTTGCACCACCAGAAAAGATGCAGAAGAGGGCACACGTCCAAATTCCAAGGCATACTTAAAAAAAGCAATTCCATCACTATTCTATACAATTTGTTCTCTGAATGTCATTTTTTGGCAGTGGTCTATTATGATATGTTTTTCGGACTTTTTCCACTGTCTAGGGTGTAAATCACAAAACGTTTCGGGAGTTTTGTTCTACTCCCGTCTTCAAGTGTTCCTAGTTAGTCCTGAGAAGGACTGATATTGTACGTTTTTCAACGTAAGTCTGTAAGTGTTTTGTCAATGTTTAAATTCTGTTTTTCGTACCACTAATTTGTGAGCAACGAAATCACATATTTTTGTGACGTAGTTCCAAATACCTCTCGAGGTAGCGGTGGTAGTGGGCAAAAGTATGGAATCACTTATATGTCTTCTATAATTTTGAAGGGATGCCCACAACATTTAATATATGTATAATATACGTTAGTCTAAGTAAAATGGAGTTATTGTACCATGATCGTTTTTAAATGAAATACCTCATATATTGTTGAGTATTCAGATAAAGAATTTAATTGTGAATTCAAAAACATATAGTTTTATACATTTATGGCGCATTAAAAACGTAAATCATGAGAATAAGAATATAAGTAATTATTCAGAGCTATTTTGAACTTAATCTATTTGCCCCAACTTTAAATTGCATTATGTGACAGATACAATTGTTATTTATCATGATTTTTCTTTTATTTTGCAGGGCTATAGCTACGGCAACAATTTATAGATATTGACTGATGCATTGATAGCAAAGCTCAGTAAATGTACACAACTAGATATTTTTGAATTAGTAATCAAATTCGCTATCCCTATACTGAAAAATATATAGAATGTTTTATTTAAAACTGTATAGTTGTGTGCAACTTTCCGTTAAACCGGAAGTAATGTTACAATAGGGGTACTTCCGTTTTACATAAAATAGCGAATAGTATAGGTATACTAAATTTTATAGAAATTTTTTAAGAGTATAGGAGATATGTAGGTATTTCCATACTTTTACCCCCGACTGTATATACTTTTTCATCTTCTTCCTAGTCGTTTGCGCGCTGCCGATTGTCATATCTAGTGCTGCTGATTACCTGATAAGCGAACTTGGGCTGCTTATCAAGCGATAAGCGCCCTAGGGATGATTATCGACCCCGTAGATGGTGTCTTAATTAGAAATAGTAATGCAAAAAACAACCAATTTGAGTTATTAGATCAATCTTAGATCATAATTCGTATACGGGTTTTGTGTAATGATCTTGAAAATATAAACGCCCCTAGAAAACTGCTCTCGGAACAGGTTTCACTGCAACCAGCACTCGACCCATTGGGTGTGCAAAATTATCGGTAAGTATATGTCTCGCCTTTCTTATATTACTAATGATAAGATCGGCTAGCGCCAAAACTAGTACTCGTACTCGTAATGTCATCTTAACAAAACACTCATAATAATTTTTAATTCTGATCAAAACCAGTGTTAATCGTTCGTAACTTTTAACATTGCATTTTGCCTATGTACGAAATTTGCGATTATACTGTGTATGTTTAGTGACAGTCCTCTTTTTCGTCGTCCATGTGCTTTGTCTTGACAACATAGTTTTTCTATGCTGTCGTGTCTGATAAAATACCACACATATCACACGTATCTGAATAGTTGGTAGGAAGCGATTTGTTTGTAGAATATAGAGTTCGCAAAGAACTGAGGCCTTTGTTTCGTGAGCGGTCCATTATATTCTCAACATTCTTCAGTTGCATATAATTTTAAATAACCCATTTTTTTATGACAAGCAACGTTGATTGTCCAGGTCACAGAGTAACATATGTCAATAGGAAACACCGTACCTTCGTATATTTGATATTCCCAGTCCTTCCATAGTCTGGTCAGCCCTGTAAGAACTGATTTCATCATACCTATGCACCTCTTGACTTTGCTCTCACAATAGTTCCCAGAGCAGTTCACTGTTTATTAGAGTCTAAGGACGATGTTTCTTATATGGTAATTTTTTCTGAGAAACAGAAGGTTATCTTAGCAATAGTAATATAACAAGGGCGAGACATACTTACCGATAATTTTGCACACGACAAGGGTCGAGTGCTGGTTGCAATAAAAACTGTCCCGAGGGCTTGCCCGATGGCAATGTTCTAAGGGCAACCAACTCGATGACTCTTGGCATGGGCACAATTATATGTAAGTATGTTGCCCGCGTTTATATTTTGAAGATTATTACACAAAACCTGTATACGAATTATGATTTAAAATTGATCTAATAATGCCAAAAAAACTCTTAATTGCTTGTTTCTTACATTTCTATTTCTTATCTATCTACGGAATGGATAATCAGCTTTAGGGCGCTTATCGCTTGATAATTATCCCTAAGGAGCTTACCAGCTAATCTGTTCGGGATTGGTAGATTTTAAAAAAATGCATGGTTCTCATTGGATATCAGTCATGTGAGAGTCGTGTGTAATAATCACCGAAATTAACAAAATCTACAATTTTTTCTCTCCACCCTGTATTTTGAAAACGACGAACTTGCGGATTCATATTGATAGGAATTGTTTATATTACAATAAGCCAAAGTACATGTCAGTAATTTTCCTGCACATACTTAAGAGGCAATCTGTAGAGAGGTTGATTGTATATTAAGGGCTAGTTGATTATCTCCATTGTTATGAGAGATTTAAAAAAACTCTTATATAGAAAAGTTATACCACTTTATGTGACAAATATTTCAAGGATACGAACAGAAATATCCGACCTCCGGTTAAACCGGAAGATTAATTATTTTCGAATTTTAATACGGAACACCCTGTATTTTTAAAATTAATTTAATATTTTAGGATAATACCTTTAGAAATATCTCTAAAGTTAATAATTAACAAGATACTAATATTAAAAGTATTCTAAGTACACAGACACAGCATTACTAATTAAAGTAAAACTGATCCCATGCGACCATAAAAATCATGAGAGGCAAACAAACAACCAAACAAATAAATAAACGTTCAATATATGTTGCACGATCGTGTTGAACAAATCTGTTACAATTAAATTTGTTTTCCTATCAAGAACGCGTGAATATGCTAGACGTATACTTTTTGTGTCAAAGAAATTCTCAAAAGGCAGCTGAAACCTATCGAAACTGTTGCCCGAATAAACAGCCGCATGCTCGTGCATTTGCTAAACTGGAAATGAAATTGTGAACTTACCGAGGTTTTCCTACAAATCTAGGAAATGCTAAACGTAGGTAAAATAGAAATAGAGAATTTTGTAATAAAGATATTGTGTAGGGGCATTTCAGAGAAAAACCGCACATTTAAAAAAGGCCGGTATCCGTTTAAACTAATGCAAAGTTTTAAGACTATATTAATTAGATGTTTAGTTGGTGGTTGTCATCTTTCGTAGCGTCTTAAGATTGTATTCTGCTCAAACTTTGTAACGCCATCATCTGCATAAATTTATAAAATGAACATTAAACATGTAATTTATGCATCGCTTACTTAGGTGCTATCAAGCGTTACATATATCCAGTGCTTGGTTTTACGCTAACGAAGGCAACCGCTATGTGCAAAGTCACGCTGAATTAACGACGGCGTCGTTTTCTACTCCATGGGAACCCAGAGCCGTGATACCAATAAACACGTCTGGAGAGTATATAAGAAGTCTCCGAGACCAGTTTACTTCACTTGAGTCCACCGATCCCGACCAGCAGTCCGACTTGAGTCCATGGAATTTCTTTTTGTCCAACTTTTTTGAAGTGCCTTATATTGTGACAGCGCAATCCTACTGTCTTCTAAGAGAAAACCCCATAACCTACCAGTACCCTAGACTGTGACAGCGCAACTCTACTGTCTCTTAAGGGAAAACCCCATAACCTGTCAGTACCTTAGATTGTGACAGCGCAACCATACTGTCTCCTAAGGGAAACCCCAGTTAACCCAAACCTACTGCAATTCACCGTTCCCGACACTACCAGAATCAGCCAGACGATATAAATATTACAACCTGTTAACTATGTTGTACGTTTAGCATGAGGGCGGCATGAACAATATAGCCGCATTTATTAAACGTCCGCATTGGACGTTTACCTATATATTATATATACTTTTGGTTGGGTTAGTTCCCCTTTCTGCACTGCTGCCTAAAAGACCTATTGTGCACATCCCAGTGCTTCACCTAGCCTCACAGAGGTATTCCGATGTCCTCAAAAAAGCTTACTAGTGAGTTTAGTGAGGTGTTTATCAGCAGTTCGGGTTCGATCGTTGTTTCCCCAAAGTGTTTATGTCGCAGAGTTATGAGTTCCTCGCACTCGCATATCCAGTGGATTGAAGTCTCGTCCTCTTCTTCACAGAATCTACAGTCTGTGTTTGTTGCCACTCCTATTGTGTGCATATGTTTGTTCATATAACAGTGTCCTGTAGTTATCCTTGTTATGTGTTTTATTTTCTCCCTTCCATTTTCCAGGAGTGCCAGCGTTGCTTTCTTGGACGGTTCCCCTATGAAGTTTCTAGAGTGCCTTGCTTTAGGGTAGTCGTGCCAGAATTTGCGATGTTTATCTCGTAACCAGCTTCTAGTTTGCTCCCTGATCATGCTATAAGCTATGTTACAGGTAGGCTCTGGTCCTATCAGCTGGATAGTACTGGCTGATTTTGCTAGTTTGTCTGCTTTTTCGTTGCCTATTATTCCTTGGTGACCTGGGACCCACAACAGGCTAAGTTTGTTGTGTTCTCGTAGTGTAACCAGTTTTTTATGGCATTCATATACCAGTTCTGAGTTGAACTGGTTGGATGACAGCGCTTTTAAAGCTGCTTGGCTGTCCGTCAGGATGTGTATTCTCCTGCCTTTGTAGGATCTCTGCACCATTAATTGGGCGCAGGTTAGAATTGCCATTACCTCGGTCTGGAATACTGTTGCATATTGTTCCAGGTTTATGCTTATTGCATTTCCTGGTCCTGTGCCATAAATGCCCAGACCTGTTCCATTTTCGGTTCTTGATCAGTCTGCGTACCAGACTTCCCCTTTTAGTTTGGTTAAGACTTCTTCCTCGTTCCACTCTTCCCGCTCTGGAAGATATACTTCAAACGGTTTTTGGAACTGGTAAGATGTCTTTATTTTGTCGGACTTCATCTGCAGGATGAGGTTTTCACGTAATCGGTTAAAGATTTCGGTATGGTATCCTCGATGTCCAGGATAACGATCATACCCTTGTATTTTCAGCCTATATGCCCCTAGTCTCGCTTCCGCCTCTACCCTTAGGTGTAATGGGGGAAGGTTCAGCAGGGCTTCTAACACGGCTGTCGGAGTTGTTGACATTGCCCCCGTTATTCCAATACAGGCCATTCTTTGTATTTTTCTAAGCGAGTTCTTATTTTTAATATTGCTTGCCTTGTGTCACCATACCAAGGATGCATAGGTTATCGTTGGTATAATGACTCTTGTGAAGAGCCAGTATACCATTTTTGGTGACAGTCGACGTTTACCTATAGACGACTTCTTGGAGATCGAAGTCAAAGCCTGCCTTTCGATTCTGAACGCAGGCAAATTCACCGCCAGTTAACGCCGAGCTGTCAAATCCATTTGCAGGCTAAAATAAGCGAGCTCGACCAGGTCCAATTTCACTGTGCAGTCATGCTGGTAGAAACGCATGACTACCCTAAGGCACCAACACATCCCGAACTAGCCCTTACGCACTCCTGTAGCGGCAGGTATCCCCTAATTCTCTTAATTTATGCTTTTGTTTGAGATCACTAATTGTAAACAAACCGCTTATTTGGTAGCTGCGTTGCTGACATCCGACATACAGGGCCGAAATACATATTTAACACCCGATTTAAAACGTTATAAGACCAGAATTAATTACCAGGACTAAGATTAAGTTCAGAAGGGCAAAACGTTACAACTAATATCTCCTGAATTATTAACCCCAGGCCTATAGTTGGGAAATAACTTTCAATTAAATTAATTTAAAAAATTCAAGGTGTTCCATACAAAAAACTATTTGTGAAACATAAGATGATATAACTTTTCCGTATAAAAGTTTTTTATCTTACATAACAACGGAGAAATTCAACAAGCCCTTAATTTACAATCAACCTCTATATACTGGCTATACTCGGTAGCTATTAGGTAATCATTAATTTATCTTGCACTGCAAATCAGGAAACTTAAATTTACGACCAGGGAAAACCTTTTTATGCACGTCTGGAACAAACTTCTTAAATTCCTCGACTAAAAATTCGTAGTTAACTCTCTTGTTGCATAAATAACTATTTTGCCACCCGCCGTAAATTTAGTTATTATTAATAAAAACTTGATAATGGTAACCATAGTAACAAAGACATTATTCAGCTTAAATAACTGTAAGAGTTTCCCTACTTTTATTGGCACCAATTTATATAATCTGGATCTCCCTTTTTAAATAAAATTTCGATCGTACATGAAGTTGTGTATGCTACCCAAGCGTAAATGGCGGCTTTGGCCGTTTTATGCCGCGGGCCAAAAACACCCATTTTACGCTCTTGATGTAACTATTTTGGCAGATGCGTCGCATCTATTTGTAATTTGTGAAATTGTGGAGTAAATACTTTCAAAAGAAATACAATTTACCAACTAATTTACTGAATATACAACATATCGAAAATAATGTAGGTAGGTACTAATAAAGAAAATTATTTAGATTTGCGGTTTGCGAGAATATTAAACAGTGGCCTTCTTAAATCTAGGGCACTACAATAAAATGAATGTCTAGAACAGTTTGAATGACATTAACCGTGATGTAACTTGTTGTTTGCAAATTATGGCTGAAAAAGCGAAGACAAATCAATACTGACCACAGCATTAGTGATGGGCATAATCGGATGATTTCAATAATAAGAATGTTCCATTTCGGAATGTTCATAAAATCGGAATATCATCCGATTATTTTACATTCTGTAAATGCAAGCAAGGGAAAACGAGCGAAACAACAACAAGCGGAAGGAAGATAAGTGCGTCCAAATTTGCGATGCGAGCACTCGCCCTTGCGCCGTAAGCCCTTATCTGCGTTGGCATCTATTGTTTGGGTTTATAGGACGCCCAGTAAAACAATTTATGAGTTGGAGTAGCACAGTGGGATGTGAGAAAATAAAATATTTTTTCAAATTATTACAGTAGTTACCTTAATAGACTTTCGGAAAATGGTAGTGATATTTTAAAGTTTAATGGCACATAAAGTACATAATAAATAGTATAAAACAGTACATGCATTTGAAGTCTGTAAGGTGTACTATCTAATAATTAATCTACGAAATACCACTGCCATTAGTGCCAGCATATAGCAGTCAAGTGAGTCAACACGACATTCCGTATTCCGTTCAGTTCAAATTGGCATTTCGTTTTCTCATTTTGTATACCGAATAGTAAAATAATCGAATTCCGAAAGTTCCGAATTTTGTGCAACGAACAGTAAAATAATCGAATTCCGAAAAGTTCCGAAACGTTCCGAAATAATCGGAACCTTCCGATTTTTTGAACAATTGGAAACTTTCCGATTATTTATTCCGGATAGGCCCATCACTACACAGCATGGCTCGTAGAAATGACATACAGTTGGTTTCAATTTAAACTAAAACTTCTATTCTAATTTTTCGAGACGCGCTTCTAAACCCGTCAAAATTGTAATTGGTAGTTAGGTGAAGATATTCGGTTCCAAAGGTATTTTGTTATTCAGCCTTTTACAAAATTTTCAAATCTAAATGAATATAAACTGGTTGCATTTTTCGTAAATTCGAATGTGTTCCAAAAAAGTTATATTAAATAAACAAAGCTTTTAAAGAAAGATTCATAATGTGCTCAAATCTATCACGACCAAGGGCTTCTGCAACCAGTTTGTTATAGGAATCATCAGATCCCTCCCAATACATACGTTGCTAACGGGCGAGTATCCACAGTACTAGATAGCAAAAAAGCATTTCATTTCGTGAATGTTGTTTCGGCTTTCCTATTTCTCCTCAAAGCATACAAATTGGTATTAGTAACAAAGCGATCAATTATAAGCATCTAGAAATAATGAAAACAGCTCTAATGGTGTATTGTCGCTTGACATATTATCCATATTAGACTCTCATTCATTTTCCGGTTGTAATTGATATTTTGTCCATAAATAATTTTTCTATTTATTATTGTGCAAAAGCCTTTGCCAATTAGAAAGTTGTGCCAGAGGCGCGTTATCATCATCATGTCATTCAGTTTCGGATCCACTATTTAAGTCATGCACTACGTTCATAATGATTTCAATATCATCATAATCTACTTTCTCCGCTTCTGCTAATAACTGCGAAGCTGACAAGTTGTTGACAGAGACTGTGCCCTCACTTCCTGAACTTTCGTCACTAAGGTCTTCATTAGCGTTTGTTTGTGGCAAAATTGCTATATCCATGTCTTCTGTATTTTGATAATAACTCTGCAAGAGTAAGGTCCCTCGAATAATTATGTTACATTATAAAAATAAAAGGTATATGCAGACTGTCCTTTTAAAAGGACATGCAACTTTGGAGAGGTCTAATTATAAAGGCTGGTTTATACAACCTTCTTAGCCCTAACATTAATATTAGCCTTAATCTTGCTTTAGCATTAGTCTTAAGAATAAAAACAAGTGTTGATACAGACATATTTTGGGTTAGGTAATTTACGACAGAGCATGCGCAAATGTGTGGGTAAACTCTCGTCTTTTATAACTGGTTCGGTGTAAAACCGTTTAAAACGGGTAAAATTTAAACTTCAATTTAAAGAATACTGATTAGAAACGCCGATAATTACACATTTTTAAAACACTTTTATGCTATATAGGTCTGGGACCAAATGTACCGAAATGTTGGAGGCTTATTTACAAAAACGGGTCGTTAAACAGTAAATAAGTGTATCTGTGTGCAATTTCGAATGAATCATAAACTTTCCAAATGTTAAATATGCCGAGCCTTATTGCATTCAAGAAAAGATTCGTATTAAGCTTACCTACCCGGCTAAGTTGCAACATCGAATTAAAGTGATGTTTTACCAGGACACCAAATCATAATTGAATCATTAACTAACAAACGACTCCTGGGATTCGACCGTGTCATTATTGAGGCCGAAGAACTAAATGTTTCGCCCACTCTCGTAAGGGGCTTTATCAAAAGGAAAGGTAAAAGAGCACAGTCGTGTAAACCACGCCAGAGGCGAAACTCTTTTGGAAAGGTAGATGAGATTTACAAACACCCTAATAATCTCAATAGGGACGAAAGCTTCCCCTTGCTTCTATGTGGAAAGTGCGAATTCCTAAGCCTCGCCTGCCGCCACTCAACTGCCATGATACTTGCCTATAAATTCTCGTTTTTCTCCTTCCGATCGTTAGAGGAGTTTTGTCTCTGTCATGGTTTACCCGTTGAATTACAGTGCTCTTTTGCTTCTCCTCCTGATCAAGACCCTGACGAAAGTGGGCGAAACGTTGAGTTCTTTGATCTCAATAATGACACGGTCTAATGCCGGAAGTCGTTTGTTGCTTAATTACAATGGCTTTGAATGTTCCGAAATTATCTCAAATTTGAATCAACACTAGTTTTATTAGCATTTTGAATACATCATTGCTGCTGACATTATTATGCATACAGAGTATAATATAGCTACAGTGACTTCTTACATTACACACTGTAATCAACCACCACCCATCATTTGCTATATAAAATTACCAACTTACGCAATCCTAAATTTATATTTTAGTACAATTTCGTATGTAGTCTCAGATTTTGAATTTTAGTATTACCCACACTTATTTTGCTGACATTTATAAATTTATATTCTACTTATAAATATAGCTGATTGCAATATAATCTCCTACTGAAAAACACGTGTGCGCAGCATTAAAAATATTTGATAGAACACAAATAAATAAGGTTAGGGTATAGGAACTGGGCGAAAACTGTTCCATACAGACGTACAGTTCCAACGTGTTCTCCAAAGTGCCGTCCATTAAAATCTACCATGTACTTTCCGTCGGGAATAAGCGGAGAAAATTCACTTCCATCGATTGGCCAGTTGCAAAGGTAAAATGATGATGACGATATAGTCTTAGCATTCAAGTTTTTTAGTACACTAACAGTTGAAATAAAAGTTTTGCACAATAAAGGAATTACTACGTCTTCATCGCTTCAAACTGATAAGTATTTATAATATGATAACTATTTTGAATTGATATTACCAAAAGTCGTGAGATTGCACATACTTTACTCAGCGGACATCCAGTAAAATTTCCACATTTAGAGGATTTTCGTAAACCAATTAGATTTTTGTCCAGCGCGTCGCAAAGGTTGACTTCGAAATAGACTGGAAACGTTCGATAGAGTCCGCCCAACGTAAGATAGGGACGGCACGTCATCATTGCCAGGGTGCGCAGTGGTTTGGCGATTATCCCGATGGGCAATGGTTACTTAGCAACGGCACGTTTTTAAATAGGCGTCCTGTTACCAGGGGGTTTAGTAGTTGATAGGATACGCGATGAGTTTACTTGTATCCGTGTACGCCACTGCCAATTCTTGAGACGCGTAACGTAACAAAAATCCGCGCAGCCGAACTGTGACGTGCCTGTCCCTATCTTACGTTGAGAGGACTCTACTCATTACAATTTATAAGCTTGCACTATAACCTTAGAAGTTGTAAACAGGCATTTGTTTGAAAATGAGTGAATAGATTTTATACCTGTAAATTGTTTCCAAGAGCGACATTAAACTGCCATGTTGCGTTCACGACTGGAGCCGTTCTATTTTATTTAAAAGTCACGATTTTTACGTATTTGAAGTACTTTTCAGTCGGATCGTGCATTTCGACGCGGTCAAATTTAATTTTGTAATCATTCTGCTGAAAGTGAACAGATATATAGTTATAATGTAAAACCTAAATTGGAGAGAACTGTACCTTGAACACCTGCCTTTCGGAAGATGAGTTTAGTATTACTAGATAAACAGCCAAATTGATAAAAATATCTTCATATCTCTCATATTTCGAGCGTTTTGGTATATGAATTACAGCGGAGCACCTACTTTTAGTACTCACAAAGTTGGTGGTCTAGTGGTTGGAGTGGCAGACTAGTAATCACAGCGATCTGCGGTTTCGGGTTCAAACCCGGGGGAGGCACGGGTTTACGCAGAAAAATGTACAATATCAGTCCTTCTCAGGACTAACAAGATACACCTGAAGACGGGAGTAGATCAAAACTCCCGAAACGTTGTGTGATATACACCCTAGACAGTGGAAAAAGTCCGATAAAACATATCATACTCACGCAGCCTGCACCAATTTATATTTACAAAAATTAAACCAAATTACTTTCTACGTTTCTACCTATTTGTTCTAAAAATTTTGACGAGATGGTTTTTAGTTGGTAGCAAGAATTATGACACAAAGCAACAACTATCACTGAAGAACTAAACATATTCTAAACCAACAATTTATTTGTTTTTGACGCGGGCGGGCAAACAATGCTTTATTTAGAAATTACAGAAAGTAATATAATATTATACCAACATGTATGCATATGTTATCAGATGGTAAAATGAAATGCATACACAATGCTGGGCAACGATATAAAAGCTACATATGCTCCATATATGTATTATACACTTCTGGACAAAATTAAAGGACCACCAACAAAAATTAAAATTACTTTATGAAAATCTCATATAACTTAATACAATTCAGATATGTCATAGCTAGATGATTTTTACATTATTTAACTGATACGTCAAAGAAGAAAATTAACAAATTAGACATAATCTACCTTAAATACAAAAAGTAACCAAAATTTCGAAAAACAGTAAATTAAAAAAAATTCAAAATAAAGCATTAACACGAACTAATAACGCGTGTTTTTTGCCCCTCGCAGCTATACATGCTTCCACCCTTCTTGGCCCACTCCTAATAAAAACTCGGATGCTTTCTTGTGGTATCTGGTGCCATTCTTGTATAAGCAAGTTAGACAGCTGTTCAAGAGTTATTGGAGGCTGAGGAGCACTTCTAAATCGTCGTCCCAATTGATCTCAGAGCCCCCAGAGGTGCTCAATGGGATTTAGATCTGGGCTTTTTGCTGGCCATTCTAGACGCTCAATATTTGCTTATCTTAAGGCAGTTGTTAAAACATTAGCAATGTGCGGCCCTGCATTATCATGTTGGAAAATAAAGCCTGGACCAAAATTTTCAGCATAAAGCTCGATTTATAAATTGACGCCCGCCCGTTTGCCGTTACCGCTGACGCGGCCGCAAACGTAACGCCTACGTTAAACTGTTTGGTTCAAATGTAACCGTTTATAAAATGACGTCGTACGCAAACGCTAACGCTGCACAGCTACCGTCTGCGGCAAAGTTGGCCAAGATTCATGTTTGGCGTCAACGTCTTGCGTCGACGGATTTACTCAACCAATCACAAGGCGAGAAATTTTGCGAGGGATTATTTGACCTGCTGCGCAAGTATCAGAACAGAGATGTCCTCATTATTAAAAGCGTGTTGTTGGATTTGGATGTGTTTGTTACCGGAGTTTTTTAGTATTATTTATAAAAGGAAGATTTGATCAGATATTCGTCTCTTTATAAGCTTCGGATCCAGTTGTTTATATAAATTATTAAACACTTTTAGACTCATCCTTGTGTATTTAAAAAAATGATCATGGTTCTTTTCTTTCATTGGAAGGAATGTAGCTCGATAAAAACCGTCCTTATAGCGTGGTGTGTATATGGGTCGAGTTTTCCATCGTCTCGCCTTTCTTGTAGTTGTTCCAACAAAATGGGCTGCAACTAGTATTAAGCATACTTGCTGCAGCTAATAGGTAGTTTGCCTCTTGATTGTCCATTCTCATATAATAAATCAAAATGTTGGGTTAGGGCTGCCGATGCTGGTGGCACGTGCGACACTTGTCACTTTTATAAATCGAGCTTTAACTTTTGAATGCGCCTGCGTACGTTAAACTATACCGCAATTTATAAAATTGGTCGCCATAGACAAAGTCGGCGTTACGTCTGCGGCCGCGTTAGCGGTTGCGTCAAACGGGCGGGCGTCAATTTATAAATCGGGCTTAAGGCTGTACATATCATACAATAACCTCGTCCCTATATTTCGCTGCCGTCAGTGATCCATTGCGCGCAATAACTAACTCTGTGCGACCATTCAAACTTATCCCACCCCATACCATCAACAATCCTAAACCAAATTTCTCAACACCTCGAATGTTGCATTGCGCATAACTCTCACCTGGTCTTCGCAGAACGAGAACACGGCGATCGTTATGGAAAAGATGGAATCGGGACTCATCAGAGCGCCAATGCCTTTCATCCCATTCCTGGTGGTTCAAACCAAAAGTCAAACGATTTCTTTTAGGTAGCGCCGTAAGAACTGGACCAGTTGCAGGTTGTCTGGCAGTCAGATTAACTTTTTCCAACCTCCTTCGTACAGTTTTTGTTGATATTTCTTTTCCAGTAGCCAAGAGTAGATCATTTTTTAACTCCCGAGACGTTACAAACCGCTTTCATAAAGCCTGCTGCACTATTTAGCGATCTTCTCTGGTAGTTGTTTTCCTTTTAGCACCTTGTCCCCTTCTTCTGGTAAAACTACCAGTGGTTCTATGCCTTGCAGCAGCTCTTTGCGCCACAGATTTGTTTGTGTTAAGAATTCGAGCAACTTCCCGTTGCGAATATCCTTCGCGAAAAAGAATGATAATTTAAGCTACTTCTCCGATTGCAAGATAATGCCATGGCATATTTTAGGAAAGATTGAGGCAACAATAGCTTTTTGTATTTTTTCCCCTGATGGCCACACGTTACTATGCAAAAACAACTCAAAACTTTGTTTTTGACTCGTATTATTATTGTTGACATTTGTTCGTATGAAAACAATTGCATTGTCATTATCTATTTCTTCATGGCACACTAACAAAGCAATGTAGAAATCATATAGCTATGACATATCTGAATTATATTAAGCTATATGAGATTTTCATAAAGTAATTCTGATTTTTGTGTGTGGTTCCTTAATTTTGTCCAGAAGTGTACATATATTGCTAGCAGGGCCTGGAAACGGCCGAAAACATTACGGCGCCGACATAGTTTTACTCTGAGTATTACGCGTCTCGTGCGCATGCCTGAGAATTCGAACTCCGCCTTTAGAAGCGAATTTTAAACTTGACCACTTCCCCACCGCGCGGACGATGCGCTTGCGCACAACTCGCCAAATACATTGAAGAGTTGGTTGTCTGTCTCACTTACTTCGTGACCTCCCCACTCATAGCCGCTAGCAATATAGTAGTACAAATATATGATATGCACATTTGCAACAATAACAGCATTGGCCGTGTCACTAAATGCGTTCCGGAGTTTTTTTACCTGACGTAATGTGCGCATGAACTAATTCAGAAAATAATCTAAAATTGTGTTTACATCTAGTTCCCCTTGTAAAAGTAAGAGAATATTCTAGACTATTTACTTCTCACACTTTAATCAAATCTTTTAAATTTCTGAGATTCATCCAATCAGATCCCAATTATGCGATAATTTCGCACTTGTGCAAATTATCGATAATTTGCAATAGTGCAAATTGCCTCGTCTTCTAATTAGTGATGCGCATGGATGGATTAACGAGATTCCCACCGTCCCGCCCTACCATCTAGCGAAACCACTGCCAATTAGCCAAATTAGCGGGAACAAAACTGTTCGGGAAATAGTCTTCAAAATACCCCTCTTGCATACCACATTGATTTATCTCGTGCACTTCGTGCACTTTACAAAATTATCAACTGTTTGTCATGCACTATTGATATTACTAATGATAGTTGTTGTATTTGCTCCATAGACACATGAAGTCAGTGAAAAGATCCCTGAGACAAATTGTATATCTAATTAGTTCGCCTTATGTGTACGAATAATTGAACTACCACTTATTCCACCCGTTACTACAAATAGTTCAAGTACTAAAAAATTGAACAAGTAACATATACTCTACAAATATTTCACTTCCGGACATCAGCACTAAATTTTAGGAGTTCTCCAAACATATAGGAAAGACTTCTAATCGATCGGGAGACAACCTTAAGTATGATTATGCCACACGCCATTAAAACAGCCCTTCGGCAGATTCGTTCAAGTCGCAAAGCTTAGAAGCTACTGAATGGAATTTAATAAAAGGAATCTCATTTTAAAGTACAATGTTGCACCTGTATCAAGCGTTATCAGAAATCTTTTAAATGCGTTATCGTCTAAATTCTGCAACCTGTGTTTCTCCTAAGTACTTTAAGTTGCCTAACTAATCAGGTTTTTGTGATTATTCATACTTATTATCTCTTAGTAGCTTAAGCTTGTAACGCTACACAATCCCCCTCCAAGAAAGAGAAGTAATATTGATATCCTCACATCTAGATCATCAAGTGAGGTTCCTATTGTTATATTCGTAAGATTGGCAAATTCGTTAATTTTGATGAATCGTTAATGACAGTATCCACTACTAACTATCTATTTACAATAATTCTTTATCTTTTAATTAAGCAAAAGAAAATTCTGACTATTAACTGTTACTATAGGAAGTACTTATTGTCCGAAAAAAATTCAATGTATCTAAAATTCTATCATTAATTTCCTTTCCAGAGACGAAACATCTCTGGAAATTCTGCTAAAGGAAAAGGATCAGCTTTAGAGGCCTATTCCATTTTAGAAAGCTACTTTTTATCTTGCCTGTCTCTTGTCAGAAGTATTTATCAACTGCTTGCAATAAACAATTAATTATTAACTCTACTCCCCGGATAAAGTATCCAAGAGAAAACCAAGGACAGCAACTCATAGGACATTACCTAAAAAGTTCAGACCTTCTGTCGTGTTAGACAGAAATTTTCAGAATACAAAACTGCTTCTCATAGGACACAGTTCAATTGAGAAGTGCTATGCCACAACTCTATGACAATAAGTTAGAAAAGTCTTACGGTTAAACAACCTATTCCAATATTAATATCAAACCTTTAAGAAAACAAAAAACTAACTACTTCAACTTAGCTATTTACAAGTTTAAATGGAATTATAATTCATCTTATATGAAGTCAGGTTGATGATTAGGCCTAAGCTTAATATCTTTTATATTCCACATCCCTAAGTTTCTACAGTTTAAGTCTACCAATCTATATATAAGTAACAGAACCTGTGACCTAAGCGACTTTCGCCTTTATGTATTTCGGGGCTAACTTTTTTTGCAAAACCCTTGTTCGCATCTGAAAGTACTGGGTTACGTTTCTAAACAATATCACCCTTCTTAAAGTGCATAGATCGTTTTCTTAAGTTATAATAATGTTTATTTATTCCATAAGCCTGATTAAGACATTGAACAACTTCGCTATAAAGAGGAGATGACTGATTTATATCTTTAACTAACTGATCGCGTGATATATCTTCCTTTTTTAAATTCTCTAATTGACCATAATAATCACCATGAGCAGGGAACAGTTCGGCGAAAATTTAAAAAGGATGGAATTTAGCTTGTGACTTCACTAAGTGTATTTCTAAGGGCATGAGCTATTTTATAAGTTTGAGCATCCCATAGTCGACGATTCTTCTTTACATAAGATCGTAGGGCGGTAGTAATAATTCTATTTGTACGCTCAACTGGATTTACTTGTGGATGATAAGAAGCATTATACCGAACTTTTTGAACCTTATACTTCTCGATTAACCTATGAACTGAAGTCCGTTACCACACATAACGATTTGAGGAACTCCAAACATTGGAAAAACATCATTTTCCAGAAACTTAACAATAGAAGATGCTGTTGCTTTGCTAAGAGGCTGTACTTGAACAAACTTGGTAAACCAATCAGTTACTACTAAGATAGCAGTATAACCTTTAGTTGATCTTGGTAAAGGATTAATTAAATCTATTGAAATTAGCCGAAATGGGTACTTGATTTTCTTTTGATTTCCCATTAACCCAGGACGAATTTGAGGGGAGGAGTTACTAGCCTGACACATTGCTGTGGTTCTAACAGCTCCAGGTTGGGCTTGCCATTTAATTTGTAAAGGTTACACTAGTTGCGGGTCCCTAAAATTTATGCAATGTACTCGGCAATTTTTAATAATAAAATTTATACAGATTTATAGATTTAGACTGTTTAAGATTAGATGGTTGTAATTTTATTTATTCAAATAAAATAGTCTTTTGCCCTCTTTGATGTTTTATCGACCTGCAATTTCAATTTTTCGCTAGCTCGGTAGGCACTTGACTCAGTTCCAAAGGGTTAGGTTCCTGCTAATTTATTATTTTACCTTACGCTGGGACGCCACTGTGTGCACAAATTAATCCTAATACGCAGTCGCAATGTAAGTGCGGCTGTCAAAATCACAAAATGGTTTGATTAGATTGCAGTAAGCGTTTTTGTTGACTTGGAAAAATTCAAATTTATGAACAAACTACCAGGTATTTATTTGAATTCTAGTGTTTTGGGGCTTCTAATTGTCTTTTGTTTTAGCGATTAATTTGTTCAACTACGTCACACAGACGCGGCTTGGATTTGCAATTGTTAGAACCTCCCTTAACCTCACAATTCTACTTGGATGAATAATTGGCAAAATGCGTTAGCTAGAGGCTTGGATATGCATGAATCTTATTCACAACGGTAATGTTTTTCTCGTACACAAATTTCTGCTTTCTCACAATGTTAATAAGCTTTTTACAGTACCTTAAATTTTTCAGATGCTACCGACCGTTCTTCGGAAAGGCGACCTCGCTCGAATCTTCTCCTGGAGTAGCTGCCACCGGGGTTTTTGTTGCTAGGCGTTGTCCTACAGCTCCACGTGATGTGTTCCAGTAATCAGCTCTGGTCTCGGATCCTTTATTCTGCTACTATCGGCCTTCGTAAATTTGAAATGGTAGCTACTGCAGCTTCGGAAGCTTCTTGCTGTAAATAATTTTTTATTGGGAAAATGTTACCCACACTTTCATTGGTACTCTGCCATGTGCTCAACACGATGGTATACTTTTTATTTGTATAAAATATTATTTAATATGTAAAAAATTGGTTCAAATAAGTGCCCAAAAACTGCATGTCAGAATTTTATTTATTCAATTGTTAATTGTTAGCGTCCTTTCTAAACAGAAACGAATCTTATAACTATAAACAAGACATTGACTGAGTTCAAATGACTTACATATTATATTAAACATTCTTATAAATAATTAGATTTAAACAATTTACGTTTCTAAAATTATTGTCCACATTTTATTAACTGTCACAGTGTCTTTGTGCCACTCCACGTTTTATTAAGTGCGTTTCATGTTCACTCACGCATTTACATTGACTAGTTTTTCGTTCACTTCCTTCATAATTGTTCCCTGGTTTTTCACTGTCTTCCTTTTCTCGTTTCTTGGTCTAATTTTGTGTCTACTTTTCCTCCAGTTTTAGCAGATCATGTTTTCTTCTTACAATTGCTAGTTTACGCTTGCACTATTTGCTCTTTGCAATGTTCACATCTTTTCTGGCTAATACCGTTTCAGAATTGTTCACGAATTTAACTAACTAGTTAAGTTGAACTCTACGCTTCATAACCTGCACGTAGCAAACCTTTTTGTGATTGTTTAATTTGGTTTGGCTATTCACTCAGCCTCACCTAATAATTAATTGATTTGAAATTTGACTCTTAACCCTGTGAAAAACAAGTTGTCTCCTTTGCGTTCCTTAATCGGTTCAGTTCTTTTTAACACAAGCATCCCTTTTTCAATGCATTTACGGAATGACATTTAACTTATCATTGCGGCTAGACAAAACATCTCTACTCTGTGCTTTAATTTAATTTTAATATTGAAATGCAATCAGAGCAAAGCCATAGAGCTTAATACCACTGCAATATATCACATTTTCTAACGTACTTAGCAATATCTGCTTTCATTTTAGGCCAACAATATGTTTCAGCAAATTTTTTGGAGAGTCTTAAAATATCCTAAGTGAATTGAGGTAGGTTCGTCATGAAATTGTTGCAGAAGATCTAACCTTCTAGTTTTAGAAATTACTATTTTCCATTGCACCAAGTTAAACAAGATATTATGTTTATTTTGAACGTACTTATATAAAATTTTATTTTTAACTCGCCAAGAAGAATAATTTTCCGGATTGTCGGTAATTCTACTGATTATATTCCTATACCAGGGACAAATATCTGTTTCTTCTAAGGTCATCATGCCAATGTTAACAACAGAAATAGGGTTTCGTGATAATGCATCTGGAACAACATAGAACTTCTCTTTGTTATGTCAAAACTGTACTGTGGCATCCTAGCCGTTCAACTAGCTAATCTACCTGTAGGCGATTGTAGTTTGTGCAGCCACAAAGGAGCGTGGTGATCGGTAACGACTTTGAAATGTGTAAGTTCGATATAGGGGCGGTATTTTTCTATGCCGAATAAACATGCTAAACACTCCTTTTCAGTTACTGAATAATTCCGTTCTGCGCTAGTCAAAGAACGACTGGCATAAGTAATGACTTTTCCTTCCAAGCCTTCACCGTGTAGTAAAACTGCTCATACAACAACAGCACTAGCATCACATTGGATAATAAATGGTTTAAAAAAATTTGGGCTAGTCAATATGAACTCTTGAAAAGAAAACTCAGCGCGTTCATTCTATTTGATCGATTTCTTTTTCTGATGACCCTTAATTAAGTCTGACATAGGAGAGGCTAATGTTGAAAGATTTGGGACAATCTCTTATACTAACTTGCTATTTCTAAAAATCTTTTCACCTCTGTGGAGGTCTTTGGAGTAGGAAAAGAAACGATTGCTTCATCATTTTTCATTTATCGAGTAAATTGTTGAAGATAGCGTAACTGATCTCTCCAGTCCATTAAGACGCCGCAAGTAAATTTCTACAACTGAAATACTTTCCAAAAGTTGAAAATATTTGATTCACTGGTAAAAATATTCACACCCAAGGGCTGCTTAGAATGACAAAGGAGATGAATGGTGTATATTGTCGGTCCGTCTTCTACCTAGAGATGTTGAGAGCTAATCATTGCAGAACCGTTTCCAGACTGTACGGTCTTCAGCCATAATATGCCTTTTATGCCATAGTCTTCGCTTGTATCCAATCGCTGCCTTTCTTCTCCAGTATTTTGGTTATCTCCCCATTCCATTACTTCTCTGTTTCTTGGAGTCAATAGTAATTTCCCAGATGTTCATAACGACTTGGTCTATAACGTAGATTCATTCCCGTAACTCTCGCCACTTTTCTTAGCTATTTCATTTTGCATGTGAAATTAATAAAAATGTATATTGTAAACCAAACAGCCTATGTTAGAACCAAGAACGTAATTACTAATAATGTACAAATCGAACGAGGAGTAAGACAAGGTTATCTACTATCGCCACTATTATTTAATCTCTATTCAGACCGCCTTGGTAGAAGCTATCGAGGGCATAAAGAATAAATCGAGTAATTATTAATAACCTGAGATATGCTGACGACAACGCAATTATAGCGGAGATTGCAGAGGATTTACAGAATCTATTAGACAGATTAGATGACAAAATAAAGGCATTCGGAATGAAAGTAAATAAACAAAAAAACTAAAATAATGGTATTCTATAATGAAAATAACATAATGACCAATATTCGCATTGATGGCCAGTAAATTGAATAAGTGCAGAAGTTCAAGTACCCTGGATTTTGGATAATAGGAGAGTTAGATGCAGAGACAGAAGTCAATACCAGAATAGAATATGTAAGAGCAATATTTATCAAAATGAAAAGACTTTATGGATAGAAATAATAGTTTCAAGCTGAGATACCGCATGGTAAAATGTTATGTTTATTCAATTTTATTGTATGGCGCAGAAGCGTGACCCCTGAAAGTTAGTTCGATAAAAAAGCTAGAGGCCTACGAAATGTGAACCTTCAAGAGAATGCTCAAAAGCCCGTGGACTGACAGACTGACAAATGTTGAGATGTTACTGCGTATTCAACAACTACGAGAATTTCTTAATATAGTAGAGAAGAGAAATGCTGCTTACCTAGGACACATTCTAAAGAACGCTAAATATCGGCTGCTTCAATTAATCATGAAGGGCAAAATAGAAGGAAGGCGTGGAGTGGGAAGAACCGGACATCACAGTTACGGAACTTTAGTAATTGAACCGGGATAAACACACACGAGCTATTTAGAATAAAAGAAGATAGGGAAGCTTTCAACATAGTTGTGGCCAACCTCCGATAGAAGAAGGCACCGAGAAGAAGATATTTTAATTTCATTATCTTATGTGCGTAAAGCTGTTTTTGAAAATGTTGGCATACGTAAGTGACTGGTTAGTTTCAAATCGTCATACAACGATAGAGCATCAAGTGTCGGTATTGCGTGGTCAACATGATCCTCCATATATAGCAGTATTTTTTTTTCGTTTATTGAGTAAAATAATTAAATGTAAACTACATATCTTCAAATATACTTCTCATTGACTTCCATAATTTATTTAACGGATGTGCTTGCCTATTAATAAATAAAAAGCCAATCACCAGCTTGAAATGCTTCCCAGATTATAGTTCAATAGGCAGTATGATAGCATTGTTAATTTTATCTTTTATTTATTGGTACTCAGAAGTTTTGTATCCATAACCACTTTGGTATAAATAGAATTGAGTTGCACTGCACCTACAATCACAATGGCGAAATTGGTGATGGTAGCAGTCCTAGCAGTAGCCACAATTGTGGGTAAGTTACTATAACGTTAATTAAATCTGAAGACGCGTCAACGTAAGTCCTCTTCCTTATTTTTCTTGAACTAATACTTCAATCTTCCTTTCTTCTTATTGTACTCATCGCTTTTTTATAATCTACCATCCCTCGCCCATATAACTTAAAAAAAATTTACAGCTGCATCTCCCAGACGTCCCAGTTTCCCCCATGGGAGAATTATTGGTGGCACGAATGCAGCAGATGGAGCATATCCTTACCAAATCTCTCTGCGGCTCTACGGTGGAACATTCCACACCTGCGGAGGCTCCATCGTCGACAAAGAGTGGGTCGTTACAGCAGCCCATTGTGTAGCTGGGTAATAACTACACCTTTGCAAACATTTCCAAGTACTACATTCTCTTTGTTTTAGTTCTTCACCTTCTGATTTCCAAGTATACGTCGGATCCACCAAGCTGGACGGGGATGGCACTTACTACAACGTACAGGAAGTCCATTGGCACGAAAACTACGACGCTGCTAACATTAAGAACGACGTTGCCATTCTGAAGGTCGATCCCATCACTTTTACAGACAATGTTGCCCCAATCGCTTTGGACAGCGAACAGATAGGTAATGGTCAGCCTTGCACTGTCAGTGGATGGGGTAGAAATGACATGGTGACCGGATCATCCCCCAACGACCTGCAACAGTTGAACGTTACAGCCATTGAAAGCGGTTATTGCTCAGATCAAGAGGTCTGCACTTCAACCCCAACAGGACAAGGTACCTGTTTTGGAGATTCAGGTGGCCCATTGGTTAGGAATGTTGATGGTACTCTAAAACAGGTGGGAGTAGTATCCTGGGTCTATCCTTGTGCTCTTGGCATGCCCGATGGATATGCCAGAGTTTCGTATTTCTACGACTGGTTCAAGGCAAAATGTGACTGTGTATAATTTTATAAGCGATTAATAAATGCATGACGATTATTAGAATATAGCTGTAGCTGTTTCTCTCTTTAAGTGAAACTACGAAACAAAAGTATATTACAAAATAGTAAGAAATAAGAGTTCATCGACTATAAATTGGCCGATAAAATGAAAGAAAATGAGTGTGATAACAAATCTCTGTGTTAATAACTTTGGTTAAAAAAATATTAAATGACATATGTTTTAAATATGCAGGTTATGGTTATTAAGTAATTACTGTGCTATTTGTTATATTGGTATAAAATATAAAGATTTATATTATTTCCTACAAAGACGCATAGTTTTTATCAGCCGCAAGATTAAATTATAATGGTTTAAATTTGAGAGGTATCTAATTGAGGGTAATCTTATCAATTCTCCTAAGCTTAAGCAATTGAAAATATTATCTACGTATATATATATAATCTAATCGTAAATTTAGATGACTTTTTTCGACAACCGTCAAAATAAGGTTACATTCGCCCAACGCTATCGATATGCAAAGTTTGGCATTTTTAACGTAGTAAAAAATAGGATTTTTAGTTAGGTTAAAATTGGCAAAGTGTCTGAATGAAATGAAAACTCCACCATCGTGCAACAAAATATCATTTAGAGCAGTAGATATACCAATAACTATCTTATATAATGACACACTGCAAACTAAAAAAGAAATCAACAAGACCAAAATAATCAGACTGAGCAGCAAACTATGATGCAAATGCGGCAAAATATACAAACTAGACTTTTAGTCACTCAAAAATAGATTCATTTTAGAGACACACTTCACGGAGCGATCATATCTAAAAATCGGAAGGTATACAGTGTAGAACATGATCCACCCTGAAAACAAAGCAAACGGCGGTGGAACAGTCATAATAATCACTGTGAAGAACAATATACTCGACATGAAGATTTGCAGCTGACTATGGTTAGCATCAATTTTTCTAGAAAAACTTAATAGTTTGTGCACTTTACTGTCCTCTTAAGCATAATCTCAAAAAATATCTTCTGCAGTACACGAACGGGGCCCGGCTTGATTGTAACCATCATTCCACTAGAAAAGCAAGATCTTGGCCTACAGATACCGCTACCTATTACATTTCTTCAACTTCAAAAACAAAAGTTGCAATTCCATAAAACGAATATATAAGAAACGGGAGCTGAAAGTTCACTAGTAATATACCTGGTGTCCATTCTCAAACACAAACATAGAAATCTTACATGTATTGATGTTTTTGGATTTATGCTCGCTAATTTATGGCTGCACTTAGTGCGGTAATGGATAGGTATTACAGCACTCAGTGCGGTAGTGAATATTACCGCACTCTTTTATATAAAACGATACATTAAACCAGAATTTATTGATGAAGATAAAATATTGAACTATACACGTTTGCTTATGGCACATAACAGTCAAACTCGTTTCGTTAAGATGCTCATAATCAAACTTGTATCGTTAATGTCTACTACCACTACCATACATGTCAACCATTACCATACTGCAACCGGTAAGCTATTGAAGAAACCACATATGTTATGAATCATAAAAGCATTGGATGTCTCAAAATCCTCGCTCTACGAGCTCGAATTTCAAAGCAACATCTGTGGCAGTTTTGATACTCATAACATTCCTAAATATGTTAATAGCTATACTTATATAGTCGCCAACAATGCTACGAATACTAAAATTAGGTAACAGTATAAAATACCTTTTACAAATAGAATTCTAGTGATGCCCTATAATACACATAATTACTGTAGTGGTTACAGTATCAAACTGATTTAACGACACTCACGGATGAGCGAGTGCCGAATACTAGGTATGTCCAGGAAACGTCCAGGCTTACCCTGAAAATCGCTACAAAACAGGCCACGGCTCAAATACGCTCAGAGAGAGGGGCGTGGTCCTAAAAACGGGACACCTCAGGGCAAGCGTGTCGATATGTATAGGGTGTTACAAAATAAATGGCCGCCACAAGATCCAATGGGGAAAACCCACGCTTAACCGAATCTTGAAATCCAAACGAGGCAAAAATACCCAAATATTGACTCTGAAGACAGCAGCGTAGCGACAAACGCGCCAACCTACCTGCATCGCTTATTCACCACGTTCGGACCTCACATTACATCGATCTTAACATGCACAAGAGCAAGAGAAAATCATAAGTAATTTATAGTTAACATATCTATTAGGCCACATCACATGGCCGAAACTTTACAGCTGTGCCGACGTGGTCGGCATGTACAACAATCTAGCAAATTATAATGGGGTAAATGCAAAAAAGAATGAAACCCAGCTGGGAGACGCCTTAACTAATAACTATTACGCACAACTAAAGCGGCTCGTACAACAAAGGTTAACTTTTGTAAGTGAGTGTACCTCGCCTAGATTAAACGGCGGGCGGACGATAAGTCAAATTCAATGATATTTAAATGTCAGCTGTCGGCAAAATAAGTTTGTTACGAAAATGCTAAAGTCGTACGTGAATGTATCAAACTTGATTGAACCATCGGACTTCAAATATGCAAGTTTTAATTGCAATGAAAAGCCAGCTTGCGGCAAACAAGTTTATTACACAAATGTTAATTTTGTACGTAAATGTACCAGGCTTGAATGAAGCATCGGACGGTAAATATGCGAGCTTTAATTGCAATGCAAAGCCAGCTTGCGGCAAACAAGTTTATTACACCAATGTTAATTTTGTACGTGAATGTACCAGGTTTGAATGAAGCGTCAGACGGCAGATGTGAGAGTTTTAATTGCAATGCAAAGCCAACTTGCGCCAAACAAGTTTATTACACAAATGTTAGATACAACACTGAGCACACTGCCCTATTCAGTGGGTCAGCCTCAAAACGTGGCGTTGTTTGTTGTCGACGGGCGTCGGTTGTCGCTTTTACTGCTGCTGAAATGTGCTCCACCCTCTTGACAATCACAAACATCGGTGTGGCCGGTAATTAGCTCACTCGAGAGAATCCCGCCCAAAACGGCGGATTAATTAGGCCAACAGGCCTCCGTAATTAATGAGTGGCTAAAGCCAACAAAGCGGACACCACCAGCACCCCGAAACGCAACAGCCCACTCTTACTACTTGTCAAGAACCGACTCCTCGAAACAATTAGTAAAATGCAATCAACACGGTCGCCCGCCGACGCACGAAGCGCCGGGGGCGACAAACATGCCCTCACACGACTGTGCTGACTCGCGGCCGAAGACGAAATCTTTAAAAACAGACGCTCAACGGAACTTCGCTCTCAAACTTGCTGTCTGCCAGATGTAACCAATAACAACACAGAAACTTCGACCGATGACGATAAAGCTGTCTCGGTGCGATAGAGATCGACTGATGTCTTTTAAAATTCGAGAAAGGTATCTCACTCGCTCCCATTGATTGTGTTTCTGGAAAATATTAAAAACGAGCCATCTGCAAATGCGACTGCATAGAGATTCGCGCGAAATGCCAGACTGTTAAATTAAAGCAAGAGCCACGTGCGGGTTAGAATTTTCGTTTTATGCAAAAAGCTTAAGTATTTTAAGGTAAAATATTATCGAAATGGAACCGTTATACAGGCAGACTCGCCAACTTTGTACCAAAACTTCTCCAAATGGTTATGTAGCTATAGGAATAAAGAAAAATAAAAATGGCATGACATAGTACAAACTAAATTAGAATGAGTAAATGTAAACTCAAATTTTAAATAGAACCTTAGAAAGGACTCTAAATTCCACATTGTTGTTCGTCTCATGTTATGCCTTGTGCGCATAAATATGTCCTGTCGAAAGCTTGCCCGTACTAGTATATGATCCGAGCTGATGTCTGCTTCCCTGTAGGATCTAGCATTGGTTATTTTAACTTTATGTCTCTTTTCGATGAGCAGGCCTGGGCTTCTCGATAATGAATTATACAATGACAAAAACTAAGGATGAAATAGATCTGCTCTTTTCTAAAATTTGCAAATTAAACAATTTCAACAATTTGCAAAAACCTTATAAAACGATTCTGTACACTTTCGATTTGAATCTTGTATACAGTATAGGTAGGCGACCAGATGATTACAGAAAATACTAAGTGAGAGCGTACATACACATTTTATAACCCTAATAACGTTTGGGTACTTTTAAAATTGAATCTGTTGCGTATTATAAATCTAAGAATTCTCTATAATTGTTTTACCACATTTCTGATATGATGTGCAAGTGAGAGTGTAGCATTAACTGCGACCTAAGTCACTAACTTCATCTTGCACGGCTGACGGTTTATCATTCATACTGTACTGATACCTAATATATGTATTCTTTTGTGTAAATGTCACGGTAGATAACTTGTTTATATTAAATTTTAGATGATTAACTACTGCATTTACAAAGTTTATTAATATCACTTTGAAAGAAATTGCAATCTTTAATAGAATGTACAACCCTCCAAAACTTTAGATAGTCTGCAAACAAGGAGTGATCGGAATACTCAATAGTAACAGGAAAATCATTAATGTACAGTAAAAATAATAGTGGCCCCAAGTTAGCACCCTGTAGGGCACCATAATTTGCTATATATTTTTCAGAGATACAGTCTTTATAGGCTATTACCTGAATCCATTTATAAGGTAAGATTGCAGAAGAAGTATTAGGATTTTTCGAACAGCCATAGTCTACACTCAATTTCTTTAACAATATCACATGATTGATCTTATAAAAATTCTTTGCAAAATCTGTATAAATATCGACTTGCTCATTACTATCCAAGGCTTTAAATAACTTTTTTGTAAACGCCTCGATTCGGTTACCACATTCCATTGAATTTCAAAAATATATTTCTTTGCTCTTTTAGAAATAGTGGCATGGTTGCAGAACAAATTTATTCAAAAATCTCAAAGGTAATTCTTAGTTTGCAACTATAACCACAAACAGTTAAAGGACCTTAAAGCAGAGCTGGCCAAGTATAACAGAACACAGTCATTAAAAGTATTGTTTTATTCGAATTTTAAAATTTGGAATTTAAACAAATTGAAAACTGCACCAAATAGTTATATCCACCTTTAGGAAATTTTATTTAGTATTCAAAAAGATTTAGCTATAGTGTTTTCAAATCATAAGGTTATTTTTTTCTACCTCTTAGCATCTTCTAAATTTTTTTTTCAGGCTTCTTATAGGTCGTTTTCCATATCCTTGGTAAAACGTTGCCAGTAGTGCTTTTTTCACCCGTGAGCGCTTTTCTACGCCAACCATGTATTTCTAACGGACGAAGTCTACCAACGGCTCCAACTTCTGATTCTCAATTAAACCCGCGGTTGGGTAAACGCAGGATACGGATTAACAACAAAAATACATTCACGGCGAATACCTGAAGCAAGTCACTGAGTTCAAGTAACTTTACAATAACGTAGTTTGCTCAGTGGCCCTCTACTGGCCAGAGTGCTGACCATCGACATTAAAACATGCCCTCCACGCAATGAAAATACGAATGCTCCAATGGTACCTCGGGTTGACGAGATGGGACGAGAATAGCCCAAACCACATCCTTGTCATGAACATTCACCTGACAACCATATACATACAAAAACACCCTTCGGCTCTTGTCATATTGGTGTACACCTTGCAAATATGAAAAAAAAAACTCAGTCTCCGTCCAGTTTTGACTCCCAAGGATATCGTTCATAAAGGAATTCCCCATACCAAGACAGACAAGGAGAAACTTTCGAGCAGAAACATCTATCTTGTCCCCGTTTGCCTGCACAATAATTCCCCCAGTAAAACTAACCTTGCTATCATTCATATAATTGTCCCATTCCTCACTCACATTCTTTATTTTAGTATTTAATACCTCCATCTCAAGGTGCGTAAATCACGTTTGCTTTGTTCATGTCAAGTCATCTCATGTAATTTGACAATGCACAAATATGGCGGACAGTGGCGGTAAATTTAAAATGTGGATTAAATTGTGCACTTCTTAATATGAAGAATTACGTTATAATTTGAGTACACGGAAATTACTAATTTTGTATACGACTGCTACATTTACTAAAGATGCTGTAGTGGTAGTTTTCAACAACAATACTTACATAAAATTAATAGAAAACTACAAATTTAGACCCAAACAAATCCGTCACCCATTTTCATGTCTCGAACATCAAAACGATTATAAATTTGCACTTGTTATTTTATTTGAAAGTCACAAAACATATTAACATATAAAATCTTATTTATAACATTGACAACTATAAGGTTTAATAAAACTTATGTAATACTAACAGACCGCATAGAACTTTTAGAAGCAAATGACTTGCGTTTTGACTTCCTTATCTCTTCTCTTGCGTGATTCAATTGCTAGTCTTAATGCAATGTAATTGCTAAGAACTATTTCAAAAGATTTGCAAGTGTCACAGTGTAGAAGAGGCACAATGACAGTTTTAAATTTTAATTTAGTTAAATAAATTAAATGTCTACATAAATTGGAATGATTGTTACATTTTTTGAAATGTTTAGACAGAAACATATCTATTTTTCTATAGCACTATAAACATTATCAGCTGGATAATGAAGCTTGCCGTATGTTTTACAGTTAATAAGCGTTTCTCTTACATTCGCCTTAGGCTGGGATACAAATTTTCTTTTGCAAAATTGGCAAATCTTTTTTAATGACTTAAAAATAGCTGTCTAAAGTAAATTATTTATCACGTTTTTTCTTATTAAGCTGATGCGTCCTTCGGTATCACTATACGAATCGGAATATGACAAATGTGAAGTTGGTACGCATTCATCTTCAGGCATTTTGTTAACTTTATCTTTTCGCTGTGATTTAAGTGGGATTTTAAAATAATTTATGTAATGCCTGTCAATATCATTTTCATAGCTTTTTCCCTTTTCAGAAGTATTATCGAGAAACTGTGACAGAGTAATAAGTTTAAAAGCTCTTATTCCTTGAAGTGCTGTAGGATTGCCATTTCCATGGCGCCTAAGAACTGAAAATAAGTTTTCCAAGCAATCTTGGTTTAACCTTGAAGTTAAAATGAAATTGTATCCCTTTTGAAATAGTTCCTCTAACAAAGATATTACATTTTAGTAGATAAAGTTACACCAGTTTGAACTGGTTTCCAGTGTCCATTGTCACCAATTTTGATGGTCTCTGCTAAACTAATAAAGGAGTTTGAAAAGGCAACTTTTTTTCTCTCTTCTTTTTTACAATGGCTGTTTTATGCACTCGGCTATTCAAAATATCAAACCAAGTTCTTACTTCTCTTAAAAACCAAGCTGTTGTAAATGCAGAATTTGACATTAATCCCAATTTAGCACAAGTTTCTATTGCAGATGCTGTTGAATAGCTGAATATATGGGCTGCAAATGATACAC
Organism: Agriotes lineatus; assembly: GCA_940337035.1. Classification (NCBI taxonomy): domain Eukaryota; kingdom Metazoa; phylum Arthropoda; class Insecta; order Coleoptera; family Elateridae; genus Agriotes; species Agriotes lineatus. The sequence continues at coordinate 111,825 of CALNHX010001251.1, read as the reverse complement.
GCATTTTGTCAAAAGTTGTTGGGTTTACGAGACGTTCAGTAATATGAGGTGCTAGTTTTAAACTAGAGTTTTTCTGAATATCATGCAGTTTTGTAATATATTTAAATTTAATGACGTTGGAGGACAATTTTTCTCTGGTCACAATAACATCGGGAAGAATTATATTATGTGCCATCATAGCACTTCTCAAATTTTTAAGCAGATGAGGAATGTGGGCAAAGAAATATAGTTTTTCGTTTTGTCTAACTGGATGTGGTGCTAAGTGAACATTGGAGTATTTTCCAACACACAAGCCAAAATGTTTCCAAATTGCTCTGTTTTTTTGGACCCACATCACTGGCTACACCTAGAACATTGAAGCCAATGACTTCTACATTTTGTATGATGTCTTTTACTAATTTGCACATTTCTTCATTATCTGCTTGTTTCGATGTTACATGGTATGCTATAACTTGCTTCCAATTAGAATTCACACCTCGTAACATAAACGCAAAAAGTTGTTGACCAAGTTTTTGATATTGTTGATCTTTTTTGGTCGTGCCGTATCCGACATGAGAACCTGTACTTTAATCAAACTCTACCGTTTTTTGAATCTCCATTTCAACCATTACCAATAAACAGTCACTTTTAAATGTGTGTTTCATAGCTTTTCGTTTCTCTTCTAATAAGGGAAGCAGTTCTGTTAACAATCCTGGATTAAGCAATAATTTCTGAACATGCCGGCACAGAGTAGGGTAAGAGGGCAGTAGATAATTTAAGGTTCCTTGCATATATTTGTAGCCTTTCCATCCTACGGCAAATCTAAGTTGAATTGCTTTTCTTATTTGTTCTGGAGGCCATTTACATTTTTTCTTCCCCTTAGCTAATATTGATGTTAAATCGTTGTCAAAATACGGATTTCTATGGATAATATTTCCCAAAATTTTATTTTTCTTGTTAAGCTGCTCAATTAGATTTTTTAACATCTCCACTTCTTTTTTTTTGTAGTTCAAATTAGTTTTGAACTAATTCGGAGGCCTGATTAGTGTGTAATAAATTATTTAGTTTACGTTCAGCACCATGATTACTTTGTGACTTAGTCTTCGGAGGAATGTCGTTTTTCTAAATCGTTAAAGAAGAAGTACATAAGAGGTACTAATTTGAAATCTTTTCAATTTTACTTACTTTCATTTTCTTCTGAAGTACTATTTTTTGGCTTACAGATAAAATCGTTGGAACTGAATTTGGTTTTAGCTTTTTTAATTTGTCCTGGCGATTTTCTTCAAACTGGTCATTTTCAAAGTGTTGCTAAAATAGAAAATTACAATAAATTATAAAGTTACAGCTAAAAAATAGCAACAGTTATGTATAAACTTACCTCGCATAAACGGGAATATTTAGTGGATTTCCAATTATCGCGCCCACAAAAACTTTCCCACACCATACGGCGTTTCTCCTGCATGGGAAAAATCACTTATAATAATGCAGAAGACTAAAAGCCGTGTTTACACAACTAAAAGTACTATGGTTGCGTTCCACCATTTCTATTTTCGGATTTTTGTAAACAAACTTCCCTCAACTTTTAATAGCGATATTATCACAGAAAACAATTATTTATTATGCATATTTGTTGTGTTTTTTAAAACTATTGACTCAGCTTCGAAGGCAAGTCCACTTTGGTTAATTTTCATATCTGCTTATTGAACGTTCCCACAACCTAAGCCGTACTCAAACGCTATAAAGGCGTGTCCGTTACATCTTACTTAACAACATAACCTATATTTCTGAAAATTTGTATGCGTCGCCTTTCGTTTCTTCTAGCAGTTGCTACAAGTATTAATTCTGTTAAATGGTCTACTGTGCATGAGATAATTGTAGTACAAAGCAAGGTAAGGCATTAGCGTTGTTCAGATTTCCCAAAAATTTGCAACAATGGTCTAAATTGGACTCCCACTGATTCTTCACGGTTATGTGAGGTAAGTAGTTTTGAATAAACTTGTACGTACAATCTTATTGCTTCTCTCTTCTGCAGGGTCACTTTGAAGTATAAGCTATTGATGTCGAAGCGATTGCAGAGAGGGTAGTTGAAAAACTGTTAGATTTCGATGCATTAACAAAGAAGCTTACTTCGATCATCAACGCTTCCCTGGAAACCGAGGTTGCTAAAATAGTGGAAAAGTACGAGCACAAAATCTCATCTTTGGAAATGCAACTCGAAAAACTGAAAGCCGAAACGGAAGATACAATGAACGCACATGAACAATACAGCCGTGTAAATATATATATACAAAAGCTTTGACAGGCCCTTTAGGCCCATTGCTTAATAATCTCTCTCCATTGTTTCTTGTCCGTAATTTTGTTTCTCCAATCTTCTATCCCTTTACTTGCTAAGTCCTCCATCACCGCTTCTTTCCATCTGACCCTCGGCCGGCCTCTTCTTCTTGCCTCATGTCGTCTTCCGTCTAACAGAATCCTTGTACTTCTCCCCTCTGGCAGCCTCCATACGTGCCCCATCCATCTTAACCTTTGTGCTTTCATAAAATCTATTATGCTTGTTTCTCCGTAGATTCTCTGTACCTCTTCATTTGTTCGTCTTCTCCAACCTTCTTCCGTTTGTACACCTCCAAAAATTTTTCTCAACATTTTTCTTTCCCATCTGCTTACCATGTTCTGGTCCGCTACCCCCATTGTCCCCGTCTCACATGCATACGTTGCCGTGGGTCGTATAACTGTCTTATAAAGCCTTAACTTTGCTCTTCGCGACACTAATTTTGAACTTAGCACATCTTTTAAGGCGCCCGCACTTCTGTTCGCTTTCACCAATCTTACTTTTATTTCCTTGCTGTAGTCGAGGTTTTCCGTAATTACCGTTCCTAGGAAAGTAAATTCTCGCACTTTTTCTATTATTAGCTCTTTTTCACCTATCGTTTTTATTACCACCGCGTCTTTTCCTGTACTTGTGTTGTCACCTTTGCCACTTAGCTTCATTATTTTTGTTTTTTCTGTGTTTATCACCAAACCCACTTTTCTTGCTTCATATTCAAAAATTTTAACTCTTTCTCGCATTTCCTGCATTGATCTTGTTACTATTGTCACATCGTCCGCATACGCGAGGACTTGGTGACTTTTAGTTTTAATTGATCCACTTCTGTTCATTTGGCTGCTTCTCATCACCGCTTCCAGCACTACGTTAAATATAATTGTAGAGAGGGGGTCTCCCTGTCTCAATCCCGTTTTTGTTGTAAAATTTTCTGAAAGTTGCCCGTTATACCTCACTTTGTTCTCTGTATTGGTCATTGTTTCTTTTATTAAATTCCTTAACTTTTTACCGATGCTGAATGTTTTCAAGATTTTGAACATTTTTTTTCTGTTTATACTGTCATATGCTTGTTTAAAATCAATGAAAATTGCATACATTTCTATATTATGTTCATAGCCTATCATTTGAATTTCTTTTATTGTAGATATCTGGTCCATAACTGATCTATATCGTCTAAAACCGCACTGATATTCACCTATTTCATTTTCTACGTGCACTTCTAGTTTTGCCTTAATTATTTTTGCTAGAATCTTGTATGTTGTGTCCAGGAGAGCAATTCCTCGGTAATTCGTGCACTCTGCTTTTTCCCCTTTTTTGTGAATCGGTACAATTATGGATTTCTTCCATTCTTGCGGTAAGTTTTCTGTTTCCCACACCATTTTTATCATCTTCCATATTTCTTCTTCCAGTTCTTTGCCTCCATATTTGGTAAACTCTGCATATATTTCATTTTCTCCTGGGGATTTCTTATTTTTTTGTTCTTGTATGTACTTGGCTACTTCCTCTTTAGTTGGTGCTGATTCTCTTTCTTCTTCTTCTTCTTTTCTTTGTGTTATGTCCTCTTCGATTTCGTTTTCTTCCTCTATTTCTTGTTGTTCTGTTTTTTGGTTTAATACTTGTTCAAAATGTTCTTTCCACCTCCTCAAGATTTTTTTGTTTTCTCCTATCAGGTTTCCATCTTTACTTTTTATAAATACTGTTTTTTCCTGAAAGCCTTTTTTTATTCTTTTTGCATCTTGGTAAAAATTTCTTATTTCTTTTCTTTTGTACTTCTCTTCCAATTCTTCTAATTTATCTTCTTGATATTTTCTTTTTCGGCTTCGCAATATCCTTTTCGTCTCAAGCTTTTGTTCTCTGTACTTCCTCTCGCTTTCTTCATTATGTTGCTGTAGCATCTGTAGCCAAGTTTCTCTCTTTTTTTCCAAAGCTAATCTACACTCTTCGTTGAACCACGTCTGCTTTTTTACGTATTTTTTCTCATTTAAGACTTTTTCTGCTGCCCTTTTAACCGCTTCTTTTATGTTTTTCCATTTATCTTCTACCGTTGTTGGTTCTTGATCCGTATTTAGTTCTGTTTTAATTTCGTCTTGGTATAATCTCTTCTCTTTTTCCTTCATCAATTCATCTAGGTTTAAGTGTTTCTTTTCCTTTTTCATAGTTTCTGTTGGTCTTTTTATTACATCTTTCTGATCCATTCTTATTCTTACTAAGTAATGATCTGTGTTCATTTCCGCTCCTCTTTGACTTCTTATATCTTTCACTCTTTTCGCGTCTTTTTCCTGGATTAGAAAATGGTCTATTTGGTTTGCTTTATTTCGCCCTGGTATCCGCCATGTGCCCATGTGAATATTCTTGTGGTTGAAGAAGGTGCTCATAATTTTCATCGTTCTGCCGGCCGCAAAATAGTTTAAGAATATTCGGCGTCCGCAAAAACCGAATGAAAATACCAGTGAAGTAGTGCGCAATTTATGCCACGAAAAGTTAGGTATTAACCTTGCCGAAAATGATATCGACATCTGCCATCGCCTTGGATCGAAAGAGGGAACTCACCGTCCAATTATTATAAAATTTGTGCGCCGCAGCATTAAAAAACTTATACCATAAACTATTTACTTGAACAAAAGGGATATGATATTTTAGCATTATCAGAAACGTGGTTAAAATCTGATATTACCCTTTCTCATTCGAAATATAACATTTTCCGGAAAGATCGAGACGCTCGAGGGGGTGGAGTTGCAATTTATGTAAAGAATCTCTTGAATGTAAAAATTATTCAAACAAATGATAATATTGAGCAATTGTGGCTGTCATTAAAATCAATAATGAAAGTTATGTTTTCGGGGTTGTGTATGAACCACCTCAATTTAATTATATAGTTTTTGTAGATGAGGTTGAAGAATCCATTTGTTTGTATACTGAGGCTTCAGATAGGGTTATTTGTTTGGGTGATTTTAATATAAAACGTGTTGGATTTTTCTGGTTCGGTTACGCAATACTTAAATTATATGTTAAATACATTATGTTTAAAACAAATTATTACAGAGCCTACTCGAATATCTGGAAATAGCATTACTTTGATAGATCTCATAATTACATCGGATACCAGCTGCATTAGTGAAACAGGGGTGTGTGAAAATGAGTTATCCGATCATGAGACAGTTTTTTGCAAATATCAACTGGTGAGTTCGTCAAACTAAGTCCTATTATACGCACATTTCGGAATTTTAAATATTTTAATTTTAATGACTTACTGTGACCTACAGAAGTTACCTCTACATCAATTGTTTTATGAGCGGGATATTGATGCTAAATTAAACATTTTAAATTATTATATTACATCCATTTTTGACGTGCATGCCCCGTGGATAACCGTTAAAATGAAGAACAAACCAGCACCTTGGTTTACTGATAATGTTCAGTTACTGATAAATCTTAAAAATAAGACAAAATCAAAATATAAACAATCTAAGAACCCTGGGCACTGGGAATATTATAAAAGTTTGCGGAATTTTACCAATCTTGCAATTCAAAATGAAAAGAAAGCTTACTTCGAGCATAAAGTTGGGATTGGAGGCACAAATGCTATTTGGAAGGAGCTAAATTTAATAAATATAAACATTAAAAAACAAAATTCTATTCCGGAAACACTCAGTAATGTACAAGAAGTAAATGATTTTTCTGTAGACTCTATACCTCACAGCACTCCTGATCAAATGCTTCTAGATTTTTATCGTAATAACGAACTTACATCAGAAAAACTTTCTTTCACGACTGTTGACGTTGAGGAAGTACAAAATTTAATTAGAAGTGTAAAAAGTAATGCAGGGGGTATAGACGGTATAACCATCAATATGATTAAACTGTGTTGTCCATACATATTACCGTTTATTACTCATATACTGAACTGCTGTTTATCAGAAAATGTTTTTCAAAATGTTGGAAAAATGCAATTGTGATTCCTTTCCCCAAAGTAAATAATGCTGCAGCCTATACAGATTTACAACCTATCAGTATATAGAAATAGAGTGTTAATTAACAACTGGTTATTTATTTAAATAAGACATTTTTTCTTATTGTATAGTTGTACATTACTATAAATGTTAGTTTAAATTTACTCAAATATTTGTTTTGTTAATTACAAAACTTAACAAGTTAATTACAAAACTTAACAAGTTAATAATAAAAGTATTTACAAAAATATTGCTCTAACTGCTATCTAATAAAACATTTCTTATTAATAGTACAGCAATATCACGGAAACAAACGACGAACGTCATCAAATATTTAGTTATTCATTTAAAGTTACCGTTTGATTCCGTGATTTACCTATAGTTACAATAAATATGATTAACTATAGGTAAATCACGGAACCAAACGGTGCGCGTCATCAAACAGTAACTATAAATTAATAACTAAATATTTGATGACATGCACAGTTTGGTTCCGTGATTTTACTATATGTGTATTGCTTTCCAAGCTGGGATGAGCTCCATACTGAGCGCTGGGTTAGTCAACCGAGGTGCGAAGCACTGAGGTCAGCTAAAAGTACGAAGCTGGAATAAGCCTTCCCACGAGGTAGCTACATGCCTGGTCTGTAACTGATATATTATAATGGGCAAATAGTGCCAGTGCAGCACATGATGACATGAAACTTGTCCACGAGGACATGTGCAAGAAGTTGAGGTTATGTTTTTGTCTTCATCGAAGAAGATCTACAAAGTAAAAATCTGGTGTGATACACTCACACAACTTCCTTTTACAGTGATCTTATAATTAGTCAAAAATTCATTTTTAATTTTTAACCATTTGTTAAAAATTTCAAAAATTACAAATTCTACAAAAACGGTACAAAATCGAGTGTTAGTTGAAGAGACAAATTTTCTCTAGAATTTTAAGGTGAATTCAAAAATGTAATAATATACCGGGTGTTTTATTTAAAATAGGAGTTAATAAAAAAAACAGAAAAAAAAACAAAAGAAACCCACTTTAGAAGTATTCAACTGGAAAATCACTTATCTCACATCAATACACATTAAAATGTAAGAAAAATGTAAAATTTAAAAAAATCGTTAGAGCCGTTTTGAAAAAATTGAAAAAACTGAAAAATCACAAGAGTAAACACCTACTTCCGGTTATGCGATTTTCTTCAAAAGCTTGCTGTCTCATCTACAATAGTACACAAAATTTATATATGAAGTTTCAATGCCATACCTCTTTTCGTTTTTGAGATATTCTGTTCACAGACACACAGACAGACACACAGACAGACAGACAGACCAATGAAAAAAAATATGTTTTTTTGGGATCAGGTGACTCTAAAACGTGAAGATCTGTTGAAAACTCAATTTCGAATTTTTGGGGTGAATCCAATACTTCCTTTATAGTAGTAAAAGGAAGTAAAAATATATACTTAGTATATATTCGTTACTACTTAGAATCCATCTGAAGCAGCAATCAGTATTTTAAATAATTATACTTTTAAGCTAAAATTTATCTTACCTCAACATTGTATCACTTATCTTTCATTCTTGCCTGTACTGTACCATGTACCCAGGGGTGCCAGATCGTGTCAAGCTGAATTCGTTAGCTTCGTCGGAAAAAATCGTGAGATTTCGGAAATGGATGAGATTTGAAACTATGGATGGAAATTTTAAAAAAGCTATTTTAAAATTAATAAAATATGGAATATATGCTGCAGATTTATTAAACATTGAGTACATAGGTTGTACATACATAAATGACTGCAAGAGAATTATAAACATTTTAAATAATTGCCATAAATAAAAAAATTAAATTAATATAAAGTAAATGTTAAATGAACTAAATATTTTATTATAGAAATAACACATGAATTCTAAAAATAAAAATATGGCTACATAGAATATAGTACATATACATAGGCCTAAGTATGTATACAGAAAAAAAATTGTTCGACTACTCACAATCTGAAGAATCTGTGTCCGGGATGACTGGTTTGGAGGGATAAAGTACTTGACTATTAATTTTTTTAAATTAAATCTGTGCTTATCTTGAAATATGTAAATACCTATTTCTTGAAAGAACATTTAAATCCGCTTTCAACCGCAACTTGCGACTTCTTTATGTGAACCATAGATAGCAGCAGTATTTGATGATAATGCGGGAAATGATAAAATCAGTGACAGCATACATTAAATCATGTATTAAGACTAACACACATTTTTTTCTATTTAATCATTAAGTGTTACAATTTTTTATACAATTATTTTAATTAGAATTGATACAAAAATCGTGAGATAAATAGTCCCTTATCGTGAGATTGCAATGAAATCGTGAGAACTCACGATAAATCGTGAGATCTGCCACCCCTGCATGTACCATTTAATACTGAACAGAAAAAAGAAGACACTATTCAATTCAACAGTATTGGCGGTATCCAATATGAAAGAAAGTTGCCCGGAGGCTATCCAAAAATGTCATAAAACGCTTTCCAGAGGCGAGCGTTTCCTTTCCAGAGACTTTTCCTTACTGCCAATCTCTAGCGTGTTTTAAAACTTTATTTAGTGAAACAAAAGTTATTAAATCCGTCTACATTTTAAGTGCGGCATATGCCGCGGGTTTCAGCTAGTGAATACTCTAATTCCCTTATGGAAACTATTGGAGCAATTTTTTGCTGCACTCCCAGGCATATTGAAATGTCGTTAAATTGTTTGTTTGTTAATGGATAAGGTCTAGGCATGCAGAGTACCAGGTACCTTAGACACCGACTGCTTTGGTCATATGGTCAAAGTCCTACTTAGAATTTTGCCGAGACTAAGGAGTTCCAACCCTAGCAAGGCATCTTTTACATGCTACACATCGCAGTAACATGGGACCCACGGCTTTACATCACTTCGAATGATGGCATTCTGTAGAAGCTTTCATCTGCATTTTTTTTATTTTTGGAAACCTCACCGGACCGGAAATCGAACTCGCGACCCTTAGATCAGTAGTCAGGATGCTTACCACTGAGCTACCGACCCCGGCTCGTTAAATTGTATCAGTTAATACTCACAGTTTGTTTTGCAGTTATCAGGTTAATGCGTCAAGATGACAAACTATGATCTAAATTCTGTTAAGAGCATACCCACATTTTAAATTTACCGCCACTGTCCGCCATATTTGTGCATTGTCAAATTACATGAGATGACCTTATCTGGACAAAGCAAACGTGATTTACGGACCTTGCCTCAATCTGACTATTAACTTCACTTTGACAGTTGTCAATCTTCTCTCAAAATTTAACCATTCCCCCTATTTTTTCCTACCTCTGAAACATTCACTTTCATTTCGTTTTCAACAGGCTCTACTACCTCACTCAATTGTACCTCCGAATGTTCCGGCACTTCATCTACAAGACTTTCATTCTCACACACAAACACCTCCAATTTGTCATCAAATGTGTCCACTTTTGTTGACATTTTTGAAATACATATATTCAACCTATCTAAAATTTCCTGGTTACATACCTTCATTATGGATTTCATTTCCTTGTGATGTTCTTCCATTGTGGATAACATTTCCTGATTACTAGTTGCCATTGTGGTTTCTACTACAGACAACTTATTTAAAATTTGTTGCAATAGTTTCATCGTGTTAGCTTCTGTATTTGGTATACTATCAACTTGTTCCAGTCTAATTTCTTCCATTTTAATTTATATATTAGCACCCACTTTGCCGTTTTAATTGTATTACACAATTTCGTGTATTCCGACAATTTACTCTACTAATTATTCTCGCGTCTGGCGTTGGTCGACAAATTGTCATATATCTTTGCTCGCAGCTCCTCGTTGCAAGTCAAATTGTGATATATACAAATTCTCAGCTCCACTTGAGGTGCCAAATGGTAATATCTCCTTTTCTCAGATAGATATCACAAATAATATTAATAAACATATACCCTTTTGCTTATTAATAGTAAGTAGTATCAATATAGTTTCTTAATACTTTCCTTACTCCTTCTTGAATGAAATTAAATTGACATTTCTTACAACTGAAATGTGACATTTGAATTATGTCATGCGATTCTTATTTAAAAATACCTTCCCTACACAGTTATTAAGCATTGAGGCTCTCTTTATTTCTCAGCTGAATTGGGTAATGTTCAACTGATAAATCTTGTTGAAGACTGAATTATTCTAAAATATTAATAAATTGACTTGTTTAGTCAAATACAGTCTTTAGTACATCAAATGGTACTTTTTTAGTTTACACCCCCACATTTAGGGGGTACAAACTAAATTATAGTCTATGGGTACTTTTTTAGTTTACACCCCCACACTAAGCTAAATAGAAAAATCAGAAATCAGTTGTCTGTGGGGGTGAAAACTAAATTATACTCTATGTTAAACTAAATTAGTTTACACCCCAAACTTTTTATTGAAAATTAAGTAAAACAAATTATTCAAGTTTATAAACTTCTGTTATTTGCAAAGAGAATGTAACAAGCCAATTAGAGATCCTGTATATAGTTTACTAAGAGTTGGGCAAACAGCCTGATTTGACATACATTTTTTATCCAAATTAGATATTTGACATATGTCGAACAAAGAGGTTATGGGAACCAACCTTGCTAACTTGCCTTTGATGGGAGAGTTTTCAGAGTATTGATCAGTCTTAGGATCTCTAGAAGCGACTATTAGGAACATACTGCAATTTAGTTAAAATTTAGATTTGCATATATGAATCTATCGGTAGTAACATGTTACAAAATATGTAAAAAGGGCACTTTTATCAAATATGCCTTGCAAAAAGTAATCCAAACCAATCAAAATGTATCCCGTTGTTTGCCCAACTCTTAGTAACCTATATACAGGGACTCTAAACCCAATTAGAGGGATACATTTTGATTGGTTTGGATCACTTTTTGCAAGGCATGTGTGATAAGTGCATTTTTTACATATTTTGTAACATGTCACGACCGATAGTTTCACACATGCTAATCTAAATCTTAACTAAATTGGCCGTATATTCCTAATAGTCGGTTCTAGAGATCCTAAGAATGATCAAAACTCTCCCATCGAAGGCAAGTTAGCAAGGTTGGTTGCCATAATCTCTTTGTTCGACATATGTCAAATATCTAATTTGGATCAAAAATGCATGTCAAATCAGGCTGTTTGCCCAACTCTTAGTAAACTATATACAGGATCTCTAAACCCAATCTACCACCAGTGCCACCTACCGCTGTGAGCACACACCAGGCACAACACGCCAACGTACCTTACCTAACCTAACCTAGCCTAACCTATCCTATTCTATCCTAACCTAAACTCACCTAACCTAACCTCGCAATTAAAATCATAATGTTTCAATACAAAACAATGGAAAAAAGTGGGGTGTAAACTAAATAAGCTGCCCGTAAACATTATTTTAGTTTACACCCCCTCATTTAAGCAAAATAGAAAATCGTAAACCAGGTGTAGGTGGGGGTTTAAACTAAATAATTTGCCGTAAACCTTATTTTAGTTTACACCACCACATTTAAGCGCAATACAAAAATCGTAAACCAGGTGTAGGTTTCGGTGTAAACTACATAATTTGCCCGTAAACATTAATTTAGTTTACACCCCCACATTTAAGCGAAATACAAAAATCGTAAACCAGGTGTATGTGGGGGTGTAAACTAAAAGAGTGCCAATCAATTGAAACTAATTATTTAGTCAGTTAGTACTACTTGAAAAATTGGCCTGACATTACAATAAATCAAATAGATGTTGTCAAATTATTTAATCAAATGCTTTAAATGTTCCAAACTTGATTTTAAAATTAATTATAAATAGACTAATTCAAAATATATAAATTTCAAAATATAATGTCCGAAAACGTCGAGTACCCGAATTACAATGTAAATTTAGAAAACTCAATATTCTAAATTACGCTCTAAATATAAATTGCAATTATTTTCACTAATTTGTAGTACCAAACCTTTTATTTATTTCTCAATGAGATTATAAATAAGCACTAACCTTCTGGAAGTATCTGTTGTACCTGCGTGTAACTTCTTTGGATTGTTCACGACCAAAATAATCTCGTTGCAGCTCTCGACCTCTTAAGATCTGGATATACAATTCTATAGCATTTCACAAACACTCATTTTCACTTTTCACTGGTTTCAAAGTAAAAATGCCACTTCAAATGGCTTCAAACAATCTTGAAATCTATTTGAATAACAGTTGTGACTCTCAGTCAAATTTGATCGTAAAGAATATTGTATTGCTATTATGTACCAAATATACAATTATTACTCTTCACAATTGAAATGAATATAACCTTTTAACGTGATTATTTTACGTCGATTATTATTTTTCAAAATATTTTTCTACTTCATGTAAACAACCACACTGGTTGCCTATTACTACCATACCAGTTATATACATACAACTATTATCACATGATATCCATTAGATATCTCGATATTATTATTGAATTAAATTAATCATCCACACAGCATGCTGCATTACAGGGTTCATTGTCAGTTATTCGAATTGTATGCTTTATTTTATTGATAAATGATAATCGAGTCTTTGCAATAAAGTATATCTCGGTATTTCTCACCTAAATTTGTTATTAACGTTTTCTCTTCGTCATTCACGTGATCTATTATTAAAATGTTTATATTTTCTCGTAATTTAATTTTTACATTTTTTGTACTAATGTGATTTAATTCAGTAGTCTTAGGTTCAGTTGTTGTTTGTAATTGAATTGGTTTTTTTAAATCAAGTTGAATTGGTTCGTTTCATGTATTTATAACTGTAGGCAAAATACATTATTTTCAATTTTGACATAAGCTACTAGGATTATTAAATGTGGTCCAAAGTTTCTTTTTTCACATAGTGCTTCTTTTAGTTGCATGTCGGTGGGTAGTCGAAACATACTTTCTGATTGAGGTGAAATATTTATTTCAAATGCATTCTGTTTCCTTGTAGGTATTGTTTTACCTTTTTATAGTTGAATATGGAGTGGCAAAGTAGTCTTTCATATTTGTTATTAAAATTGAACAAGTAGATTTTGTGCATTTAATTTATCTTGAAGTATTTTGTTAATAGTATGTTAGCCACTTCATTATGAATTGACGTTGCATGTGCGGTGCTAATTTGGAAAGGTTCGTTGTAAATATATTCGGAGTAATACTTGTGTGGTGGTAAAGCAGGCAATGTCCTTATTGGTGCTGGAAAATGTAGGCGTTATACTTGAAATTGTGAGTGAACGGGCTGCATTATTGGTCTATACTGCGTTTTAACCAATAAATAATTAATAAATATGGAAATAATAGTTTTACTGGTTTGGTGATTTGACTTCTGTGACACATTTGATTTTTGATGGGGTCTTGCAATGGTTTGATTACTTGATTGCAAATGCCATACCTTTTGATCTCCATTAATATATTTGAGAGCATTTTTCATGGTGGTTGGTCGTAGGAACGATGCAAGGGAGTTTCTTAATCCACTCAGAAACGTCTTTCGAGTTAAATTGGTATACACGTTTTTTTTACCTTAATTGTAGCGTAGTCTGTTGTGTTGGTACCTAAATGTGAAAATAGGGCGGCTCTCATTCTTATGCACGAGTTGTAAAAATCGATTGGGTTTTCGTGGTTTCCTTGTCTGAAGTGTAGTAAATCTTGAAGAAAGCTGTCTTCGGATCTTCGGTCGCCAAAATTGTTTTTTACAATTTCTTTGAGTTCTTTATAATTTCCGATGGTATATCCTGTAGTCACTAATACGGCTTGTCCAGTTAGTTTGCTTTCGATGCCGGATAATAGAGGATGATTGATATAATCTGCATTGTTGGAAGTTGGAAATTGATTGTAGCTGAGATCGGCTGCTTTGAAAAATCTGGAGAGTTGAGTGGGAATGGTCTTTAAATATTCGAAATGGAAAGCTAGTACTGCCATTCGTCCTGTGTTTTGTCGTTCGGGTATATTCTGTTGTAAAGCAGCTGTTTGTTGTATCGGCAGGTTTTGTTGCGTGCAGGTGTTAGGAATTGTAAATGGATTTATAGCGAGGTTGGCTAGTTGGTTGACCAGGGTTTCTTCAAATTCAGTCATTGATTTTTGAGTATACAGGCATAAATTAGGTCAACGGACAGCTGTATTCTCGCTTACCAAGTGAAACGGGAATTTTGTTTTAAAATATTAAGCGTTCCCCCCAGCTTTTTCAATAGTATCTTTAGATCTAAATTCTCTAAGAATTTTAGGATCATAAGGTAGCACTTGCCAAAATCAGAGCTAAAATTGTATTATTATTAAGGTTTAGCGGTAGTTTAAATTTTATTTCAATTTGTTTAAAATGGCAAAACTATAAATTGATTAGCGACTTACATTAGTAGCATGCACATTTTCATATTGCTGTTTTGGGTGCTCGGCTTCGGCGATTCTTGTCTTGTGCTAGGCTGGTCCATTTGGAAGCGATGTCCAGTCTTCACTTGGAACCGGGTTGGATTTTGTTCGATAGTAGACGAAGTATTAACACAGAAAGTAATTAATACGTAACATATACGTTTACTTTCGTAATGCTTTTAAAAAAGAAATTATTTTCACATATTACTTATTCGAGCAGTTATGGGTTTCTTTAACCTTCAACAGTTATCTGTGAAGTAGACTACAAACCAGTTAAACCAGTTATTCTCTGATTCTAGTCCAGTTTCAACTTGGGAGGCTATAATGTTAATAGATTCTTCAATTTGTATGGGTAGCATGAGATTTTGACCTTCTTTGACTATATATTTCAATGACACGTTGGAATCCACTGGAATTGCTCGGATGATAGATGATGCTACAGGAGTAATTAATTGTAAATTCTTTTAACTTGATGGACATTATCAAAGTTTATCCTCTAACTTGAATTAATAACAAAGGCATTGGCGAACTGGATTTGTGTTTGGTCATTCTTATATTTCTCGGCCAGTCGTAGGTTCCGAGTTCAAGACAGTCAAGACAGTCTTAAAGAATTTATTATAGTAGATTTTATAATGATTTGGCTCAAATATGTTCTGAAGTTATAGAAAAACGCTTAGTTTTGAACAAATAATTATTTAATAAACATGTAACTTACCGACGCGTTGAAAATTAAAAAAAGCACCATAGATTTCAGATAAAATTAAATTGTTAACTTCTTGGCGGCACAAAGCCAGGCAGCGGTTCAAAAAGCTAAATTTCAACTCATTCGGATTATTATATCGTTTTAGTTTTATCCAATCATGAAATTGGTGGGTAACTGGATATTATTTCTTGAAAATTGTAATTATACCTATTTCAATAACTACCCCGCGAAGTTGCAACATTAAATTGAAATGATCTTTTACCAGCACACCAAATCAATATTGGTTTTATTAGAATTTTAAATACAGCATTGCTGCTGACATTATTTTGCATACATAATATAATATAACTACAGTTACTTCTTACAATACAGACTAAAATCAACCACCACCCATTATTTGCTATATAAAATTACCAACTTAAGCTATCCTAAATGCATTTATTAGTAAAATTCCGTATGTAGTCTCAGATTTTGAATTTTAGTATTATCCACACCTATTTTACGTATATAAATATAACTTATTGCAATATACTCTGAACAACACGTGAGCGCAGCAACAAAAACATTTGATCAAATACAAATAAATAAGGTTATGGTATAGGAATTGGGCGAAATAC
This sequence comes from Agriotes lineatus, assembly GCA_940337035.1. NCBI lineage: Eukaryota > Metazoa > Arthropoda > Insecta > Coleoptera > Elateridae > Agriotes > Agriotes lineatus. The sequence continues at coordinate 95,854 of CALNHX010001251.1, read as the reverse complement.
TGTTACGTAGAGACGTACAGTTCCAACGTGTTCTCCAAAGTGTCTTCCATTTAAGTCTATCATGTAGTTTCCGTCGGGAACAAGCGGAGGAAATTGACTTTCATCGATTGACCAGTTGCAAAGGTGATAGGCGAAATTCTGCAGGAAATATACCAAATTAAACCGCCATTGAGCTCTAATGTTGCATCAATTTATGTGAAATGCACATAATTAATTAAATATCCTTTTAAGTGTTCATGCTGCTCTTAAAAGTACTTTTAAACCTTATAGTCAATTTAAATAAATACTTCCGCTCTAATAAATAAAAAGAACTAGAAAATGAGTAAAAAAATCTAAGCACAATTGTAACTAACATGCAGAAAGTACAGTCGTGTTCATTAAAGTGTTGTACAGAATTTGTGCTGTATGAATGTGACTTAATTTCACAAAGTTCAAAAAAGTGTTGTACATACACATATTTTGAAAAGTTAGATGTAGGTCTATTTAGTTAATGATACAATGTGGGTCTTTGTTGAGTAAAAACACAATCACCAATAAACTTTTAATGGTAGAAAAAATAACACACCAAAGATCTAAAGTAATTAATTTTCATTATAAAGAATAACATTGAAAAATAACCATAATTATTACAACTAAACAGCATTCGACAAGCGGCTAGTCATGACAAATATTTTGTCATAGCAACGTTTCTATAAAACTTCGTTAAGGCTCCGGATGAAGTCTACATCATTAGTCAGGCCCAAGTCTGCTCACAGTCTCTGTGATGCATTTTCTTCGTAATTAAACCCCAAAATTTGTTCAAATTTGTTTAATATTGACCTTGCAGGCCAAATCAAAGTTTCAACATTATTTGTGACAAAACCATTCTTGAACTACACCTGTATTATGAATTGGGCCCTGTTAAAATATAACATTTTCTGGGAATTTTTCTGTAACCAACGGTAATCTTATGTTTTCAAATATTACTGTATGTCACAGCATTAAATCTTTCGTCGATATCGTAACATACGGCCAGACCGTCAACACTTAACCATGCTCATAAATGAATAGAAAATCGTCTAGACTCAACATTGTTTACATATTGTTCACCATATCTCAAACTATGAGGACTAGACACTTTAATACGCCCATTAAATTTAATCGGAAAAAATTACGTTGTCCCAGTCGCAGTACCTAACTGTTATTTAAAGCTTACAGTACTCGTTCCTGCTTATGTTGTTCATTCAGAATCACCATTTTTGCTGCTATGTGACATCTTATAATTGAATCCTTGATTCTCCGACATGCCGTTATCTTTAAACCAGGAAAATTATATTCCCGCACAACATCTTTCAATCTTTCATCTTTGAATAAGAGCTGATCCTGCTCTGGCGTGGAAATTTTTGGCCTCCTCTGGGCATCTTATTTTCCACAACCATCATATTATACATATGCAGGCTCTTTGTACCATATTCATTGCAGGCATTTTGAAGTGAAACATATATTATTATCATTGTTAGTTGTCACTTTGACAGTTCTGAAATTTAACTACCATTGACAAAATATACAAACAGCCCACTACCTATTTCTGTACAACACATTTTTAAACACGATTTACAACAGCCAATTATCTCTGTACAACACATTTTTGAACAAGACTGTACATCATTGCTTGGAAGCAGAATGGTGGCACGAACTTCGGGAGTTCTCCAGAAAGATCGTATGATTACGGATGAAGCACAACTAATATCAAAACATAGGCGGTAGAGTAATCTAATATAATTAGGAAGAATAATAAATAATTTAAGAGTTAAATGATAATACTGTTAATTATGAAGATTGTTTTTAAAACAGGACGAGGTAAATTTTTCGCCTATTTGATTTAGTAGAAGTTGGAAAATTGGAACAAGTGTTTCGACCTTTTCTATCCATAAAATGTGTAACACTACAAGTGATTTTGAAAGGTATAGATAAGGTGCTTTCAAAAAACACGTTATCGTGAGGGCTTTGAACTAGATTTTATCTTACGACGGCATTTCTGTGATTATTACATTGCTCTACCCAGAATTCCACGCGCTCGGTTACTTGAGTTGGCAGTTGTCAAAGTGAGGTTGTGTGCATACGAAATTCATAAAATAAGTTACAAGACTTTCAAAAATTACTGTTTGACGCAAGGCCACTGGATAACAGTTTTTTAACGCACTTTACAACGCATGTTTTTGACTACTAAATTTGTTTATGAATAATGACACGTAAACGTCAAAATCACTTTTATTTGAAATCGGCAGTGAAGTACGCCGATATCGTCATTAAAATACAAGAAATCGGCAGTGAAGTAATCCATTGTTTTACGACTTTTTTGTAGGTGGCGAGGCGACAGATAAACGTCAATCGACCGAACATAACCTACAAAAGTTGGTTAAAATGTTGTAATTTCACGATTTCTCGATTTCAAATAAAACATAGTGTACACCTCGGCACTGAAGTTCCTTTTTATCCCTCATGTGGTTTATTTGCCTTGGCCCTACGGGCCTCGGCAACTAAATCCACATTCGTGATAAAAAGTTAAACTTCAGTGCCTTATACCAGTATACAAACTACTATTGTGGAACAAAAAACTGTACGCAATTCCGAAAAACTCTTTCAAATTATAGTCAAGGTGCTGAAGTGTATCGTGTGTGAGCATCGCCTACCTTGATAAATACACTACGTTTTGCAATTTTTATTAATCGAAACACGCTCGGCGAGTGACAAAACAACCTTTAAATAAAAATTTCCATAAGAACGAACACAGAAAAACTTGAGAGGTCCATAGAAACTTTCTAGAATGCGTAAAGTGTGCCGAGTACTTTGAAAATAATTGAAAATATAAGATGAATTGATGTCAGTATGACATAAAACGCTTTGGCAATGTAAATTTTGGCGCCTTAGCTTCATGGTTGGCTGCGCAATTACGACAAAGATAAGTACATATACATTCTTTTGCTTGGGAAAAATATGGCAGCTTAGCTATGTTGGCACAATATGCAAAGCTTCCTTTTGTATCTATATCCTTCAAAATCACTGAACACAACAGAACGGCTTCAACGTGAAGCTACGTTCACGGATTTTCGACAGGTAGTACAGAGGGGGCATGGTGTGTATACACACAGGGGTAGAAGATGCGTCTCCAACAGCCTCTCTCTCTACCCAAGAGTGTCGTGCATGGTGAAGAACCATAACCTCCTCGAGGTATGCCCCGGGCCCTTCGCGGTACAGAACACGACATATCTAGAGGAGCTATACCTCGATAAAAAAAACCCACCGCCAATGAATCAACAATCCGGCGCGGGATTCGACCGGAAACTAGCCCACTAGGGCGAGGACCGGTGGATGCCCGGGCTGGCAACGCCGGGAATAGTCGTTGCGGGGGTCTACCGAAAACGGGCCACAGCCACAATCAGAGACAACCCGGGACGCCAACGCCGACCAGTGGGGCATAAGGTGGCACATGGAGGAGTAAACCTTGAAAATAAATCCTGTCCTGAGATCAGGTACCCAACCCTTATGGAGGGACAGCAGACTGCGCGACGGATATGGATATGAATAGGCTTATGGATAAGAAGGACTGGAACCAGCTTGATGATGAACCCAAACCTGGCAGGAGGTATAAAATGCGCGGATGTGACTATGACCAAGATGAATGTATCGAAGAAGAAAGAGGTTACGGTGCAGGGGCTCGGATCCCCAGTACCGGTCGATGTGGATGGTGACCAAGCAGGCCGCCCTCGACCGTCAGCCAGCGTCTGCAAGACAGAAAAAACCGTGGGAAACCAGGCGGAATCCGTGACTGGAACGACGACATCAGAGAAAAGAACCACGAAGACAATAGGGGACCCTGGTGGTACAGAGGGGCAGACGGGAGTCTCAACACCTGAAAACATGGAACTGGACCTAAACTTCGACCCGTTCCAAAGAAGATATTTTATTGTGCGGTCGCCAGTAAGAAAGGAGGAGGTACACTCTGTCGTTGAAGAAGCCGAAGATGCGAACCCTTTCGAGCGAGAAGGCAAAATCGGAAAGACTCCATAGTCAATCAGTACAGCAGCACAGGAGACAGAGAACGTGAATCCCAGAGAAGCGAAAAGAAAAAGACTGGATACTCCAATCAGTACGCAACGACAAAGCAGGAACGAGATGAATTCATTAACAGAGCAGACAGGGAAAATGCAGAATTGAAGAAATTAGTCACAAAACTTAAGGGTGACATTGAGGCACTAAATAAGTTAGTCATCGAGTATCCTAATACGCAGAAGGAGATAAAGAAGATAATTCGGTACGTCGACAGAAGGTTTCGGATGGTACCAGAGATGATAAAAATCACGGAAGAAGTAATAGAAGAAGTTAAAGCCAAAGGAAAGGGAGAAATCAAACAGACGGTAGAGACAACACAGACTCTCAGTAAACAACAAGAAGAGAGGGAGCAAAGACAAAACATGATTGAGAGCAAGCTTAACGAGGAACTAAACGAAGAGGAATTGAAAAAACTGTTAGATGTAAAATGCCCGGAAGAAGTATTCACGAACAGCCCCTTACAGAAAGATATCACAGCAGCGGAAGATAAAGATATTATAATAATAACCACACACAATGGAGAGGTACAAGAGTCGCTGATTAACCCCTAACAAGGGAGACAAAGAACGGGAGTAATCTGCAGCGTGGTTAGCTGCGCTATAATAGAAGAAGATGAGAAAGTGAGTGACAGCATGAAAAGATACACATACTGGATCAAAACTGATGAGAGAGACGAGAACATGGGACAAGTGGGCTACATGAGAGCGCAACTAGAAAAAATTAAAAGAATGGGAAAGAAAAACCATAGAGACAAAACGGCTTGCATAACCTCGGAGGGTGTAGACTACATACAAATACGAAAGTTAGTTGAATACTTAGCCCGAAAAGAAGGCGTGAGCATCGAAATGCAGAAATACGAAACAATCGGAAAAGGAGATATAAAAGGAAACGATGGCCGCAAAACTGAAGGAGCGATATATCAAAGAAGGAGAACTACTGAAGAGACTACTTCTGAAACCGTCAGATGGCAACACATACGCAGATGTTATCAGAAAAATGAAAAACCAGGTAGACCCGAAAGGCGTAACAATCGGCAGAGTAAATAAAACAAAGGAAGTAAACGTACAGATAGAAATCAGAGAAAAGACTGAAAAGGGCAGGGAGGAATTTAAAGTTCGGCTAATCAAGGAACTAGGAGATGTAGCAAACGTGGATTCCAAAACACAGAAACAAACGCTTATGATCTTAGACATTGACGAAACCATAACTCAGGGCGAAGTGTCGGAAATATTAAGGAAAGAAACGCAGATTCCCGAAAATGAGCACCTGGAAATCAGGATGGCGCAATCGGCAAACAAGGCGGGTGTAAAATATGCGTTTGCAACCTTCAATGCTAGAAGGGCGAAAGAACTCATAATAAAAAGAAAAATAGGAGGAGGGTGGAATAAGTGGAGAGTGAAAGATATAATCACGCCGCCTAGATGCTATAACTGCCGTAGGGTGGGCCATATGGCTAAGACATGCAAGCACGAGGGAAAAGGAGAAGCCTGTCATAAATGCGGTGAAACGGGGCACCTACTGAAGGACTGCTCGAACGACCGAGCGTGTTATCTGTGCAAATCCATAGGGCACAAGACGGAGACGATGAAGTGCCCTATTTACCGAGGGCTGGTAAGTGAGCAGAGGAGGAAGAGTGCGCAATATACCGAATAATGAAAATGCTGCAAGCTAACTTAAACAGGGACAAGGGAGCTATGGACCTATTAAAACACAATTATGATATGAAAGACATTGATCTAGCGATTATATCAGAACCTAACAAGGCAATAGCTAGAAAAGGGGGAAATGGATCATCGATGTGAATGCAGATGCGGCTATATATGTGCATACGAGAAGAATAGCACTTACAAGAACGGGGAATGGAGATGGTTTCGTGTGGGTAAAGACAAAAGAATTGACTATATATTCCTGCTATATATTTCCAAATATAACTATTGACACCTTTGAAACTTACCTTAATAATCTGGGGCGTGATATGAGAAATAAGGAGAAGATTATCATCGGAGGCGATTTTAATGCTAAATCGTATCGCTGGGGGTCTCCAGTGGAAGACAGACGAGGAGATATCCCGGTGGAATGGGCGGAGGAACAAGGCCTTGATGTTCTAAACCAAGGCACTATGCCGACATTTGAAAGAAATGGCGGTACCTCGTATATTGACATAACCTTATGTACATCGAATATAACAACAAAGATGACAAACTGGCACGTGAGCTCAGATGAGAATTTAAGCCCCCATAGAAACATATACGTACAGGTACAGGATAGTCAAATAGACATTAAAAGACAACAGACCGGTAGCAACGGCTGGGTATACAACCAAGGTAATGCCGAACTTTTCATGGAAAGGCTGGAACTAGAAACGACTCGCAGAAACGAAGAATGCACACCTGAAGAATTCATGAAAATAATAGAGCAGGCATCCAACACGACATTCAGAAGAAAGGGTGAGAGCAACGCAAAGAGGCCGGTATTTTGGTGGAGTGATACCATTGCCGAACTCAGACGGACCTGTTTGAGAGCAAAACGGGAGGTCACCAGGACGCACGCCAACAGAAACGCTGGGGAAGCTGTTAAAGCAGAGATGAGAAGGCGATATAAAGACAGAAGGCTTGAGCTGAAGAAGGCCATCAAAAAGGCCAAGAAGACTGCATGGCTGAAAATATGCGAGGAGATAGATGAAGACTTGTGGGACACGGGGTACAAAATAGTGACTGGGCAACTAGGATTGCGCACTCAGCTCTCCCTAATGGACGACGATCACATGACGATTGCTCGAGAATTGTTTCCAAGGCATAGAACACTGGAATGGCCAACAATTCACGCGCCGCAGGAAGATATACCTGCGTGCACAAACGAGGAATTGATCGAGGCAGGAAAGAGGATCAAGAGAGGAAAGGCCGCTGGCCCAGATGGTGTCCCAGTGGTGGTACAATTAGTAGCAGAAAAAATCGGAGAAGCGGGACGTAACTTGATAAACACAGTAATCAAGGACGGACGATTCCCTAGAATATGGAAAACTGGCAGATTGATCCTTATAGAAAAGCCAGTAAAACCGGGTGAGGATAAAACCTACAGGCCCTTCTGTCTGTTAAATACAATGGGAAAACTTTTTGGGCATGTAATAAACCAAAAACTATTAAGCGATATAAATAGCAAAGGGGGTTTCGCCGAAAATCAATACGGGTTCAGACAAGGCAGGTCAACAGTGGATGCCATACAAAAAGTTGTTAGCCTAGCAAAGGAAACAGAAAAGGACAAGATAAACCAGTTTGCAATGTTGGTCACCCTAGATGTGAGAAATGCTTTTAACTCTGTCCCTTGGAAGGGAATAATGGCAGCACTGGAAAAAAAGCGCGTTGCTCCTTATATTGTGAGGTTAATACGTAGCTACTTGCAAAACAGGAGTATAAGTGTAGGGGATAACTCGCAGATGGAAGTGACATGCGGCGTTCCACAGGGTTTCATTTTGGGCCCCACATTGTGGAATGTATATTACGACGAAGTATTCAGCCTGGACCTGCTAAAAGAGGTCTCCATGATTGGCTACGCTGACGATCTGGCTTTGGTAGTGAGAGGTGGGGACAAGACAGGAATAGAGGAAACTATCCAATGGGCGCTCTCCAGAATTGAAAACTGGATGGAAAGTAAAATGCTGCAACTTGCAAAACCAAAAACTGAAATGGTGATCCTAGTCGGTAGGAGGAGTCTAACGTCGGTGGAGATTAGGACTCAAGTCAAAATCATAAGAAGTCAGAACAGCGTTAAATACCTGGGCATTACTTTCGGCAGGAACATGAATATGGGAGCCCATATCGAACAAACGGCGAAAAAAGCAGATAAAGCGGTAGTCGCCCTAAGTAGATTACTACCGAATATAGGAGGAGCCAAAGCTGGAAAGAGGAGATTACTGTGCTCTGTAGTACAGTCCATTATACTGTACGGTGCGCTAGTATTGTCCGTGTACATGCAGAGGGCTAGACATAGAAAGAGACTGGAGCGGGCACAGAGAAGAGCAGCCATTCGCATAGCCAGTGCTTACAGAACGGTTTCAACACGAACCATCCAAGTGGTAGCAGGAGTCATACCAATTAATTTGCTGGTACAAGAACGCACGTAACTAAGTGGCGAAAACAGATAGGCACAGAAGAGGGAGAAGGGGAACCATACGCTGTTAAAATGGGAAGAGGAATGGAGACAGGACACCGACACGGCAAGATGGACCAAACAGTTAATCTCCAATGTTACTCCCTGGGTGACACGTAAACACGGAGACGTAGGGTACTTCATCACCCAATTCTTAACCGGGCATGGCTGCTTTAAGAGCTACTTACTAAGAATGGGGCTGTCGGACAACGACGAATGCGTTTACTGTGGGGAGACGGATACACCTTAACACACCGTATTAGAGTGTAGGAACTGGAACCAGGCAAGAGAAAGAGCAGCATGGGCAATAGGCGAAAATTGTAGAAAACATCATACCGCACATGTTAGAGAGTCAGGAGAAATGGAGAAGTATAGAGACAGCAGTGGTAGAAATTATTCGCAATAAAGAGACGGAAGAAAGGAGGCAGCAAGGGTTGGATTAATGGAATGATGCTCGCTACTTCGAAGCAATACCGAAAGGTGGTCCCGACGTGGCTCGCGAAATGAAGGGGGGGTTTTTAGTCGGCAGGCGGCTGGGCCTCCTTCCCAGTCGAATCCGACACGCTCGAACGGATTATCCGAGTGTCTTTAGAAGATTTTCCCCTCCTTCCCAGCAGGAAAAAAAAAGGTAGTACAGAGAATCTCTAGATCGCCCGTAGAAATATCGAAGAAGTAAAAAAGCGCACGACACAAGGAAATGGAGGAGAAGAGGAAAAAGGCTTAAATATAAATTCAACTAAGTGTCATACCTGACATTACGCGACGGCTAATAACTATATTTTGCTTTTAAGGTCTCTCAAATTCTGACGTGTTCAGGTTAATGCAGCAGTTCGCTAAATCAATAAGACCAGATCTTCCCCAGATTATCTGCAATTTTCGGGATGAAATTCATTTGCAAAGATCACCAAACAAAGACCAGAACAATAGCGCTTTATAGTTGCGGAACTGTTTGACTTAAAAATGTTTAAAAAGGCAACGAAATCCTTACAAATAAGGAATAGAAGAAATGCCAATTGGCATTTAAAAGTCACTAAGGACTATTCGTGAAACTTGGAATACACGACTTTGTTCAAAATTGCAAAACCCACGGCAACAGCGGGCGTAAATGGAGAGCAACGCTTTGGAATCGTATTAGACTGATCAAATACTACCGTTAATATGAAAATCTTATTAAGCATTGTTTGTGTAATAAACGTTGAGAAGATGATTATTATTTAGTCTTAGTATTCAAGTTCCTTAGTACACTAACTGTTTAAATAAAAGTTGTGCACTATAGAGGAATTAGTACTTTCTCCTTGCCTTAAATAAATAATTACTAGTAATGTGATAAATACTTTCAATTGATATTACCAGAAGTTGTGAGGTTCTACATACCTTTCTAAGAGGGCATCCAGTAAAATTTCCACATGTAAAGGATTTTTGTACACCTATTAGGTTTTTGTCCAGAGCGTCGCAAATGTTGACTTCGAAATGGATTGGAAACATTCGATACTCATTACTCAAGAATTTATAAACTTGCACTATAACCTTAAAAGTTGTAAACATCAGAAGGGATTCGTTTGAAAATGAGCGAATAGATTACATACCTGTAAATTGTTTCCAAGAGCGACTTTAAACTGAAATGTTGCGTTCACGACTGGAGCGGTTCTATTGTATTTAAAAGTCACTATTTTTACGTATTTTAAGTACTTTTCATTAGGATGGTGCATTTCGAGGCGCTCAAATTTAATTTTGTAATCATTCTGCTGAAACTGAACAGAGATATAAGCATAGCGTAAAATCAAATCGGAGAGAACTGTACCTTGAACACCTGCCTTTCGGAAGATGAGTTTAGAATTCCTAGATAAACAGCCAAAATTGATAAAAATATCTTCAAATCTCTCATATTTCGAGCGTTTTGGTATAATGAATTATAGCGGAGCACCTCCTTTTACTACAGCCTACGAAACGAATTACACACATAGCCTGCTCTTATTTATATTTACAAAAATTAAAACAAATTACTTTTTACCTATATTGTTATCTCCAGTATTTATAATAATCGATATGAATGTAAATCTCTTGTTTATTGTTTAATTTTTGACCAGAGAGTTTTTGGTTGGTAGCGAGAAATATAACACAAAGCAACAACTATCGCCGAACATATCCTAAACCAAAAATTTGTTTTTGACGCTGGCAGACAATGTTATATTTAAAAACTACAGGAAGTAATATAATGATATATCAACATGTAATTATACCAAGAGATCAAATAAATTTACAATTAGAGTCGCCTGTGGTATGTGTTTTACATTTGACAGTACTGAAGTGTATTGTCAGTCTATGTCAAATTCGAGATTTGCAGATCAAGTTTTACGCCAGTCTGTCAAACAACAAACAAAACCTAGCCTACTAATCTCGAATTTGACTTAGACTGACAATACACTTCAGTACTGCGAAACGTATGACACATATCACAGGCGACTCTAATTGCAAATTTATTTGATCTCTTGTTATATGTTATCAGATGGTAAAATAATTAAATAAATGAAATACATATACATACACAATGCTCGGCAAGGTTATAGAAACTATATATGCTCATTTGCAACCATACAACATTCACCGTGTAACTAAGATCTTTTACGTAATTATGAAAATGATTTAAAATTATTTTTGCATCTAGCTCGCTTTGTAAAAAGAAAAGAGTATTCTAGATTATTCACTTCACATGTCATCTGTCAAAAGTGGACCAATGAAACCGTCAGATTTTGCATTTCATAAGCACCCAAAATAAATTGTAGTGACTATTGTACTAGTACTGAAGTGACTATTTTGAACAAATTAAAGTATTTATTGAAGATGTTTACACAAATTGTATTTCAACATGTGTAACTAAGTGTTGAGTCTTTTTAATTTGGAAAATGAGTGAGGTTCAAAATATACTTCTCCAATAATTTAACGCACCACCAAAAGTAGCCAAAAGTTTAAAGTTATTTTTAGTCGAAACCACTCATCCTATTTGGACATTTTTTTTAATGGCAAGTTGTCTCTTTCAGGAATTTAGTGTACTACTCTATTCCAGTTTTCTTTACAATTTTTTTTTTTTTGTTAAATTTAGTTCTGCATAAAAACATGTTATGCTATAAAATTGTGTTTCTCTTGCAGTAGCTAAGATAAAAGAGTAAATAAAATTTTTTTTATAAAAAGATAAGGCTAGAGTTTGCTTTGGATTATAACTTGATATTGCAACTGTTGAACCCCACAGGGTGTTATAAGTTTTATGGAAAAAACACATTATAATTGTTACACCCGGTATTTATACAAAAATAAGTTTCTATGCGAATAGAACTTACATTCAAAAAAACAATCATCCAAATCGGATAAGCGGTTTCGACAAAAATTTACTTTAAACTTAACGGCTACTTTTTGGTGGTGCGTTAATTTATTGAAGAAGTGTAGTTCTCCCAATACTATTCGTAGTAAAAGTTAGGTAGACAATTTTTGGGGTGGGGTGTACAATAGGACGAGTTGCGGAACAACTTGTTCTATTTATACCCACACGCAATGGACCTTCGTGATACCTACTACCCCAAAAATAATCACTTATAACCTCATAAGAGCATTAATTCTTTCCGGTAATTTTTTAGAGTGCACAGAAACAACGTATTAATCGGCACGAGCTGTACGCGAGGACCGATTACGTTGTACGGTGCACGATAAGAAAATTACCGGACATGAATTAATGCTAGAATGTAGATTCGGCAAGAAAATCGTAGCGACACGGTCATAAAAAGTAAAATTGAAATTTTACTCGAAAATGAAATATCAAGTGATATTAAAAATGTATCGATAGTAAGTTGTTAATATGTTGGTGGCACTGTAAGTCTATGTCAAATTCGAGGTTAGCAGGTTAGGTTTTGCGTCAGTCTGTGTCAAAACTGACCTGCTAACTTCGAATTTGACATAGACTTACAGTATCACCAACAACAGTGAATGTCGATAAATTTACACTTATTAATCACAGTTAGGTTAGTCTACCTACAAAAAATATCCAAGAAATTTTGTTGTTGTCTTGGTTACTGCTCGTGAACTAATTTTTCTATTGGTCATTAATGAGTATCGTACGATTTTCGACATAACTTTGACTACTTATAGTATTCTAAGTGACAATTTAACTGGTGTCATTGTCAACCAATGGCGTTCTTCACTTTAAAAATAAACTACCAATCGAACGATTATTGTAGTGAAAATAATTCGAGGATCTTTATTTCAGCGACAATAATTCGAGGAACTTTATTTCAGCGACAATTTTTACTGTAACTATTATTGTAGTGACAATATTTCGAGGAGCTTTATTTCAGCGATAATTTTTCTGTAACAATTTTTTAATGAAAAACAACTTAGATTTTAGTTTCACAAAAGTTTTCTTTGTTTGTAAAACATTCAATAATTTCAAAGTTAAATTGTCAAGACGAATAGGACTCTAGGTAGAACTATTGCAGACAATTTTTACTTCCTTTTACAATAAAGGAAGTATTGGATTCACCCCAAAAATTCGAAAATGACAGATCTTTACGTTTTAGAGTCCCCTGATCCCAAAAAACATATTTTTTTCATTGGTCTGTTTGTCTGTGTGTCTGTCTGTCTGTGTGTCTGTCTGTGAACAGCATATCTCAACAACGAAAAGAGGTATGGCGTTGAAACTTCATATATAAGTTTTGTGTACTATCTAGATGCGACTGCAAGCTTTTGAAGAAAATCGCATAACCGGAAGTAGGTGTTTTTTCAAAAACGGCTCTAACGATTTTTTTTAACTTTACATTTTTATTACATTTTTAATGTGTATTGATGTGAGATAGGTGATTTTCCAGTTGAATACTTCTAAAATGGGTTTCTTTTGTTTTTCTTTCTATTTTTTTTACTAACTTCTATTTTAAATAGAACACCCGGTATATTATTACATTTTTGAATTCAGTTTAAAATTCTAGAAAAATTTGTCTCTTGAACTGACGCTCTATTTTGTACCGGTTTTGTAAAATTTGTAATTTTTGAAAATTTTTGACCAATGCTTAAAAATTTTAAATCCAATTTTTGGCTAATTATAAGATCACTGTAAAAGGAAGTTGTGTGCATGTATCACACCAGATTTTTTCTCTTCAGATTGTCTCGTTTCTGTTAGATTTGGCGAATTCCAGAAGATATGTTGAGACGCGTTATCGATGATCTCTGTTCTCGAGCACAAGAATTTGTTGAGCGTGACGGTGGCTATTTAAGTAGTTATTTTCAAAACTGGATCCTAATAAATCTGCCATTTTTGTTCTATGGTTTCGTAATATTAAGTTTCAATAAAGTTAATTTGTTCGGTAAAGGTTTTGTATTAAAAACCGTCGATTATTTATGCCACACCCATTATAATAAATAATGACAAAACGGTCCATGCCAAAAAAAAACTCCCGTTTACTGACAACAAACTAATCTTTTTGTTTTTTTTTCATGGTGATAAAAGGGCACTATTTAATTTTTAAAACCGTCAGTTATTTAAGCCTCGCCTATTATTATAATATTTTTTTAGACGACCACGTATGAAAGTAACATTATCGCAATAGCAGCCTACTACAGAAAGTTGACAATTTCATACACTAGCACGATATTATATCGTACTAGTCATATCGTAACGGCACAAAGTTATTCACATCACGGCCTGCTTAATTGTGTGACAAACGTCACTTTGACGTTTGTCACACTGTCACACAATTAAGCTGACCGTGATTCAAATAATACAGACGCTTTTGCTTTATTCGTTGTTCTGCTTCCAACAAGCTCTAATTTTTTATAATTGTACCAATAATAATATAACGATCAATTTTGCAAACGAAATAAAAACAATTCTTAAAAATAGAATTTACTTTGAGTGGTCGTCTAAAAAATAGTGTTCATAACTCGCCCGAAAGTGCAAATATCTGTGCTCATGTTTTAGATCCACTCGGGCTTCGCTTCGCTACGCCCTCGTTTGTCTAATCAACACTCGCACGATATTTGCTACTTTCGACGCTTGTCATGAAAATAACTATTGAGTCAAAAAGAAGTTCTTCGAAAGTAGAAAACGGAGAGACACTTAGATATTTGCATCATATCGTTGCTATTCTTAATTACAAGTATTGAATTTGATTATTGATGACCGGATTACTTATTATATCTTTAAATTTAGTTACGATAATTATTATCTAGTAACATGGTTATGTTATCTCACTTCATACTGTTTCTCGCTCCCCAAATGTTTGTTCGTTCTATAGTTGTTGGTTAAGAATACAGACAAAAATGATGTCTTCTCTATTTTTTTAAATTAATTTTTGTTACCGGGCCGAGTAGCGAATATAAGACCGAGCACCGAGTACTCGTTACTCGGTGAAAACTTTGACCGAGCACCGAGTACGCGATTCATTCAAATAGATTAAACCCAAACAGCTGAAAAAAAATGGTATCAGCGCCTCTGTATTCGGCGTTGCGTTTTGTCCCCACCCATAGTTGCGAATTCGTATTAAGCCTACATATTTAAATAAAATAATGTAGCTCGGATATATTTCAGATTTAAGCCTGATATTTTTTACCAGAGCACATCTCTGGCTAGCCTCCTTCTTGCTACGGCTCTGATGTACTGTCGAACTTGAGTTTCACTCACCTAGCAACCAGAAAATCAAAGTTAGCGCTAAAAACGTAATTTTTTATGTCCAACGTAAAAAATATAGATATCTTAAAAAAATATAATGCAGGATTCGAACGGAACAAGAATTCAAAATTACAATTTTTAATTGAAATGTTACAACCAATGGACCACATCGAATGAAATTGTTTTAAATTTCTTTATTGTTATATTGTGGGTTTGATGTTTTTTATTTCTAAATATTTGGTAGGCAATTTCAGTGCAATTATAATCGTTTTGAATTCATTCTTGTTGATGTTCAGTTCGTTTGTTGTTAATTTTTTAAAGATACGTGTCTTTTTTTTATTTTGGACACAAAAAATGAGTTTTTTAACACTAGATAATTTCGATTATGGTAATCTGATGGTTGATAAGTGAGCGAAACTCAAGTTCGACAGTACCTACATTTTTATGGTATCCGATTATAAGTTAACTTTGAAGTACAATATAATTTTCCGTAATACCAGGTGCCCCAAAAAGGAGTGGTAACTTTTCCGAATTGTCTCAACAGATGTCGCTTTATCTAAAGTACAGCGACCAAATACTTATAATTTGTAAATTGAGTTGGTATCACTTAATTTAAAAATTATAAGTATTTGGTCGCTGTACTTTAGATAAAGCGACATTTGTTGAGACAATTCGGAAGAGTTACCACTCCTTTTTGGGGCACCTTGTACACAGGTTGGGAAAAATTTGGAAACTCATAAAAAAAGTTCAGAGAAGTGGCTGTTGTTATTTCGTATTTGACACCTCATTTTAACTCTAAACTTTTTCAAATAAAATGTTTGTGTATTTTGGAAAATGTTAATATTTTCGAACCTCCTCCGTATACGAAAAGAGATATTTAATTTTGACTAGTCAATTTTTAATTTGAAAAAATACTGGGGCTTTTATCAGTAATAATGTATTAAGGGCAAATGATTTTGCCAGTAAAAATGTTTTACGAAAGTATTTTGTTTTGGCAATGTCACAAGACAAACTAACTCGTTCAAATTCCCGAGCCGAATGCGAGGGAATTTGTCAAAGTTAGTTTGTCGAGGGGCATTGCCAAAAAACAACAAATCTTGAGTAAAACATTTTCCGAGCAAAATCATGAGCCCGAAATACATTTTGTGAACTATTTCCCACATATCGGTTCATTTTGACATGTATACTGATGCACAATGACAGTTTCAATGACGTTTTTGACATACCACCTTGATTAAGACAACATATTTAGTGGTTGCCATGGATATAAGTGGTAAAAGAAAGTGATAAAATCCCAAGGGAAAATTTTGATTTTTTGCCACTATAAAAACACGTGATCGGTCGAATTTTGAAAAATCATGGCATTTGATTGGATAATAAGAGACGTGGGAAATAGTCAGGAATAAAATTTTCTTGAATATGGATAATAAAAAAACGTGTTCAAATTTATTGCAGACTATATTTATAGAAAAATTTCAAATAATTAAATTAAAAAACCATTAGATTTTCATTGAAGTCGAACTTTGTATTTATGATATTTGCAGGTTTAAATGGATAATAACATACAAACATGGGCATCTAACGGGAAGTTTTTCACTGCTTTGAAATTGAAAGCCAAATCCCATCATCACTGTACATTAAGAGAGTATCATGCTAAAATAATATAATTTTAGAACTGAAAGCAATCCGTGGAGTGGTGGCTACTTCGCCGCACCGTGGGAATATAATCTCCAGGCGGCGGGCGTCCATTATTTTAATTACTATCGTTAACGACTACGCAAAAACGCTGCCATCTTGGCTGTATCATCGCAAAAAATGACATAGTCCCAGGCCTGTAACACAAGAACCTTCCAAAGAAATTACCTTAATGCCCCTTTAAGAAAGGCGAGCGCTTGGTAAACAAGACGCAGAACGGGGCCCCGTCGAAGCGATTATTTAATCAAAATTTATACACAAGCGCCATCGTTACGTCGCTCCAAGCAACGCACACGCTGACGTCACCGCACCGCTCAATATGTCGGCGAGGCGCTATCAATGCCAGCGATACCGTCGCTTCAGCAGGCCGGTGCGTGGACCGATCAACGACGACACTTTTGCCTGCCGTCGCCTTCGCTCGCCGTAACACTGCCTTGGATTACATATCCATTACGCTGGCCGTCAAGCGCCGCGGGCGATTGGGTGGGATTGTTGCACTTGACTTACTTACGCCAATGCAGAACTGTTGTGTTGCGAATTTTTCGAACATCGCAGGTGACTTGTCCACGTAATTCAGGATTTTGTAGCTAGTTGCGGTAGGCTGTGGAACGAAAACAAACGCTTGACGCTTTTTGTTTTTGCCTGTTTTTATATTGCGGCGTAGCTTACGTATGTAAATAAGTCAAGGGAAAAAATACGTACAACTGTAAATTTGAATGAGAATAGGTGATCACAGTAACGTTAATTTATTATCAAAATTATGTCTTTTGTTTTGCACTAACACGTCAGATCCGTGAGCTGCACATTTTTCGTATAAACGTACATAAAGTCGACTGAAGACGTAATGCTAGATTTTGGTAGTTCACGCACACGGCACACCGCTAGCTATAAAGCTATGAAAGACAGTTTTTGTGTATCAACTGTTTATTTTATTATCTGAGCGAACTTATGCAAAATAAGTCGTAATTATCACAAACATGAAATTGTTTGTAAATTTGAGAATACGAACTTAGTGCTACATTAACATGAAAATTACTTCTTTTGTTTGGCACCATTGTGCCGTCATCCTTTTGGTGCCGTCGTCCTTTTGAATATCGCAGTCGACGTTCCCTTTTAGTGCTGGATTTTAGTAGCTATAGTATAGGCTTGTGTTCGGTATACCGTTAGTTCGCAGTAGGTTCTGGAACGAAAACTGGCGGTTGTTTTATTAACTGTTTGGTTTAATAGTTTGACACCGTTTGTGAGGGTTGGGTGTGGCGGCTCGTGAAAAATTTTGAGAGTACAGCCAACCACCGAACGTAAAATGTATTTCCACCTCCTCGCAGACAAATACAGACTCTGATATCCCGAAATTTGAATATGCCCTCGCCGCCATGGCCTCAATTGTATGTTAAAATATCCTTATCTTTTGACTTACTTCTTGCTGATTAATTCCCGCGACGGCCCATAAACTGTTGAAAAGTTGTATGCCTCCTCGATCAGGCGCCGTGCGTACGGAAAGCAAGCACCGCTTATCGTACAGTTACCGAATATTCATAAAATAAAAATTACTTGTGCTTTGTTTAAGTTTCCAAATGAGGAGAATGGTGAAAAATAAGTAGGAAAATTCGTTTTGAAAAACTTCATTACTGACCAGCCATCATTTGCCTTTGTTTTAGTTAGTTCATTTTATTTAAATCCATATATTTTTATTTAAAAAAACAACAAATGTTGTTGCGTTGCCTGCTGTGTCTTGTGCTTTTGTGATGTCAATTTTTCTTCCCACATGAAATAGAACACACTGCTTCGATTAAGTTTTAAAAATCTATTTATTAATAAAAATTGCTTTATTTATCAACGATTTAACATTCATTGGATTTTAAAGCGTTGTAAATATCTTTCTCCTAATATCTTAATATACAGTGTGTCCGTTTAATATGTGGATCTCGTAAACGTAAGAAATTAAGTTAAATTAGACATGTTCAATCTACCAAATGTTGTAATGAACCACATTTCAGTTCTAGAATTATTGTTTTGTTTTCACTGAACGTTTGGTTTTCTTATTTTGTTGTGCTTGAAATGTGACCGTGTAGAAGAATTTTTTTTTTTTTAAGAAGTAGTTCTTTAGCTCGGATCGATATTCATTTTTAGAAATAGTATATCTTTACGTACACAGGCCTTTGTTTTAAAAACAAAAAAAATCATAGAATTTGTAAGTTACTCTGAATTTCAAAATAGAGAAACTTAAAAAAAAACAGTCAAATTCAACAGAAATGTACATTAAATGGTTAGCTGTAAAATCGTGTATACATTTTTTTTTAGACTTTGCAAGTATACATTAGTAGTGGATAAATTTGTTAAAAATTCAAGGAATAACTTTTGGAAAAAAACGCTGGGACCCGTGGATTTTTATTTTTATTTGCGAAATTTTTCAAATAAAATCTACATCACAGGGTGACCCGCGTAGGGGTATGACGTCATCGTTGTTTTTTAAATGGTAACCCCTTTTTTATTACGAAATATGAAAAACGCATTTTTTACTTACGCCAAGTGAATTTTTACTTCCTTTTACAATAAAGGAAGTATTGGATTCACCCCAAAAATTGAGTTTTCAACAGATCTTCACGTTTTAGAGTCCCCTGATCCCAAAAAACATATTTTTTTCATTGGTCTGTCTGTGTGTCTGTCTGTCTGTGAACAGAATATCACAAAAACGAAAAGAGGTATGGTATTGCAACTTCATATATAAGTTTTGTGTACTATGTATTAGATGAGACAGCAAGCTTTTGAAGAAAATCGCATAACCGGAAGTAGGTGTTTACTCTAGTGATTTTTCAGTTTTTTTCGATTCTTTCAAAAACGGCTCTAACGATTTTTTTTAAACTTTACATTTGTACTACATTTTTAATGTGTATTGATGTGAAATAGGTGATTTTCCAGTTGAATACTTCTAAAGTGGGTTTCTTTTGTTTTCTTTTTCTATTTGTTTTTATTAACTCCTATTTTAAATCAAACACCCGATATATTATTACATTTTTGAATTCACCTTAAAATTCTAGAGAAAATTTGTCTCTTCAACTAACACTCTATTTTGTACCGTTTTTGTAGAATTTATAATTTTTGAAAATTTTTGACAAATGGTTAAAAATTAAAAATGAAATTTTTGACTAATTATAAGAACACTGTAAAAGGAAGTTGTGTGAGTGTATCACGCCAGATTTTTAAGTATAGGTCACATGACCAAAAATTAAGAAAACAATTAAAATTGCAAAATACTAAATTTAATTGCAATGATAACAACTAAATTATAATATGTTCAAATTGTGCACCGTTGTCTGCCTGACAGTAACCAAGACGACCGACATGTTTCTTATTGATTGCTGTCGTTGATAAAAACGTAAAATCATACTTCGTAAAATGAAATTTACTATTTTGCAATTTTAAAATTGTTTTTCTTAATTTTTGGCCCTGTGACCTATATGCA
Organism: Agriotes lineatus; assembly: GCA_940337035.1. Lineage (NCBI taxonomy): Eukaryota > Metazoa > Arthropoda > Insecta > Coleoptera > Elateridae > Agriotes > Agriotes lineatus. Next base: position 75,809 of record CALNHX010001251.1, on the reverse strand, counting down.
AAAATCAGCTGAGCGTCAATAAAAAATGTGTTCTTTCAAATTCCGTAATAAAAAAAGAGGTTGCATTAAAAAACAAAACATCGATGACGTCACCCTGTAAGTATAGATTTTATTTGAAAAAAATGCGTAAATAAAAATAAAAATCGACGGGTCTCAGCATTTTTTCCAAAAGATATTCCTCAAATTTTTAAGGAATTTGTCCACTACTTTACGAAAGCACTGTTTAAATATTTAACATAGCAATAATAATTGTATCGTATGAGCAAACATAAAGTTTATGAAGGGTCGTTTTGGAATTTTGAAGTCATAAGTATTTTAACACGAGAAAATATGAAGCTATCATTTGACGTATGTTATAAAGTGAGGTCTTTGATGAAATTTCGTTTTACTCATACTTATAATTTTGAACTTCTGGCGGTATAATATTGCGTTTTATTATGAATGATTTGCATTTTTTTGAAATTGATTTTTGTTTTAGATTGTAATAGTTAGATTTGCAAACTCGATAACTTGAAAATACTCGTACTGAATCAAGAAATAGTATAATTATTATCGGTAATAATGTATTAAGGACGAATGATTTTGTCGGTAAAAATGTTTTATGTGAGGTTTATTGTTTTGGCAGTGTCTCAAGACAAACTAACTTGATCAAATTTGTCAAAGTTACTTTGTCGAGCGGCATTGCCAAAAAACAACAAATCAGTAAAACATTTTCCGAGCAAAATCATGATCCCGAAATACATATTGTGGACTATTTCCCAAAAATCGGTTTATTTTTTATAGGTATTCAATCAATATGGCATTTATACTGACGTACAATGATAGTTTAAATAAGGTTTTTGAAATACCGCCGTGATTTAAACAACATATTTGGTGGTAGCCAAGGATACAAGTAAAAGAAACTGATCAAATCCAAAGAGAAAATTTTTACTTTTTGTTAGTATAAAAACGCGAGAATTTTGAAAAATCATGGTATTTGATTGGATAATAAGTGACACGGGAAATGGTCATTAAAATTTAATAAAAATAAAAATAAAAAAGCAATCGTATCTAGTACATCAATTGGTTTGAGCGCGAACCTCTTTTTGAAGTGTACACACAATTTTCCCTGAATCTGAACGGCGAAACCCTTCATTCAGAAATCGGAAAATGTCGACTCGCCCAATACGGCGTACATTGGGGTTCAATGATTTGTGATCTTATTTTAGCAATGGAGCGAATGTTACACGCCCCCACATGGCGGAGGCGCTTTAAAGGGCTTAAGACACGCGTGCTTTTTTAAAGCTGCAAGTAGGAAAAAATACTCGTTGGATTAAATTGTCGTTTTATATTATCTCCAGTACGCAGCCCACATGGAACTTCTATGCGTATTTTGAAATGGTTTAAAAAAAATTGTTTCCCTGGCGAAATGCTGTTCCAATACTACCGTGTTCCCACGAGTATTTTATTACGGAATCCACTCTACATAAAGAGAATATCTGATCGACGAAAACTCCACTTTCAATGTTGAAGCGCATCATAAAGTTCCGAGGAGGCAGGGGAAGTTGCGGTTCGGAACTATATTTGAAATTTCGTTCAGAAAATAAATCTTGGGACGAATCCAGTTGTAGTGTGGAGAAATGCCCACAAGGGAAATGGGGGAAAAGCCGTTACTAATTTCTTGGTACTATTGCTATAATTACTTTTATATATTATCTTTTATATTACGATAATAAATTTGCTACATTCTAGTAGATTATCGAAAGAATGGAAATGGTAATTTCTAAGCGTTGTATGGCTCTTCATTATTTTTTTTAAGAATTAACATTTGGTATTAGTATTACTATTTACATAAAACTGGAAAGGCAACCATATTTTTTGTATCTTCTATTGCTATACTACGTACTACTGTTTGTTCTTTTTTTTTCATCCGTATAAATTGTATTATAAATATGGTTTTAAGTGGTAGTCCTTTCTAATTGTCGTTTTTCTTGAGCATTTTAATATAACGTAGTTGTTCAATAAATTCCTAGAAAATTATTCCTCACATAGTTGGAGTCCCATCGTAGATTTATACTTATTTACGTATTGTAGTTTTTCTAATCAAAATTTAGTTTGGTGATTATTAGGCTTTCCTGTGCATTTTTTGGAAGCAAAAACTTAGGGGGGCTAAGGTTTTTAAATAATGAAAAATTACCTTCTATGTTTACATCATTCTCTATTACAGAATATTAATGACTAAAGCCTTATACGTACAATGTTATCGCCAACTTAGAAATTATGTTATTATGTTTCTCTTAAATACACATAGATAATTAAATCAACAGCGCTTGTAGGTTAAAGGTCAGCAGAATAAAGTATTTACAATATTACCACAACAGCTTTTGGTGTATGTTACTGATCAATTTCTTCCTCTTCACTTTTATCCCACACCCAAAATTTACCGTTTTCAGAGTTTCCGAGTTAAGTCTGGTAGTTGCAGTTCCTATGAAAGAAATATTAGATTTTTTTATTTAGACTTGGCAAAATTATGCACGCCACGATAATAACTTGCAGTACCTGTGGCCGTAAATTGTTTGCGCTATTCCATTACAGACGTAATGGTACACCCTTCTAGTCAGGTTCACCAATAAATTCGATATCTGCCTCCTACAACATACCGTAAAATTGATTTACATGAACTACAATCGCCTTTTATATTATAAATTACAAGACGTTTAGGTACATTATAGTTTAATAAATTGCTACATTTTTGCGCAAGTCATCCCTCAGTCACGTTATGGCACATAAACTGGCTGATAGTTCTAAATTTTATGCTATTCGACTACAATATAATTCCAGACACTTACTATGTATTCATATAATAGTCGATTGTGACTTTTATCTTTTTAATTTATATTTGTTTTTATTGGATAGTTGTTAATAAAATTTATTAGTGTATAATATACATAATAGTAGGACGTTTTACAACGACCATCAATTAATTAATTTGCATTTTATAGCAATATACGAGGCGTCTTCATAAAATAATGTGTGTTGCTATGTATATTTTAAGGAAACCACAACAGTGATAGTATGAGATTATTCTAACATATCACTATTAGGAATCGAGAGCTCTAGGGGATAATAATTTTTAACTATTATGTAACGAACGACTTTGGATTCAACGGTGTCATTTTTGAGATATAAGCCCTCTCTAAGAATGGGCAAATTCATGAACTGATATTTATGAAACGTTCATAGTACTATACCCTACTAAGCTACAACAGTAAATGTTGTGTGTGTATTTTTTTTATTGAAGTTGCGATTGTTTCTAATTTTCCATCTGTAGTTCAAAATTTTTATTTAAAATGCAATGTAGAGCCAAAGAACAGTTTATTTTTGTATTTTGTAAACCTCCACACAATTCTCGCTGTTTTTCCATTTATCAGTCGAATGAAAAAATTGTTTGGCTGCACAATTGTGTCCCTGGTGCGATCTCTGTTTGTCACGATGTCAAAGCGTAGCCGCGAGCGGTTTGCGTTTCATTATTTCATGCAGACATTGCTAACACAACGCTTTTTTGCCATAGCGGTTTAGTTACCGTTATGTACTTTTAACAATTGACTGTTTTGATGTTCCCGGCATGAGATGAAAGAACGTGGATGCTGAATAAAGCGACTGTGAGTCGGAGTAGTGCAAATAAGCGCCACTTGCCTAAATAACAATGGATAATAGAGACGCCGAATTTTACAATAGTCCTTGATTAGTTAGAACTTTGCGATCAACACAGTGCGAATGACATGCATATTACAGATAAACACGGGATCAATAGTTATTTGAAACTGACTTTTTGAAGAAGTCGTGTGATTTACTATCAGTGGCGGCTCGTATAGAATTTTAATGTTCGAGCCAAACGTAAAATACATTGTCCACATCCAGGCAGACAAGGACAGTTTCTGACATTCCTACCTTTAAATATTTTACATATAGACTGGGAAAAGTTAGCATCAGTGAAAAAAAATTACCAAACTTTTACACGCTAATAAAAGATGAGCTGAATCGAACATATCTCTTAAATTTTTCGTTTAAATGTATAATTGCAGCTCCACTATTTGAGATGCATGAGATGCATGCATTCGTGCATCATTATCATGATGTATGTGAAAATATTAACCAATTGAAGTGTTTCATCCCACACAATAATGATTTCTTATCTCAGGATTGTTTTATTATTATTTGAATATATTTTGTGGCTTCGCCAACTAGTTATCCATTCTATAATTTTATATTTCTCTGACAATCTCATTTATAGAACAGACAATCAAAGAAACTTTCCGATATGCGTGTACACACTGCACTTTCCAGTGGCAGTTCAGATTTACCTCCGATTCCTAATCTCTATCTTTGCCTTTCCAATGTCTAATCAGCTCCTGTTCGTTGCCATTCCATCGTGTTATCCCAGCAAATTACTTTTCTAACCCCAATAAAATTTATATCACCTTTCAATTAACACATAACCTTGCTGGTTGATACTGTTTTTATTTACGATAATTTTCATTTCTTTCTTGTAATGTTTACAAAATACATAGATGTCTAATTTGGAAATTGATTTTTCTAATTGTTTTGATCTTCATAGCAACCCTCGTTGCAAGCGTCCTGATCGAATGTTACATAACACGAGTGTCTTTCTGTCATTGAATCAGGAGGTACGTAATTTAGAAATTGGTTTAATTACGACACCATTAATTTCTTACAGTACAAACATGTAAGTTTAATTTGGCATTGTGAATACATTTACTCTAGTTACAGCTTCTCATTCGTCTATCCACTTTTCACTTGTGAACTTCACTGGTATATTCTTCATTTGTACCTGCACCCAACATTCTCCCATTATCGGCTTTATGAATGAGATCTGTCGTGCTTTATGGCTTTTAAATAAATTAATCTTTGTAATTAAAAAATCTATCACTAATATCTTTGCCCTGTCAATTATATTTATGTTTATATTTAGCAAATTTATTTTGTATATTCATTCCTGCGTCGTCACATATTACTATTTTTCATGCACCTAACAAGTAAAGCTTTTAATATCTAATTTTCTCTGCTCATTTACAATATTCCTATTGCTTATTTATAATTATTAGCCTCTCGTTCTGATTTCTATCCATAGCAATATGTATCTAAATAATTGTAATGCCCTTTGATAATATGACTATATTAGACAAATAATATACATATAATAAATCATTTGCATACATTGCACAATTTAAAAATTCCAAATAATGAATCAGCGTTTTGCCTTCATACACAACTAGTGTATTAATTCCTGAAAATGATGAGACATGTTTACAAAATCCAAAGCGCATTTCTGAACTAAAAATAAAAATTACGTCCTTGAACCACTACTCATTTGGCTTTTCGAACCATAACCTGCACAACAACAGGAAGAAATAAGCTTATCTTGCGTCAGATACAATTATGTATTAGTCGCACTTGCTGTTACATCGAAAAACACACCTTAACGATCATGCTGTGTTTTTCCTGTAATGTCAAAACAGTTCAAACACCGGATTTGACTTTGTATTTAACATAGCTTTAATTGATTGCTCCCTAATCATTTCCTTTAGTGCAAAATGTTTACCTTTGTTTTTATTTTCAGGTAAGCTGAAGAAAACGATGTATTCGAAATCCAAGTACAAAACCGATGCGATCATGTGGACAGTCGGTAAGTCGAAAGCGAATGTTAGGAGGTTAACTGTAGTTGTGGAATTCCCCAAACCTATTAAGAAATAATGATTAACAAGAATACCAGGAGGGGAAAGGGGCAACAAAGGTCTGTAATAAGCGCCCAGTGGCTTATAGCGATACTTCTATTATGCTTCAGTGAAATATATCCGTCCTTGTTGATGTATCAATCGTTTACACATCAGGATTTCGATTAAATAAAATCCTAGGAACGCGAGTTGCGTTCTTAGGACGTATCTGTTACAAGCCGAAAGTGTGTTACTTCGCTCACATCTCCAGAGAGCTGTAAATGCAATTTGCGAGGACTAATTCGACTCAACTTTTCGAATAAAACCAGGATTTTCTAGCACGATGTGCGATTGTCGTTAGATTCATATTTTTGTTTGCTTTATGATCAAGATCATAAATTTTATGAAGCTGCCTCTTTTCAGAACACAGTCGTCATTCATATTTGATATTTAAACATATTAAGTCTCATGATTGAAGCTGATAATTATCAGTCAAATGTATGAAAATATCCGCATATATATGCATACATTTTTTTGAGAATATGCGCCCAATGTTACAATATATGTACATAATAGGCTCTAATTTTTTTTGAAAATAAGTAGAAGTATGCTAAATAATGTAAAAAGGTTAATTATTTTATATGAGTATGTATATCTATTTCTTGAATTTTTATTCAAAGACGTTATTCATTTTAACGTTTGACTATATAAATATGGACTGCCAACGCCAACTTCACGTTGTAGGCCAACTTCAAAATGAAATTTCCTCTAACCCCCTATTATTCACTCAACACTCGAAGTTCGACTCTTGAAATGGATTCTATGTTGGCTGATAGCTTCTATGATAAAAGTGGGGATTGCTGGGAGTCTATGTTTATATATTAGTCACAGATTGTAACAGGGACTTCCCCTTTCCTCTGCTTATTTCGATGCCCGCACTGCACTCCAGGGGCAGAAGTGAATGTATATTTCCCATTAACACACAAAATCTCTGAAAGTTCATACATTACAAATTACTGCTAAATAAAACCAAATATGCAAAATCCAGACAGTATGCTTCAAAACGTATAAATATGCAAAATGAAACTTTGCTTAAACGATTTGTTTTCACATAATTAGTATACATATGCAAAAAGTTTCGCCGGCATATCAATTATACAAAATATGCATTTGCCATATAATATCAGCTTTAATCATGATGTTGGCTTAATCAAAGTATTAGCGTAGATTTGAATTTTACCTGGCGACGTTTGTTGTAGAATTGAGGTGATTATTATTAAAAATTAACTCTTTTCTAGTCATGTGGGCAAAATCAACCAATTAGATTATCCTTACATTGAAAACTACCCATGGGTTGTTATCACTTTGTGTACAGCGGTCAGTTCGGGTTGCTGTGTTACGTCATTGATTAATTACACTTGTAATTAATCAATGGTTACGTCAAGTTTTTGACAGTTCGGAATGAAGTATTTTAAGATATCATATTCTTGTCATAAAATAAATGTAAATAAATAATTTCAAGGGAAAAAAATTGTCTAACCGAATATCCCTCGACCATTGATAAATAGTTATAATTTTATTATAACTTCCTCAAGCACGTTGCTTTTAGGCAACAGCCCTCCGCCGCTGGCGTTGGGCTGTTTCCAAGCAAGATGCTTTCGGAAACTGCAATAAAATTATTTCGTAATTATCACTGTCGGGATAATATTATAGCTGATAACAAATTCATCAGTTCCTTGTTAATTATATTTCTCCCCGAGCTCTTTAAGTTTTGTTCTAGTGTCAATTACTAAGGGTGACACAAAATAGCTGCAACTCAAGAGTTTCAATCAAGCAATTATAAATATTTTTAAATCGTAATTTCAAAAATACCAGCTGAAACCACGAAGTGTATTTATAAGCAATAAGAGATAAATATTTATTTCCCGAAAACTAAGCCTCTCAAATAGGGACTTCAACCTTAAAATGCCTGTTTCTGTTTGTAAAAACCTGGGTACTTCTGCTTACCTATCATTAATTTTAAAAAATCAGACAAAATATAGCAGAAACAAAAGTATAATATCAAAGGTGTATTTGTTATTTAAATGCGAAGTTAGTATTAGTTTAAAGTATTGTAGAAAAGTACAGATGATTGTTTATTTTATTCAAAATATAACAAAAATCGATATACTCTTAGTCTATATAGACATCTTAACGCTCATAACCATAAAGGCGTTTGAGAAAGATTCGCCCTTAATTTGATATGATTAGTTTTAATTTACTTAAAGTCCTTTCACAAGAAACCTACGTGCCGCTAACCGTTGACATACGAGGGTGGATTCATATATTCGTAGCCCGACTAACGAGCAGTTATTAAATATTTACACAATAAGTTTAACCACAGAATTCTGTTGTCGATATGCAGAGTTCCCTAAATATTCTGCAAACATTTTTGTTATGTTCAACTTTTTAAAATATTTAATAACTGCACGAACCTCAAATTTATCCATATTTGCTATTTTTCTGCACACAGCTGTCTTTCACAACAACTTTGTTTACAAATGTCAGATAGAATTGTTATTTAGCAATAGTATCTAGCAGAGTTATATTTATGCATTACCAGGATTTCAAAACAATGCAACAACTGCTTGTTAGTCGGGCTACGAATATATGGATCTACCCTTGTATATAGTTGTATTTGTTAAAACTGCAGACTGTATATTGTACTAGTATAAAAAAGTAGCAAAGAGCGGAAATTTGTTATTAAATTTTTTCTGCCCTTTGCATTTTCTAGATTTCTTTTTTCTTCAAGTTTTTCGTTGGGTATTCACTTCCTCTAATTCTGATTCTGGTTCATTTGGTTGGAAACTTACTCGTTGGGTATGCACCCCCTCGCCCTCCCCCAAAGTCATTCTGCCTCTATAAGTAGATAATAAAATTATCCAGAGCTGTTATATAGTAAAAGCGAAAGAATTTCAGTAACTATATTCGGTTTCAGAATTTCACAGTTTCTTGTTTTGTTGGAGAAAACGTTACTGTCGAGTAACCCATAGGAAAGCAATAAGGAACGGACAAATCCGACAATACGTGGGAGAGCAATGTATAATTCATTATTGTAGAGGGATTGCTTACACATCTCCGTACTAAGTTTTGCAGTTTGACCAGGAGCGCACCGTGTTGCTAAATTGAAACTCGTGTAATCGAGTTTTCCCACCATTTCAGCATGTTCGTCCAAAAAGAGTTGACAAAATTCGTGTCGTTGGATTTCTTCATTTGCTCTTGATACCTAAAATTTTTTATTGTGCAAAATGTTTTGTATACTACGATTCCATGTGTAGAAGGTAGCAGAATAACACTAGTAATAGTTATATTTTTGCCCACTGTCGATGTACCAACGTGGCGGCAACATATATCTAATACTTACTATATTGCTAGCGGCTATGAGTGGGAAACTGGCCGATGAAGTGAGACACACAACCAACTCCTTAATGTATACGGTGAGCTGTGCGCAAGCGCGGCGGCGTCGTCCGCCCAATGGGGAAGTGGTCAAGTTTAAAATTCGCTTCTAAAGGCGGAGTTCGAATTCCCACGCATGCGCACGAGACGCGTTATACTCTAAGTGAGACTAGAGACCCTGTATATTAAGTAAGATAAGAGATGGGACAAGTGGAACCAGTTTCCAAGGCTAAGTTGATCAGTTTCTGTTTTTCAAATAAAATTTCAAGATGTCATTACCAAACTGACATTTACTTTACACGACAAATTTCAAAATGTCATATAACGAAAATAATTATTCATTATCAGTAAAAATCGTCTGATTTTTATAGTTGGATTTTACAGACTGTAGATATAGGTATAAATTATCTATTCACATTTAATTATTACAGTTTCTTTCTAAAGCTTTGTTCGTTTGGCTACTCAGACTTGCTTAGTGCAAGAAAATGTTTTCGTTTGTGTGAACTGCATTCTATTCGTTTGTAGTTCGAATTACGAACCAAACGTGATGAATTTATTCCTGGCGTCGAGTAGATCGAACGAGTCAAATGTGGGTTCAAGTTGCGCAAAAACTAACCTTAAAATTGTTTCAGAATGGATTTACGTATAGTTAGTTACAAATTCATTTCAAAAGATATAAGAACATTGCAATCAACTGTGTAAATATAGACTCCCGGTATAACTTGTCCAATGCGCGATTACTCTGACGCTGTAAAGATATTGTCATTAACCACGTTAATCGAAAAGAGCAGCAACAAAAAGGTAATTAAAATTGTTAGAGTAGTCAGAAAGTTATTTGATATGATTGATTAAGGGTCTTTTACGTTTCAGCATCCTTTTTAACTATGTGTATGCTGTTACTTCTAAAGGCTCATGTATGGAAGAAGCGTAAATGTGCAATTCTCCCCAAAGCGATGTTGAAAACGCTGTGCGGAAGAAGTGACAAATAGCTAATAAATCAATACAGAGAGAAAAGGCCAAAAATGCTATCTATAGAAATGGTATCTATTTCAAAATTATCAAATTAATTTTTAGTTCACCATTATCTATTTTAGAGAACTTTGAAAACGACATACAATACACCAAATGTAGGCTATTGAGAACAACAAATGATGCAGTCGATATTGATAAAAAGAACGGCAGTAATGTCAACAGTGAGTAACTATTATAGAAATTTAAAATTATAGTTTATTCTTAAAATTTACATTTTAGTAGATCACGTAGTACTACACCATGCCAAATACACTAACAATTAGTATTCGTAATAGTACAAGTCATGCAAGTGTATCAAAAGAATGGCACGAATTGCAAAAAACAATTGTAGAATGAAATAAAAATTGAGAAGAATTGGAAGTAAAGAAATTCAACAACGGAAACAAATACTCAAGCAATTAAAGCTGAAAATGAGTTGTTACAGAAGTTATTAGTTATTAAAGTGACTTTTCATTAAAATAACGTATAGGTATATTTCATTTTTATATGTATAACAACAAATTAATATGAGTGTTTATTTTATTTTGAGGAAATTAAACACATCCTCTAAAATACCACTCTCAAAAGTGATATCTTGCAATTTTCTATTTAAGGTTGTAATTTGTAGGGTATGACAAATGTAGCTCACAAATTGTATTATATCCACTAGAACCACAAATAAACTTTAATCTCAAAGCTGTTGCTACCGTTTTATTTGACCAGGGTGTAGTACTTGCTTTTTGTTGATGCATTGTCTCAATTTGATCATCATCAAAGATGTTTTGAAAAGCCGATTTCGTTTTTCTTTCCAAATAGTAATTTATTATACAAGACGATAAAGTTAAATTTTATCCACGAGTGAATTGTTTAACGTCGAGACGTTAATGATTCAAGAGTGGATAGAAATAACTTTATCGTCGTGTATAATACAATATTTTTTTCTATAGCAAGAACTTTAACAATTTCAAAAGAAAATAATGACAGTCAATCACATTTCAAAATGTCGGTAGCTAGATTGGGCTGCTACGATAATACGAAGCTGTCATATTTAATTTAAACAAAAGTTAGAAAATTCAATTACTTTATCTATCCTTGATGTTAAAGTGCTACTTTATCTACCCTTCCTGTTAAAGTAAAACTTGACCTTTTGTTTTGAGTTGATAAAAGCACACTTTAACATGTGCTATAGAAAAAATGTAATTTAATACTAGTCTCTTATTTTTTTCAAAATTATTATTCTTCTGTTGAGGTTCTTTATGACTTTGTTTTGATGAGCAATAATGTCTTTTAATTTAAAAAACTTCCAAAATGTCGCCGTCAAAATGAGGGGTAGTACTAAGTTTCTTTTAGAAAATTACCCGTAACTTTGTCAAAATTTTTATCTTCATTATCTCAATAGAATTCGCTCCCACAACTGTTTATGTGGAATAATGATGGCACTGCATTATATTTTAGTCTTTTACATGGGGTTTTGCCTGTTGTTGTTAAGAACTGGTCTGGTGTAAAATGTTCTTCGCATAATCTGTACGATTTTTCATGCTGCAAGATCTTAATACCAGATCTTTCTACCCATACTTTTTGATAAGGATAATTTTTTGGAAACCTAAACACAGAAATGTTCTTGCTAGAACGGTTCTTACATCCAACTGCTGAACAGCCAGTGATTTTAGTAAAATTTATTAACAATAATGATCCTCGACACCGAAATGTCAAAGAGGCTAAAGATAATGAATGAATGAATGCACTAATAAAAAATCAAATAAACAGAATGCCACTTGTAAGTACAGCAAAAACTACAAACGTCAAATGACATTAATAATTACCATGGCCGGCTGTCACTTTGACATTTGTCACACAATTCAGCAGGCCGTGGAAATTGGTTCCAACCTATCAGCATTGATCACTTGTATGTCCCATCTCTAATCTTAATATACAGGGTCTCTAAGTGAGACTATGTCGGCGCCGTAATGTTTTATAGCGTTCCGAGGCCCTACTAGCAATATATGTGTATTATATATATGGGCCGCAACTGTCGCAATATGTAACAAGCAAAATACCTATATAAAAGCTCTTTCTAGGTTTAAACCCGTTCTCCCTATCTCTGTACACCTAATAATGAGTCTGGTATAAAATAAAGATGAAAGAAATGATCAAACTTAAAAAAGTGATTATAAAAGGCTCTTAGAAACAGTTCTATTTCGAATTCTTATGTATACCAGGTGAGTTTTTTAAAGTGTTACAAGGCAATATCTCCAGAACGGTGTTAAATATTTTCATGAAATTTTGGGTGAGGTAATAGGGATATGGGGGGACATATTTAACCATATTTGTTACATTTTACCCCTTTCTCTGTTTTAAGGGGTGGGGGGTAACTTTGGAATTTTAAATGAGATGATGTGTTTTTGTTTCTAAAGTTCGAATCTACGTGAAAAACTACATATGCGTGGATAAAATGTTTTGATTTGCTTTTAAGATTACGGAATTATGATTTAGTAGGTTATAAAATAAAATAGAATAATAATCGTTAAAACATTCTCAACTGACTTAAGTAAAAATAACTCATTTCCATCGATACGAATAATAATTCTGAAATAGGTGAACTTGGTTTATTCATAAAATTTATTTATTTTTTAAATTCAATCAAAATTTAGTTAATCATAATTCCGTAACCGAAACAGCAAATCCAAAAATGGTTTGTACATATATGTAGTTTCTCACGTAGATTCGAATTTTAGAAACAAAAACACATCATCTCATTTAAAATTCTAAAGTTACCCCCCACCCCTCAAAACAGAGAAACGGGTAAAATGTAAAAAATATGTTTAAATATGTCCCCCGATATCCCTATTACCTCACCACAATTTCATGAAAATATTTAAAATCATTCTCGAGATATTGCCTTGTAATACTTTAAAAAACTCACCCGGTAGATTGAAACATAGAGTCCATTCTTTTATCAGTTCTTGCAGTTTTCATATCTCATTTTCAAATAGTTTTCTAATAGCAATTTTCTGAATTCCAGATTATTGATACCTTGTAAAATATACTTCTCAGGGTAGGTGCAAGTTTTTGCGCTAAACCTAACAATACTAATGTTTTATTTAAGATTTCATTAATTATTAATAGCCATTCATTTCCAAGAACATCTTCAAAAATTCCCAAATTGGTTGTTTACAATGGCAAGGAGTTAAGGATGGTGTTGCTCTTACCAAAATTTCCAATTTAAACAAGTGATGTAACTTTGTGCTGTTACGTTGAAATCCATTAGAACATAGTTTTACAGTACGCGGATCGAAAACAAGGAAAATAGTGCAGATTGTGAGTAACACTCGTTGGAACGCCGCTGCTGTTTGATTACGAAAACCACCTGGTTGAATAGTGATTCAGGCTCTTGTCAGGACTTCCTAAATATTTCATTTTTTTATGAATCACATGCAGTGTTTACACCTCTAAATATAAATTTGAAAAATATATAAAGCAACGCACTCGCTGACGTTGCTCATATATAGAAGTAAAGACTCGCTCAGAAATAAAAATTGTTTTCGCTTTTTTGCCAAGAAGAGCAAATGGCTTGCGAAAATAGAAACCGGTCTAACCTAACTTAAACAGTCAACGATAAAGCCAAGCACCGAGCAGGAAACAGGAAAGTTAGGTAATTACGTAGAAAATTGCCAGATATTTGTGATTGTTTACGTTAAAAAAAATCGGCGAAATTGGGTAACCTAAATGTTGGAAGTAGGACAAGGTGCAAAAATTAGGTTTAAATTCGCAACTGGAGTATCATCGCGTAGTCTGTGTACGTTTACGTTGTTCTTAATTGATTTTAAATGCAGCGTTCTCTGCTGTTGGTTTTTCTTTACTCGCAGATAATTTTTCGAATCCAACTGTTGTCCAGTGGCGGCTCGTGGAGAATTTTGATGGTAGAGCCAATTACCGAATATAAAATGCGTTTTCCACCTCTCACAGACAAGACAGATTCCGAGGTTTAATATTTCGCAAATGGATTGGCAAAAGTTAGAATCCTTGACAAAATTTACCACACTTGACAGGCTGATTAAAGAGATGAGAAGTGAATGGAATATCTTCATTTTTCATTTAAATGTATAATTATTTTGTAAGAACTCCAACGTCTCATCCAAGGAATAACTACGCACGGCCTTTACATATGCAGGCATTACTCTCGGCGTTTCTTTATCACACACTTCGTGTGAAAGTTGTAAGCAAGCATTAGTAACCGAACACTGGACAGACGTTCTATCGCAGACCGGGAAGCTGAGGCTGCTTGGGCCTAAAGCCAAGGGGATCCCATTGAAAGTTAAAATATGGGAAAGCAAGCGATGATATAAAAATTACTCGTGCTTTGTTTAGGCTTTAAAATGAAAAAAATTATGAAAAAATAAGTACAAAAAAAAGTTTACGGCCAGCCACCATTGCAAGGTGTCCGTCCGGTATATACTTACACTTAAAATTTCTGTGAATAAAGAAACGCTGAGTTTGCGGTTCATCAAAGTAGTGCCTTGTTCATCAAACAGCGAGGATGGCTATTGTTTGTCTGTTATTACTACGCAATGCAGTAAATCAATACGAAAATCGTAGACATCGAACATAATGTTTGAAGAGCACTGATATACTGGTATGTTTTGTGTGTATGCTTGCGCACATTTAATGTTTGTTTTGGAATGCTTGGTATTCGATGGCTGCCATACGTAACAATGAAAATTCCTTCGGATCGCAAGCTCCCAGCAAAAGTTCGAATTACAGCTGTAAAGTGCATATGAGAACAGTTTATAGGTGTGAAATCTCTCGTATGCTGTAAATGTTGCAATCAAGCGGCGTCCATTTGTGCTCGTATCGAGGAATTGCGGCACAAAAAGTGCCATAAACTCGCGAATGTGCAAATTACGTTCGGATAGCACATAGTTGTTGGTTTCATTAAAACTAAAAGGCGTTCGCTTTAGAGCCTTACTTGCACTCGCGCCGCGTAAAATTCAGGTCAATCCATTTATCCAGCTTAAAGTTAGCGTTTTAAATTTTACTTTTAACTACCGTTGCTCGCGCGGCGCTAATGAATAAGTTGGTAAAACCATTGTGGTACCTGCACGCCGCTGGTGTACAGGTACGAGCTTGCTAGCATAATACTAATTATCGCATTAGCAAAAGTAGGACATCCGCACACTCAACAACTTGTATTGTAGCCGGCTGGTGCTAATCGTAAAAACTTCGGTTACGTATTATACCATGACGTGTGCGTTATGCGCCACGCATCTTATTAATGTTATAATCGACGGAATTTTTGTTTCTTTATTGTTTTACAGGATACCGTTTTTCTTTTTTCCCTCGTGACTGCGAGTAATGAGCACACATGGTTTATTAGGTTTTTTTATAATTTTTCGTTTTCTTTTCCGATTAGTCCTTAATATTTTTGAGAAACCAAAAAAAGTAGTACTAGATAAATTAGAATACAATGATGTATTATGAATACGTATAGTATTTGAATATTTTGAGTACGGATTTTATGGAACTAATGGCAGAAGTATTAGTAGTAGATAAAAAACAGAAAAAAAACACAACTTCCACAACTAAATATAGTTACATTTGCAGCACAGCTGTCTTTTTATCTTATAAATTCTTGAATGCCACGTCATCCGCAGATTGTATCGTGCGATTGCATCGACGCATTTTATTAGTATTTTTTTTTTGTTTACTGTAATAATTACTTTCAGTTAATTATTATTTTCGTTAAAAGAGGGAAAACAAGGAAACGTTTCCATTTATTTTATGTTTCTCATGCAGTTCACGTCACTTTACTCAGTTAATAATGTAATAATAATAATGTATATATCTTTTTTCCTGCATTTTCGTTTTTGGATAAATTGGCAATGCGATTTCATTTGTTTTCTGCATGTGCGCTAAACAAGAAAAAATGCTAAAATGCAATTTTGAATAAGGGAGAATAATTTAAATGAGCACCTAATTAATTTTTGAGCATACATTTTCTGTGGAAATTTTAATTATAGGCCACCAAAATAATACTTTCGCATCAAAAGTAATAAATGAGCACCAGAATGCTAATACCAGGAATATATTTTTTAAACTCCATCGAAATGTGCCAGAAAGATTAAAAAATAAGTAACAAACGTAGTAAAAGAGCACCAGAAACAATAAATGAGCACCAGAAATAATAAGCGATCTCTAAAAATAACTTTGGACATCCAATATTACTAAATAAGCTGTAAAAATATCTGGTGTGATACACGCACATAACTACCTTTTACAGTGATCTTACAAATAACCAAAATTTTAATTTTTAATTTTTAAGCATTTGTCAAAAAATTTCAAAAATTACAAATTCTATAGAAACCGTACAAAATAGACCCTTAGTTCAAGAGACAAATTTTCTCTGAAATTTTAAGCTGAATCCAAAAATTAATAATATACCGGGTGTTCTATTTAAAATGGGAGTTAATAAAAAAAATAGGAAAAAAGCAAAAGAAATTCATTTTACAGGTATTCAACTGAAAAATCACCTATCTCACATCAATACACATTAAAAATGTAATAAAAATGTAAAGTTTGATAAAAACATTAGAGCCGTTTTTGAAAAAATCGAAAACAACTGAAAAATCACAAAAGTAAATCTCATACTTCCGGTTATGCAATTTTCTTCAATAACTTGCTGTCGCATCTAGATAATACACAAAACTTATATATGGAGTTTCAACACCATACCTCTTTTCGTTTTTGATATATTCTGTTCACAGGTACACACAAGACAGATCAATGAACAAAAAATGTTTTTCGAGTTCAGGAGACTCTAAACCGTGAAGATCTGTTGAAAACTCAATTTCGAATTCTTGGGGTGAATCCAATACTCCTTTATCGTCAAAGGAAGTAAAAAACACAATTAATTAATAAACGTTAATCATGATCAATATCAACATCAATTTATTTCATAGATAATAGAAAATGTGCACATATGCCTTTTTATTATTAACTAATACAGTATACAGTACGCCCTGTTAATACGAATAAATTAAAACCAGTTCAATTCGAAGAATGGAAACTTCCGGGCTAACGTATCATTTAATAAACTCAAGTTTATTTAGTTAAATAAAAATATACAGGAATTAAGTGTCAACGTAGTTATGTCGATGCTTCTCACGTGATATTATTCAGGGAACCGAATCGGCGAAAGCTGCTATGTGTTTCCGACGTTCAAACTAAAACTGGGAATTTTACAGATTTTAGTATTCGAATATTAATTCGAAATTTTCATTATAATACAAAAACAGCTGTCGGCAGGTTATGCCAAAAATTGGAAAACGAAAGTTGAATAAAACAGCCAAATTTCTTCAATAACTGATTATAATCAGCATCCTTAAGATGTAAGGTAACGTTTCGTTATATTACATAACTTCTTCACACGTGGAAACACATTAAAAAAGGGGGTTACATAGAAAATTATCTGGAAGTGAGAGAATTAGGTTAGAATTTTTATGAACAATGCAAACTAAATTACTCTAGCAAAACATTATAATAATAATTGTATAGGGAGGAATTAAGACTCCCTTACCTGGTTTATAAATAAACCATTGGGATGGACGGAGATTCAGAAATTCTTTACAAATTATTTGCTAAAGCACATTGACGTTTATCAATTTTTTTTAGAATCTGAGGGAAAATTCCCAATAGTTAAAAGTTTAATACATAGAAGATATTTCAAAAACTAAAACTCAAGGTAAGTATTAAAACTATTAATTTGATATGAAAGAGAATTAAATAATGAAACTTTAATAATGTAAAAAGCTGTTCTAGAGAAGGTTATTTATAGTAAATAGAATGCAATTTTTCTGTCAGTTTTGTAATTAATAGATTTTGATTTTTTTTTAAATTTCAGTCATTTCATAAACTAATCGTTTATGTAAGTTATTTTCTCTTTGCAAAACTTTGGGTGAGCTGAAATCAAAATTGTGATAATTTTCGTATGAATGATCGGATAACGCAGTATTAACCTTCTTGGGAGTTAAAATTTTGTTTTTTCAGACGTTCTATGTTGAGAAATTCGTTTTTTAGGTTCTGTTTAGTTTGACCCATGTAATTTGCATCACAATTGTTACAATTTAATTGGTATACGATATTTGATTCAGAAAGAATATGAGTTTTATCTTTTAAATTATTAAAAAATAGGTTTTCTATAGTATTATGATTTTTAAAAGCAACATTGTAGTTATAGTTTTTTAAAATTTTATTTAAGTTTTGTGATAATTTAGGTATGTAAGGAATAGAGAAGTAATTTGAATTTTGAGTATATTAAATTCCTGACCTACAAAATTAGGGTATAAATCAACGATTGAATTATGATTATGAGTGTGTTTATATTTAATTTATAAATATCAAACTTACAAACAAAAATTTGGTGTTGCTATGGGACAACCTCTATCTAGTACTATTGCTAATTTAGTCTTACAAAAGATTGAATCTAACATTTTAAAAAACTTAAACAACATTTGTTTTTATAAGCGTTATGTCGATGATATAATTATTTGTACTGATAAAAACAACATAGACAACATTTTCAAAGTTTTCAATAATTACCATCCCAGATTACAATCTACAATAGAACAAGAAAACAATAATAAAACTAGAAATTTCCTTAATTTAACGTTAATTAGAACAGAATTGGTAAAATTGAAACCAATTGGTTCAGAAAAGAAATTAAAACAGATAGATATTTAAATTATAATTCACAAACTGTATTAAAATATAAAATTAGCGTAATAAATAGTTTAACTGATCGTGCAATTCTACTTTCATCCAACAAATTTCACAAAGAACATTTTTAAAATGAAATTTTATTAAAAAAGAACTATCCCATTAACTTTATAAATACAAACATTAAAAAAAGAATAAGTAAAATTAAATATAAACACACTTTAAATAATATCATCTGTTGATTTATACCCTAATTTTTTAGGTCAAGAATTTAATAATTATCAATATACTCAAAATTCAAATTACATCTCTTTTCTCTACATACCTAAATTATCACAAAACTTAAATAAAATTTAATAAAACTATAACTACAATGTTGCTTTTAAAAATCAGAATACTATAGGAAACCTATTTTTTTAATAATTTAAAAGAAAAAACTCATATTCTTTCTGAATCAAATATCGTATACCAATTAAATTGTAGGAATTGTGATGCCAATTACATCGGTCAAACTAAACAGAACCTAAAAAGAATTTCTTAACATGGAACGTCTGAAAAAACAAAATTTTTAACTCCCAACAAGGCTAATACTGCGCTATTCGATCATTCATACGAAAATTATCACAATTTTGATTTCAGCTCACCTAAAGTTTTGCAAAGAGAAAATAACTTACATAAACGATTAGTTTATGAAATGAAAAAAAAATCAAAATCTATTAATTAAAAAACTGACAGAAAAATTGCATTCTATTTACTATAACCTTCTCTAGAACAGCTTTTTACATTATTAAAGTTTCATTATTTAATTCTCTTTCATATCAAATTAATAGTTTTAATACTTACCTTGAGTTTTAGTTTTTGAAATATCTTCTAACTATTAAACTTTTAACTATTGGGAATTTTCCCTCAGATTCTAAAAAAAATTGATAAAACGTCAATGTGCTTTAGCAAATAATTTGTAAAGAATTTCTGAATCTCCGCCCATCCCAATGATTTATTTATACACCAGGTAGAGGAGTGTTAATTCCTCCCCATACAATTAGTATTACAAGGTTTTGGTAAGACTAATTTAGTTTGCATTGTTCATAAAAATGTTAACCTAATTCTCTCACTTCCAGATAATTTTCTATGTAACCTTCTTTTTTAATGTGTTTCCACGTCTGAAGAAGTTATGTAATATAATGAAACGTTACGTTACATCTTAAGTATGCTGATTATAATCAGTTATTGAAGAAATTTGGCTGTTTTGTTCAACCTTCGTTTTCTAATAAATTCGAAAAATATTCTAATTTTCGAATTATGGAAATATTTCATTTAATCGAATATTCGCACTATCTAACTATGCTAATGAAACAAATATTCGGACTATTCTAATAATCAAATAGTGCGAATCTTCAAATATGTATGTATGTATATATGTATTATCTGTAATCCCATTTACCTTGCGGTGTAGAGGCTGGTGAAAAATTCTGACCCCCGCGGGATTCGAACCGAGGACTTGCTTAATGCAAGCCTAGCGCTTTCCCAACTGCGCTACGCGGCTTCTGAATCTTTTAATATTCAATATTAAATTAATTTGGTATAGGTACGAATATTTTGGTGAAAAATAAAGATTGCATTTGAATTTCTAACTTCTCAACTTATTTAGACGTTGATATGGATCAAAATTGATATAGGCTAATGAAATTATACTAAAACTTTTATCAAAAAGTTGTCCTAGTTTTTTGTCTTAGATAGAACGTACTTACTTGAATATTTCGACATATTTGAATACTCGAATATATTGGAATTTTAGAATGTTGAAATATTTACCATTGACATAATTCATAGTGGGATACTGAAATATTCGAATACTCGAATGATTCGTATTTGATTCCCAGCCTTAGTTGAAACTGATGCAAGGTTTGATTTAGATCATAAATATGTGCGTGATAAAACAGTAAATTTGGGAGTTTTCTATGGTAATATATAACGCTAAAATGTATATTATTAGGAAAGAAACGAAATAGATATGTGTACGTTATGAGTATGAGTATGACATTACAAATTAAAATTTATGGAATAGAAATTCCTATTTTCGTCTATTTTAAATTGTATTGTTTAATAACGGCGATAAAAGTTGTCATTCTCATCCTGGTTTTGTTTTATGTCACTGATCGTTGACGCCCCGACACCGTGTTTTAACGCTATTGCTTTTCAAGAAATATAGCCAGTTTTTAGCGCAATGATAACACTTTTATGAGCACGGATTGACGGCGCCGATGTTAAAAAACGCACTGACATTCACGAACGACTAAACAATGTGCAAACGAAAATTTGCTAAAATCTGGAAATTTTTTAACAAACTAAAGCCGATTTGAATTGCCAAACAGCTGAACCTACCTAAATTCGTATTGCGTATTTCTTATATGGACCCATTTGATGCTCCGGATTAGCTTGAATTTCGGATCACTGAACTTCGGATTAACGGATACACTTCATATGATTTTACCTTCAAATCGTGGGAAAATATTTTTTATTTAATTTTCTTGTATGGTGCTCAAATACAATTTTTGGTGCTATATCTTTTTTGTTAAAAATTTTATATTTTTTATGCCCCAGTTTTGGGTGCCCAAATAGTATAATTTCTGGTGGCAAAATTAATTATTTGGTGCTCAAACTTGATAAATAGGCAAACAAACTGTATGTTTTGGTATCATTTATAAATCATTTTGGGTTAAAATCTTGGTGCTCAAATATTATGTTTGGTGACAAAAGAAAATATTTGGAGATCAAATCAATATTGCTCTGGTGCTTGGTTAAATATGGGGGTGGTGGGGTATATGAAAAAGTAGTAATATGTATATACTTCTGTTTAAACCGAATATGCAAAATGGCTGCAACAGTTATTCAAAAAAAGCACAGACTTAAACGTTAATTTAAATCATATCCAATATTAAAATTAACTAATTTTGACACTCATTTTATGTTTACCATTTGGACCAATTTTTTGCTATTAGTTACATATTATTGTGCAAATGTAATTGTTTGCTCTCCAAAAATTTGGCTACATATTTCTAGTACCAACTGTATATACTATACTTACATCAAATTCTTTGGCTATAGAAACATTCGACTTTCCGGGTTCTATCGCCAAATAAATAATTTTCGATTTTTTCCTTTTGTTTTGACCCAAAAAATTATTTTGCGCTAGAAATTTATAGCTGGAGGTTTTTAAGGATGCTCAGAAAGATGTTGAAATCAAATTCAGTCTACCTTGATTGATAGGATAAGTTTAGGAAAATTCGCATTTTTAATCAATCACAGTAGGGCTGGTATTCACAGGTGGAAATAATTCAAATAGGTAGCTTAAATCCTCTTAGAAACCATCAAAATTACAAATCGTTATGCTTGAGAATCTGGAAGATACTGTGTATTCATTTCAAGTGAGACACACTGTATATGATAAATTGTACAAAATTTTAGGTTTTCGGTGTCCCTGTTTTAGTTCGGACGTAATATAAATTCGTTTGCAATATCCGATGTCGTAATAAACGATACGTCCACAATGTATTCAATACGGACTATAACCGGAAACTTAAATTTTCGCCTCTATAACCGATATGTCCTATATCCGATGTCGTTATAATCAATACCTACTATATTCTACTCAAAATACATATTTTTCATATATTGTCGACTTCGTTTTTACATATTTGTCCCAAAAGCAATTTTTGTTTTACTTCAGTGAAAGTACAAAAATAGTGGAATAATTAACAACTAAAATAAACGATAAAACTAAAATTTTATCATTTGATTGCTAAAAATAAAGGATTTAAAGACATTTAACAAATAAATTATATCTTGTCCCGGAAATCCGATAGTCAATTATTATGCGAATTTGCAGTTGTTTTGATTTAATGATTTATGTAAGTTGAGATATGCACCTGTGACATCCTGCGACGTTGAACAATCGTTCAGCCAATACAAAACTATATTGAGGCTAAACCGGCTAACTTTACGTTCGGAAACCTACCAAAGCATGTTTTGCAATATAATTGTTGATGTTGATGCCCATATGTATGTCCATATTTTGGATCGTTTAGCACATATTTATTCGGCCCCTAATTATTAGTAATCCATAATATGTCAGTGAAGATGTGTTTATTTAATGCGCTATTTTACATCAATCGAAATTCCAATAAATAACACAATTCAGGCCTGGTAAATTATCTCAAATGTCCTTATGGCGATTGAAAACCCCAAGTCGGGGGTGGTCTATTAATACGAACATTTGAATTCATGCTATCATCGGTCTTTTGGGAAATTATCAACTGAAATAAAAATTGTTCGGAAGCATCACATAAGGTTTGTTGCCCCGTGTCGATATAACAACGGAAGTGCAGAGCGAAAATAACTTCACCCCTAAGGAAATTTTTTTTTTTCAATTAATTTGGCTATAGCAGTGGGACAAACCAATATTCCAAAATATTGACTTTAGGTTTTACCATCAGTGTTTAAGTTTGCATTGAAAGTTGTTTTACATGCTCTCGGATACGTACATATTTGAAAAGCTGATTATAATCCGAAAATGAAAGTCGTCGGAGTTGCATGTTAATGGCATTGAATATCTTTAAGCCGGCTATTCAACTATTTACAAAAAGTCGGAACTTTAGCAATTAACTGGAAGTATTCAATTTCACGGGAGTGTGACGAAAAGTGAAACAAATTAAATGGGAATTTAAATCATTGTTTGGAGTTGGCATAAATCGACATAGTTTCGAGTTGAAGTTTTGACGTAGACATTGTTATTTGAAATGACAATATGATAACCAGTCCTAAGCGTTCGAAATTCTAGTTCATTTAATTGTTTTTATGGAAGCATTTGTACTTAACCTAACCGTCAAATTAAATTTCTCATTTCAGTACTATTGCTAATTTTGTTCTTTAAAGCATGGTTACAATTAAAGCTTTTTCGTATGTTAAACTCAAATGCTGACGTGACTTACGCGTTCTTTACAACTTTTATTTTTGCAAGAACGCTGAACAGGGCATTGTTCACCTCTGTTTATGCTGTCTGTCTTTTCTATTTATACATTCCTTATTCAGACTGCACAAAGCGCTGGATCAACAATTTTAGATAATATATGAAGATGAATTCAACAAATCCAGTCGTTGAACGCTCATATGTGTGTAATTCAGCTGTGTCAATATTTCCAACTTGCTATAAAACCAGGAAATAAAGGGACATATACACTTCCACCACACCATGTTGATATATTGTCTAGATGGCAGTGGCTTGCATTTTTAAAGAAGTTTACATGGAGGGTTGTTTTTCAATAAAATTTAAACCTGGTTGAAGCTTTTAGACGTTTTCGTGCTTTTAATATGATCATGACAGATAAATAATTGTAATTAATATACGTATGTAGTATGGAAAATATTTAACGAGGATGATATTTTGTGCAACGTCTACTGTACTATTTTTTTAAAATCACATCTTTTAACATGTAGGTTGTTTTTGGATGGTTAATCTTTACAGTTTTGTAATATGCTTCGATTCCGTACTTGCACTTGCCGCAATCTACCAACGTTCACTGGGTATAATTTGAATTAATTTAAGTCTAAACATATCGAAGATTGAGAATTGGTAGTAACTAATTGGCAATTTTAGACACCATTTATTGTTGGAGAGTGAGTTGTGAAGTATACCTAATGAGACTCCAATTTACTTGTCATCAAATGATTCGAATATAGAATTCTTAGTTTAAAAATATTTTTGCACAATTAAATTAGTCAACCTAAATAATATTTTATGTGCATATGATATTGCCCTTTTCTTCGTATTTTTGTTTAAGAAATGTTTGAACTGCCTTGTGTTGTACTAATGTTGGTTCGACATCAATAAGATCAGTGATCATCAAATCGGTTTCTAATTAGTGGTGTACCCTTGCTAACGATTTAATTTGCTTTACAACAACTTGCGGACGACCACGTTTTATTATATAACACACAGCGTTCGCCTTTCAAGCGTCCGTAATTAATAGCGTCAAAAATCGAAATATAACACGTACTTGAGCTTTGCGCCGGCCAATTATGAATAAAACATCCAGTTTTCATTGCGAGCGGTCCGATATTTAAGGCTAACATCCACACCTTTATGCTAACGAGTGTTCGTCATGCTATTTATTGCATGCATTTCGCTTTAGTTTACTTGCAAAGCATTATCGCAGCCTAAATTTGCGCTAATTGCCGCGTTATCAATTATGTCAATAACAGGCCGCTGTGTAACGCTTATCATCGGAATGTTATTGCTAATTTATCTGGGATTTTCATTGTTCGCGGTTCGACACATTGCAACATTGAACTTTATAAACTGTTGGCTCTTTTTTCTCTTGGTTGTGCTATTAAGGCACACACTCATAATTCCATTATAGAATTAAAGATAAAAATGATTCTAATCGTTGCAAAGCGACATCGGGTAGGTTAGTTTCAACCACAAGTTGTCTGTCGTTAAAAATGTTAAGGGCAGCTCTGAAGAGGGTTCCAACAAAGCCAATTAAGAAACATGGGGTGGCGTTGATTCAAGGATACCAAGTCTCGTTTGAGTTGTCTGTCTCCTATGTACAGTTATGCTCATAATTAATGATTTGTTACAAGAACATGTACTGATATTCAAACTGACGTCGAGTACCTACCCTTGCTATCATAAATAATATTTGTATGAGTTGAATGTTAGTTTTTGCCCTGCTCCTGTATTCTATAATATCAATTCCTGTGTTCGTTAATTCTAAAAGTAACAATATTTGTCCAAACAATAGCGAGGAGCAACCTAATCTTCGATATATTTGGTACAAAAATTATTCAAACAAGAATAAAATGTTTAGTTCTTTTTTCTTATTTATATTACGTATATTTCGTAATGAATAATATGTTTTATAGTTCGTTTCAAATTTCACTACTGGATGTGCTTATGCTACAATAGAATAACTTTATGCTTATTTTATATTAAATAGTAATTATGGTTGGAAATACAATTTAATTAAAAAAAAAAATAAAGCTTTATACGGATTACAGATCGAGCAAAACAACACCGACCACATTCGCAACAACATAAACTAGTAGAACAAAAGGCGTTAACAAGAAACGCTAACTAAAATGCACCGATAAAGGAGTGCAACAACATGACCTCACAGGACAAAACGCATTGATAAAGAAAACCCCACAACATCAACGTGTAAGACAAAACACGTCAAGAACATAAAGCTCGCAGAATAAAATGTACGACTAAACGTCGCAACGTCATAAGCTTGCTAGATAAAATACGCCGACATAAGTGCGCGCAAGCACAAACTCGCAGAACAGAATGCGCCGACAAAAAAGCGGAACAACATAAACTCGCAGGAGAAAAGAGGGAGACAACATGAGCTCGCATAAAAAATACTTTGACAGGCGTGCGTAACTAGTGATAGAAGTGTTAATATTACGAACGTAATATTACTGTTAATTTAAGTAATATTACTTACCCAAGACAATGTTTGGTAATATTACCACAGGATTATTACCGATAATATAATCAATAATATAATATGTAAATTGAGCAGTATTACTCCTGTGAATAGTATCGAGTATCCGATCCTTCCAATGTGGAAGAGGAAGATGAAGGCAACGGTATCGCAAATACTTACAGTTCCACGAAAGAATACTAGCCTTTGTCTGAATTTATATCAAAAATATGAAATATCTCACTTATTGTTATTAAAATCAATAATTTTTTGCTTTTATTTACTTTTGCTGATCATAGGTATCAATGAACTGTTTTAAGTTTTAATAACTAATTTTATGGTTTTTGCTACATTGGTATAAATAATATTACCCTTGTTATCAGTAATATTATCGATAATATGTAAACAAATTTATAACGGCTGAATATTAATAATACGAAATAGTTTGGTTAGGAAAACATTTTTATCAGCCAATAAAAAGCGAAAAATCAAACAAAACCGAGTAGCTTTATTTGTTGAGAATAACGTTTCATTTGCATATTAGCAAACTTCTTCAGATTACAGTTGATACAATTAATGTAGATACATTATAAACTTCCTAAAATGAGACCCGTTTTCTCTCATTTTAGGAAGTTTATAATGTATCTACATTAATTGTATCAACTGTAATCTGAAGAAGTTTGCTAATATGCAAATGAAACGTTATTCTCAACAAATAAAGCTACTCGGTTTTGTTTGATTTTTCGCTTTTTATTGGCTGATAAAAATGTTTTCCTAACCAAACTATTTCGTATTATCGATAATTTCACATCGCCAGTAACAACATAAGCTCTATAACGATAAAACGTGCAATAAAAAATTTGCAAGACAACATTTTCCAACATAAACACTCTTGACAAATCAGCGCAACAATATAAGCTCTCGGAAGAAAAGAACTCCGCAACATAAACTAGCAATGCAAAACTCACCATGAAAAATCAGCGCAACAACAGAAACTCGCGAAACAAACGAGCGCAACAGCATAAGCTCTATAAAGATGAAACGCGCAATCAAAAGTTAGCAAGAAAAAATGTTGCAACACAAAAATTCTGTCAAATCAGCGCAATAATAAGCACGCGGGAAAAGAGAGCTCAACAACAAAAGCTCTATAAAGATAAAACGCCCAATCAAAAGTAGCAAGGCAAAATGTTGCAACATAAACACTGACAAACCAGCGCAACAATAAGCACGCAGAGAAAAAGAGCTCAACAACATAAGCTCACAAGACAAGATGCTCCAACATAAACGCTGTGAAAAATCAGCACTACAGAAACTCGCGAGCAAAAAGAGCGCAACAACATAATCTGTATAAAGATAAAACTCGCAATAAAAAGTTAGCAAGACGAAATGTTGCAACATAAACGCTACGAAAAATCAGCGCAACAACAGAAACTCGCGAATCAAAAGAGCGCAACAAAATAAGCTCTATAAAGATAAAACGCCCAATCAAAAGTAGCAAGGCAAAATGTTGCAACATAAACACTGACAAACCAGCGCAACAATAAGCACGCAGAAAAAAAGTGCTCAACAACATAAGCTCACAAGACAAGATGCTCCAACATAAACGCTGTGAAAAATCAGCACTACAGAAACTCGCGAGAAAAAAGAGCGCAACAACATAATCTGTATAAAGATAAAACTCGCAATAAAAAGTTAGCAAGACGAAATGTTGCAACATAAACGCTACGAAAAATCAGCGCAACAACAGAAACTCGCGAATCAAAAGAGCGCAACAAAATAAGCTCTATAAAGATAAAACGCGCAATCAAAAGTTAGCAAGAAAAAATGTTGCAACACAAAAATTATGGCAAATCAGCGCAATAATAAGCACGCGGAAAAAAGAGCTCAACAACAAAAGCTCTATAAAGATAAAACGCGCAATCAAAAGTTAGTAAGGCAAAATGTTGCAACATAAACACTGACAAACCAGCGCAACAATAAGCACGCAGAAAAAAAGAGCTCAACAACATAAGCTCGCACGACAAGATGCTCCAACATAAATGATGTGAAAAATCAGCACAACAGAAACTCGCGAGAAAAAAGAGCGCAACAACATAATCTCTATAAAGATAAAACTCGCAATAAAAAGTTAGCAAGACAAAATGTTGCAACATAAACGCTACGAAAAATCAGCGCAACAACAGAAACTCGCGAATCAAAAGAGCGCAACAACATAAGCTCTATAAAGATAAAACGCGCAATTAAAAGTTAGCAAGACAAAATGTTGCAACATAAACACTGACAAATCAGCGCAACAATAAGCACGCAGGAAAAAGAGCTCAACAGCATAAGCTCGTAAGACGAGATGCTCCAACATAAACGCTGTGAAAAATCAACACAACAGAAATTCGCGAGACAAAAGAGCGCAATAACATAAGCTCTATAAAGATAAAACTCGCAATCAAAACGTATCAAGGCAAAATGTTGCAACATGAACACTGACAAATTAGCGCAACAATAAGCACGCAGGAAAAAGAGCTCAACAACATAAGCTCGCAAGACAAGATGCCCCAACATAAACGCTGTGAAAAATCAGCACAATAGAAACTCGCAAGAAAAAAGAGCGCAACAACATAAGCTAAATAAAGATAAAACGCGCAATCAAAAGTTGGCAAGGCAAAATGTTGCAATATAAATACTGATAAATCAGCGCAACAATAAGTACGCAGGAAAAAGAGCTCAACAAAATAAGCTCGCAAGACAGATACTCCAACATAAACGCTGTGAAAAATCAGCACAACAGAAGCTCGCGACACAAAAGAGCGCAACAACATAAGCTCTATAAAGATAAAACGCGCAATCAAAAGTTAGCAAGACAAAATATTGCAACATAAACGCTATGAAAAATCAGCGCAACAACAGAAACTCGCGAAACAAACGAGCCCAACAGCATAAGCTCTATAAAGATAAAACTCGCAATAAAAAGTTATCAAGACAAAATGTTGCAACACAAACGCTACGAAAAATCAGCGCAACAACAGAAACTCGCCAATCAAAAGAGCGCAACAACATAAGCTCTATAAAGATAAAACTCGCAATTAAAAGTTAGCAAGACAAAATGTTGCAACATAAACACTGACAAATCAGCGCAACAATAAGCACGTAGGTAAAAGAGCACAACAGTATAAGCTCGCAAGACAAGATGCTCCAACATAAACGCTGTAAAAAATCAGCACAACAGAAATTCTCGAGACAAAAGAGCGCAATAACATAAGCTCTATAAAGATAAAACGCGCAATCAAAAGTTAGCAAGACAAAATATTGCAACATAAACGCTATGAAAAATCAGCGCAACAACAGAAACTCGCGAAACAAACGAGCGCAACAGCATAAGCTCTATAAAGATAAAACGCGCAATCAAAAGTTAGCAAGACATAATGTTGCAACATAAACAGTCTGACAAATCAGCGCAATAATAAGCACGCGGGAAAAAAGAGCTCAACAAGACAAGATGCTCAAACATAAACGCTGTGAAAAATCAGCACAACAGAAACATACAAAAGAGCACAACAACATAAGCTCTATAAAGATAAAACGCGCAATTAAAACTTCGCAAGACAAAATGTTGCAACATAAACACTGACAAATCGGTGTAACAATATAAGCTCGCGGGAAAAAAAGAGTGCAATAACAAGCTCGCAAGACAAAATTCGCCATCAACAATTGTTTGATTCACACAGATGCGTGCATCAAAACCTTTTTGATTATAATTAATCACGTAATTCAAGTCATAACTGTTCTATCTCATTCAAAGGTCGTGGTAAAGCCAAATTTGCATCTTGCCGTATTTGTTTGCCTCTGTTAATGTTGGAAAGGAATTTGTAAGCTTCCCTTAATGGCTTTTAAGCGGATGGATACATTTTCTACTAGAACTTAAGCCGACTTAGCATATTTGGGAATCATGGGTTTATGGATTTCGTTCAATTGCCTCATTGAGAGAGCTTAGCATTAAGGTTTCTTAGAATAAGCATTTTTCCTAAATAACGTGCGACGCTCCGATTGGCTACGCAGGGTCGCCTCAGCCAATAGTGTTTGAGCTTGCCCCTCCTTGATGAATTGGCGAGTTCGGCTCGCTGTAAATTCAGAGTTAGTTAGATTCAGAACCTCGAGGAAGCAAGTTCAGCTATGCTTTGTGCTAGTTTGCGTTTCGGTCTAACTCCCTGGTAAAGACGTTTCCAGGTTGTTTTGTGTTACGGTTACGCGCAATTCGCTATTTTCGCGTGGCCAATCCAAGCGTGTCACAACAGTTGAAGCTTTTGTAAAATACCATCGGTCCATCAGTGACGTTTGTAATCGTTGTTAATCAATATACTCGTGTTTGTTAAGTCTTGTTTCACTCCAACAACTAACTGAACCCAAGTTAGGGTTATTAAGTGGCAGTTCCCGGCAATCCCATTGAACCGGAATTCGCAGTGGATTAATTGGGGGCCCCATTCGTGGACGCCTCTTATCAAGTTAATCGTACAAAAAACAACAATCGTAAGACAAAGTGCTCGAACATAAATGCTCTGAAAAATCAGAGCAACAACATAAGCCTGCGGAACAAAAAACCTAACAATATAGCTCGCGGAACGAAAGACTCCTAATTTTATTTATTCTTATCAATCAATTTATTTGGTTTCTTCGCGTGTTTGTTATACGTTTGGTTAGGTTAGGTTAGATTGAAAATATAGTAGCAGCGCATAAGACAAAAACGTGCCGTCGAATGTGCACAACAAAAGATGCGCAAGTGTTTTCATTGTACGCTTTTATCTGCTCAGCTCACTTGTGGCATTTCGGCCTGCGGCGTCTATGTTACGATGTCGTTGTTCTTGTAACGTATGTCCCAAAAGTTTTCGGAAAAAAAGTAATTGTTGTTTATTTTGCATGTCAACAACATAACCTTGTAACTGTGTTTATTACAAAACTGACATGTTATATTAAACGTCAATCAATTTGATACAATTTGTTTCTAACGACAACTGTATGGGACGTTATTTACTGTAGGTCTATTTTGAAAATTTTCCGAAAACTTTTGGCATACGTTATTTGGGTATTGAAGTGTCAGTAAGAGGAATTTAATAAGAAAAGCAAAAACGCTGAAACTGTACAGGTGGTAGTTGTTTGACCTCTACACTGCAGCATAGTATGTAACTGTACGAGTATTGGGAGTAAGATATAACATGTACGACACTATGGTTCGTCTAATTCTAATTCTTACACATTCTAACGAAACAAGAGCGGAGAGCAAAAGGTAAAACAAAAAAAATTTAAAGATGTAAAGAGAAGGACGCAGAACTACTCAAAAAAGAAGGTATCGTGAAACGTGTAAAGAATAGAAAAAATAACGGGTGTCCCGCGGCAAATTTAATTTTTAAACTTGAAATAAATTTTTTGTTTTTTTAAGTATTTTATTGAAAAAAATTGCAAAATAAACCTCAATCTTTGGGAAATTATTTGTGAAACAGCACATCCGCCAAATGACGCCCCTCACGTCGTACCACTTCTTCCAAACAAACCTGAAAATTGCGCATCACACGCATAAGCATAGCACGTGTAATTCCACGAATGTCTCGGGTGATGTTCCGCTTTAACACATCCACAGTGGGTGCTGCATTCTCGTAGACTTTCGATTTGAGACCGGGGGGTGGGGATTTAGAGTCCCTCTCTCAGAAATGATGCTATTCGGGAAAAGTTGGCGAAGCCATTACGATATTCGCGGTATCAGGAGTAGCCCTATCTTGCATAAATCAGATATCTTGACCTCTGTTAAACATTATCCGACGACGAAGAGAAGGCCACAGTAAGTTACTGATCATTTCCAGGTATCGTTCTGACTTTTCCCGAATCGCATAATTTTTAAGAGAGGGACTCTAAATTGGCCTCCGCGAAGCTCTGATTTAACTCCTTTGGACTTTTTGTTGTGGGGATATCTCAAATCAAAAGTCTACGAGAATGTACCAGCCACTGTGGATGTGTTAAAGCAGAACATCACCCGCAAAATTCGTAGAATTACACGTGCTATGCTTATGCGTGTGATGCGCAATTTTCAAGTTTGTTTGGAAGAAGCGGCGGCACAACGTAAGGGGCGTTATTTGGTGGATGTGCTGTTTCACAAATAATTTCCCAAAGATTGAGGTCTATTTCGTAATTTTTTTCAATAAAATACTTGAAGAAATAAAAAATTTATTTCAAGTTTAAAAATGAAATTTGCCGCGGGACACCCGTTACTGAAACTAACACTTCAAAAAAACCACCGAGATTATTGGTGTTATCATCTATTGAATGAGATAAGACAAACAGGGCAAATCTGTGTCGTACAAAAGTAGCTCGGACATTTTAGGGAATAATTTCCATATCTCCATTCGATTGTTGTGTAAGATAATAAGTAAAACGACTTTGGTTAGATTTATCAGAATGAAGAACAAAGTGGTGGGATTAAATATAAAACAATGGACAATCTGGTTTAAAATACACACGCCTACTATATTTAGTTGAAGATTAATTGGATATGTGGTGTAAAGGTAATATCGTCTTTTAAGTCATTCAATAAGATTGCCCGGTTCTTAGTTATATATTTTATTTATTTTATAACGTCAGCTTTTTATTTTTCCCGTTTATTTCCCAGCACTTCAGATCTTTCTGAAAAATAGACCCATGCAATTTATTCCGACGCATCCTTTGATTTGCTAATCTTTACTATCGCGATTTATTTCATCGCCGAGA
This sequence comes from Agriotes lineatus, assembly GCA_940337035.1. Lineage (NCBI taxonomy): Eukaryota > Metazoa > Arthropoda > Insecta > Coleoptera > Elateridae > Agriotes > Agriotes lineatus. Next base: position 42,709 of record CALNHX010001251.1, on the reverse strand, counting down.
TTTTTTATCGCGAATAGTTAGCAGATGCGTCGATTACTGACTAAATAGAAAAATTCAGGATCTTTGTTGGGAAGCCACGTCGTTAAAGAAGCCATCTGGCAAGTGGCCGGTCTATCGGCTGAAGCGGCTGCGATTCAGGCATTCTTCGAGAAGGAAGTAAATTTCGATACGCCCGCCGACCCATAGAATAGAGCTCCGGCGGGCCGATAAGTGCGGGGGCGGCAAAGCCGTTCCTCCGGTGATAACACGGCCCGGCAGCACCCGGAGGCCTTTAAGACGAGATTCTCCAAAATTGTACATACGCGTCCGAAACCAGTACGCACGGAGGTCGCCGTGATAAAAAACACTATTTTCGAGCAGCCTTGCTCGCGCACGGCGGAATACGCGAATCGGCAGCATTCGCGAGTTGCCTACGTCACGCGACCTACTAACCCCATTCGAGAAGCTCGCGGTTGGAGCGGACGCCGCTGGTTGCCATTGAGAAGCCGGCCGCCAGCGGATATGTGCGCGTTCGATCCAGTCGTCTTTGGAACATTTTTCGAGTGCACGCGCCAACTGCGATCCGTCCGTCGCCGCCTCCCCATTGGATTAATTTGGTGCGTGAGTTGCCAGTGCGTGATACGTCGATAGTCTTGTGTTCTTCGCGCGTGACGTGTGCGAGTCGCCTGGAAACAACTGAAATGCAGCGCGCTTTTCGAATTCGCAACCAGTGCTTTAAAAACTTGTGATAGATGTGTTCTCAAGCCTTGTGCGGTGTCTAAGGCTGCCGCGAACCTGCCAACTGTTCTAGTCACTGCCTGACATCTGTTCTCTGTGATAATGCTGGAGCACACCATGTACTTCAACGTCCCTCCGCTCTGCGACGAAGACTCCTCCAACTTTCTCGATTTTTACACCCGGTATGTTTTCTGCTTTGTTTTGGTTCGGCTCCCGATTGGCACTCCGCCAATTAGCACTGAAATCAAACGAGCCGGAGATTTCTCGGATTATCATTATCGAACGTCCATCGCGCCAAGTTGAAGATTTAATTAGCGAACTTCCCGTACGTCTAGATCCGTTTATTACTTGCAGCAGTACAAACAAATACTTCCTTCCTTAAACTTATAAAACGTGCGCATTTTAAACACAAATCAAAGTTGACACATTTGCAAACTTGGTAAACTTGATAGTTGTCAGTAGAAGCCCAAACTTACTATTTTAAAATCAGTTGAAGTAACAGAATGCTTAAGAAAAGTGAAGATCGAAACGTTTTATTGAATCCTAATATAACTATATTAAATGATAAAAAACAAATAAGAAGACATAGTTTTACATAAGGTAATAAGAAAACTTACAAATAATTGAATTCACAATAAACACATTAAAATTCACTCATAACAAAATTTGCTACTGGCATACTTATCCAATTTTTTGGATTATGATTATTATGAAATTTTAAATGCAACAAGAGTTCGATAGTGTTGTACAAGAGTATATAGGGTTTAATCAAAAAAGTTTAATGAAGAAAATAGGCTAGTATGTTGACGTAACAATAATTTTCAACTAAAAATCGACGAAAAGTCAAAGTGAATATATTTAATCAGAACTTGATATATGAACTTAACTTTTAAATACAATAAGATTTGTCTTATACTGTTTCTAAACATATTTAGAAATAAAGATACTTTACTCGTGTCGTAATTTTAAATGTATCCAATTTCTCGCCACAACGTAAACCAATTGAAATATATTATATTCCTAGAAGTTATTTTAAATTATGCACAAACTTTTACGAAGAGTAAAATTTTCCCCATACGTTGTATAATTTTTGGAAAAACACGTAGATCAACGTGTTAATTGTTGTAATTCATGTGAATCTTTATCTCTCCGTACGCACATAGGCAGCTACATATCCTTCTCTCAAAATAAAGAGAAAATACCTCTTTTTTGTTGTAATGGAATAATAGAATCATTAAGATTTTGCAGATTTGGTAATTTCGTAGCTCTTAGTGTTTATGGTCAATTAATTTTGTTAATCAAATTTGCCGGTTTTAAGATCATATTAAATCAGGCGTGTACAATTGTTCCATATTTATGATAACGATCTACTAGTTTTCTAACTTCTGCGGTCCCTAAGCCAGACTCTCGGAAAATGTTATTTCCAACGGGAGAAAGTAGGTACCTTATGTTGCGAAGCTGGGAAAATCGACAATTAGGGCGATCGATAACTAAATTTTAATGGCAACGCGTCGTAAATTTTATATGTACTTGTGTACATAACTGTTTTTCATGAAACTAGCTAAGTGGCCATTAACAATTTACAGAGAAGTTGATATATGTACTACTTGGACCTTATGAACGCTGCGTTTTTTAATTGAACAGAATCAAAGTGGAATTGTAGTGTTCATATTTCTATACCATAGCACTGATGTGATTCAGCTTTTTCATAGAATGCAATCCATTCTATTATCTTGCATGCAGCGTTCTAACTACATTATAGTACAGTATAGTCACTTATAATGGATTTGCTTGTAATGAACTCTCGTTTGTAATGGACCAATTAACAAAGTCCCAACTAAAAAGTCATTTAAACCTAGGTATATAAATGGAATCGGATATTATTCACTCGCTTATACTGAACTTTCGCTTGCAATGGGCTAGAAGTCCATTATATTCAAATTCTGCTGGGGGAGACAGTTGAAGGGACTTCTTAAAATTCCTTAATTTTTTTTAAGTTTTTAGAACAATAGATTCAGGAAGGGGATGAAGCAAATGAAATTTTTCATTAATTAAACGAAATAAAAATTGTTTTAAATGAGGTTTTCAGGAAAAAAAGAAAATCTTGTTTTTTTTTTGTTTTGTTGTGCTAACTTACAATTTAATGTCATTTTTAACTTACAAACTTTGATTTGATAAGATGGACACTCGGTTATAATGAACAAGATATCGACTGACCCTGATTTTTGAGTGTATTGATTCAATTAATTTTTGTTGTAATCTTAACTATTTTTCAATATTGCACAACTATGAAAAAAATGTCGCAATTAAGGAATCGATCACGAGTGTATAATATGTATTTGTACTTTATATTCAGGATTCCCGTAACAGAGTGGTAGAGCAATTAAAACTGCAATGTACATAGGTTTACAACATTTTGCTTTTTCTACTCATGCGTCGGTTGTGTATACTAAACTGTAATGTGAACTTCAAGTCTATTTCTCTAAACATGGGCATAAGTTGTGGCATCACTTGGGGGGGGGGGGGGGGGGGGATTAAAACGCTGTCACAAATAGGAACTGTGGTAAACTGGTTCTACAAAATTAAGTTAAGTTTGCACCTAGTTATATAAATAGAATTGTATAGCCTATTATGCACTCGCTTATACTGAACTTCCATTTGTAATGGACAACAAATTCGCAAAAGTCCATTATATTCGAACCGACGCCTTTTGGGGGAGGGGGCAGTTTAAGTGACTTTTTAAGATACCTTAAAATATTTTCAAACTTCATAAATACTTTCAGCAAGGGGTCTGTTTATCTAAACGTAGCAGCAACAGAACGACTAAATAAATTGCAAATTACTCGGTGAAGTTCACACCGATGTATTTCTCATGTTAAGCTTAATGCAAAAATAGTAAATTGTTGTAATTTCAAATTGATCTTAGTGACACTGTAATAAATCAGTAATTCAACGAAAAATTCTTATTTTTTGGCGTTCAAACTTTTAAGAAATGTATTAATTTGCAGCTTAAAAAATATAATTCGGATAAGATGGACACTCGCTTATAATGGACTAATATTGACGGCCCCTGAAATCCATTATGGAGATTGCACAACGTAGAAAAAATAAAGAGTAAAAAGTACGATTAGGTATGTACTTGTACGTTATATTCAGGAATACCGTAAGAGACGAGTAGAGCATTTTAACTGGCAATGTACACATATTTACAAAGTTTCGCTTTTCTTCATTTATGTATCCGCTTCTGATTATTCTGAACTTTAATGTAGAAAAGCATTTTTCTTGGATTGCATTTTTTAAAGGAATTTCTCTTGTAATAGCTCTGCCTACAACGTGATACAATGAAACCTCTCTATAACGAACACCCATGGGGAATCTGTATAGGGTTATTCAGAGGGTTTTTACCATATATTCCTTACAATTCTGTACACTAAAACCGTCCGTCGTTGTGTAGAGATGTCCACTATTGAGAGGTGACCGTTAAGATAGGTTTCACTGTATTTCAACCCACATCCTTTAGTGTTAATTCCGAAATAGTGCCTTGTAATCTCTCTGAAAGTCTGTTTTAATAGTCGCATGCATTTTCATTTCTCTTTTTTTTTCAATTAAAAAGGTCTAGTATTTCTTCTAAGCTTCAAGCAAAAACTACAAAATGCTTATTTTTCACATTTGTTTTAGAAATATTTTGCTCACAATATTTCGGTTGTGAATGTGAATGTTACATTAGACTTTGGTTTATTATTTATTTATTTAGAAAACAATCCGATTCAGTGCTGTCACAATTCAACAGGCGTGTTTAAACTGAGACTAAAAAGCAATAAGATCTTAGATTTTAAAACAACGAAGCCTTTTGCTAACTGCAGCAATCTTGAATTCAAAATTAATAGCGAAATGAAGAAGACATCATCGATTTGTATGCAAAATTTATTTCTATTTTTCAGTTGTTGATTACACTGTTTGCATAGAAAGGCTTCCGAGGGAAGTTTATGAAGCTCCGTTTTCCGCTCTCCTTGCGCCTTGTTTGTTTACAAGCAGGTAAACAATTCCAAGTTTGCCTTTTCGGCGTAAACAACAAATTTCTCCCCGTTTCCAGCATAGGCGAACTAAATATGGTCGGTTTTATTGTTACCTTGCTTTTATTATATCACTTATTTAATGGTTGTCATTTATATTGCAATCCATGACCCACTTTTAATTTTTGCAGCACCGCAAGTGTTTTCTGCGGAATATATTTAGCAGACAGCTCTCTCGGCTGCTTTAAATAATTAGAAACCGATTAATAATTCAACTGAAACGCACCTTGTCTACCTTCTTCAAAACCGGGGATTAATTATAAACGGGATCGTTTACCTTAGCTCAGTAAAAAGTGTCAGGTACAGTTTGTATTTTTATTTCTTTTCTGTTCTCGTAGTGAACTTTGCATTGTGGTTTATATTTCGTCAGTTGTTTGTATATGTTTTTCTATTATTTGGGTGCTTTGAAATTCCCTTCATAACATTGTGTACGCAGTGTAACGTCACGTTTATGCCAAATTGCTTTGATTGTAGTCCCCGAAGCCTGTATGTGAGCCGCATGTGGAACAAATAACCGTAGTTCTAGGCGTTTTTTGATCGACCATTGTGGCTAAGATTATAAATATTAACGTAAAAACCTGTAGGAAACCCAGTAGGTATGCTAATCACAAAACGACTCGGAATTCCGAAAGATCAAGTCGGCAGCGGCTGCGAGACAACTCTCAGTTAAATTAGTCCCCGGTAAATAATCAATATTAATTAAGTTATTGGGTTAGTTCATAACTGCATATTTTGTAATATGTGGGGAAATGGAAAAGCAAACAAACAAAATCTGTTAAAAAAACTTGTGTACTACTTAATTATTAGTTGTTGCATATCCATAACTATCTGGTGGGCTCGTGTGCTGTTCAAAAACGCACGTAAATTTGTTTGAAATTGAAGCACATGGATTTAATGGTGATTACGTGATTGAAGCTATGGCCCCCAAATTAAGCGTTTAAGGACGATTATTTAGTGTTCAATGTGAACTCGTCAACATTTTTGGAGCTGGCTACGTCTATGTGGGGAATGTTAATAGGTTTGTGTACATTTTCGGGGGAACTACGATTAAGGAACTATGTATCGTTTACTTAAAATGCCTGGAATTATAAACCATTTAAATAAAAATTGCCATTTTTTACATTTCACTATTTCATTTCACATCGAATATTTGAAATATTGGGCGACAATTATCAACAAATAATTTTCAAGAACAACTAGGAAGTCACGCTTAAAATTGGCTGTGCCATCGTTTTGTTTAGGCCAAATAATGCTGCCGACTATTTACACAAGAAAGACGGGTTGGACTATCAGTTTTAATGACCTTATATAACCACTAGACAGTATTAATTTAAACTAAACACTGCACCAAACAACGCCAATAAAGTGAATATAATAATAATAATTTGTTAAATCAAATTGCAAATAGTAACTGATTGCGATCAAAAATAAATAATGCGAAAATTTTTTATCAAAAAATTATTACGATTTTATAAAATAAATGTTTCACAACTGATCCCTCCTCACCCCCCTTGTATCTTCTTTATTTATTATCTGAATGATTTCAAATTCTGATAAATTGTACTATCTTTTTTGAGATTAAGAACAACTGTTTTAAATATTTTTTTCGATAAAACAGTTAATATGACTTTGGGCTTTTATTTTTTATTGATGTATGTTACTGCTTTGCCAAAACTTGTTTAAAAAACTTAAAATAACCCTTTTAAGGCATAGTATTATTGACTAAAATATGAAATCAAACAAAATAAATGAGGAAGATATAATGGGGGTGTAAAGGTGAAAAGTCATAATAATAATAATAATTTTTCGGTGGGAATTTAGATTCAGACTATTTTGTGACCCTGAGTAACTTTTTCCAACGACATTTTCCGATGCTAAAATTAGGGCTACTATGTTTTCTTAATTTTTCGCGTTTATTTTTGATTGCAATAGGCAGTGTTGAATCCAGGGAGGTGACCGGGGGGAAAATTTCCCTCCCCCGGGCAGTACAGATTCCCTCCCGGAAACATTACCACATGATAATCAGGTTTTCTTAATAAATAAAAGTATGGGTGGATTATGCGGAAATAAGTAATGCCATTTAAAGCTACTTTGTTTCTGTAAATTAAGTAGTTGCTATATGTATCTTTATATTTAAATTTTTTTAAATACTTCTCAGACCCCCCCCCCCCCCCCGCGCGGAGTAAAGCGCTCTGAATCAACACCGACAATAGGCTACCGGTAACTTTTTTAAAGCGTAGTATAACAGATCAACAATTGATATTGATCAGAAAATAAATACGGTTGATACAGAGGTGTGAAGGTGAGAAGTTAAACAAACTGTAGAAAACCGTCCATTCTGCTGTATATTGAAAAGAAGGGATTTAAATTTAGAAGCGGTGACAACGACAACACTGACTTTCTGAGTTTCGGCAAATTTAACCAAATGTGCTTTCCAATTCACCCAATTTTCTGGAAAACGTATTTTATTTGGAAAAAATGAATGTCGTAATAATATTGTGCAGGACAATTCAATTCAAATTAAAATGACCAATCAAATTCTTGCATGCTTCTCAACCAGTAGTCGCCGTTCATTATTTCTTACTTCGGAAATATTTACGTCAAATGTAAAGCAGCAGGAGAGTATTGTAGCAACAATAGTTATGTCAAATACACGTTAAAATGAATATTCTTGTTTCATTGAATTGTCCTCCAAATACAACTCTTGCTCTTGAGTTTTGCTTCAATAATTGTCATTCATTCATTACTCGTTGCTGCTGTTTTTTGAAAATAATCACTCACGCTGTGCCCTCGGGATTATTATCATAGCAGGAACTCGTAATGACAAATATTGTCGGCAAAACTCAGAACACTTGTATTATACTACCTATGTGTATGACAAAAAAACAAAGTCGATGTTTTTAAAGATAATGCGGTTTGTAATCAGGGTTGCGCCAATTTGAATCATTTGATTTAAATCACGATTGAAATTATGATTTAAATCAAGTGATTTAATTTTAAAAATCATTGCTTTAAATTATAATTTTATATTTTTCCAAAATTATTTAAAAAATGACACAAAGAGAAGTGACCTTCAGCAATTGATAATTAAACACAGCTTTAGTTAAGCAGAAAAGCATCATGACCAATAACAATATGAATATAATAAGTAATTTCCTGATAATATGGTTGCGGTGTTTAAACTGATGCAAGGTTTGTCAATACAAAAAACGTTAATTCTGTATTGACAACTGTGAAGTCATAGTGACAATTTGGAAAGTACCGAGAAATAAAATAAACTTGTAATTAGAGTCGCCTGTGATTCGTGTTATACGTTTAGCAATACTGAAGTGTATTGTCAGTCTATGTCAAATTCGAGGTTAGTAGGTTATGTTTGTTTTTTGACACAGACTGACGCAAAATTTTACCTACAAATCTCGAATTTGACATAGCTTGACGGTGTTTTAAATAAAATAAAATCCTAGGGTTTCATGGCTATAAAAAACTAGGGGTTTATGACCTACATAATACAACTGACGTAAGTGTAATTATGCCTCTATAATATGATTGTGGATAAAAGAAGGTTACTCTACTTTGCTTGTTTTATTTTCAGTCAACACTTGATATCGCAAGTGAATATGCTCCTGACAGTGACACTGACACTCAACACGGTCATATCAGTAGAAACTTGATGCCGTCATTATGACCCGACATTCGGAATACTTGCACATTATTCCTACCTTGTCACGTACTTTATGGGAAGGGAGTTTTAATTGCGCATTTATAACAGAATATGCGGGCCCTAGTCGTAGGTGTCGAAATTTGTAGCTTCACTACTGACGTATGTTTTTACATTTTTTTAATTGTCACTGTTCATTTTAAAATACGTGTTGTGGTACCTCGTGTTCACAAAAATTGATTATATTCAAATCCTTCCCTTTAATAACAAGAAAATGTTGTGACGTCAAACTTTGCACCACCATGTAGGTGGCCAACGACGTGCAGACGCACGTGAGCACCACTGCAGAGATAGCAAACACATTATTAATCTGCCGAGCTAAGGCTAATTGTTTGCATAAACGTAATTAGCGCTGTTTTCAGACAGCGCGACTATGGCTATTGAAAATAACAGCTGTTGTTGCTAGACCTCGTTTGCAACTGTAATGCGGTAATTAATCGGCGAATAAATTAATTTGACTTTAAACACCCATATAGGATGGCGTATTCGTAGATAATTATCTGTTTGCAATCGATTGCGTATGTGGCGGCGGGAAGGAATTTGAGTTATTCTAAGAGCCCTCCTCCTCAATTTGTTTATATTAGAAGGAAGTGTAGAGTATATAGAGCTACAAGCAGTTGATTGGAAATTGAAAACTTATAAATTAAAACATGCTGCTACCGTAGATTATATTAAATTTATATTAGTTTGGCCTTAAGCAGGCACTTATATTGCCATTATAATAAACTAGATATTGCATATTTCAACATATATGCTGTCATTATCATGATTGTTATTTATACAGGGCGATTCTTGAATTATACGCATTATTACGCATAATAGCGAGGAATGATAGTTCGTGATGTGTAGTGATGGATAATTAAAACGTGTAGTAAAAGTCGTTTATTAACGGAAATAAAGAATTAATTATTTTGAGAGTGGTGAACTAGTAGAATATAAAATTATCGCATTTACCTTGAATTATATCTGACACTACTCACTGTCACTAGTTGTCAAATTGGAGCTTATTTTATTCGTAAAAAATATGGCACATAACTTCATCAACGCAGAACTCATGGACATGGTATTAACGTATGTCCAAGAAGTTTTGAGAAAAAAATCCGTTGTAGCTTATTATAGGAAAAATGCTTTTAATCTGGTTGCCGTTGAAGAACTAGACCATTATCCGTAGTTTAACCATATAATTCTAGTAAATATAGCTGTAGACATAATCACTTGTAGTTGAATTAATATATTTTCTCAAAACGTATGGAACATACGTTAATACCATGTCCATGAGTTCTGCGTTAGTGAAGTTAGGTGCCATAATTTTTTTACGAATAAAAGAAGCTCCAATTTGACAACTAGTGATAGAGAGTGACAGATACAATTCAAGGTAAATGCGATAATTTTATATTTTACTAGTTCACTACTCTCACAATAATTAATTCGTTACTTTCGTTAATAAACAACTTTTTTGCACTTCCGGGACTAAAGTTGATACTTTAGTCTCCGTAAACAGGGACTAAAGTAGCTCATTTAATCCCTAGGGACTAAAGTAGATACCGTAACTATGGTAAATTTATGTACACACGAGGTTAGTATGTTAGGTTTTGTTTGTCATTTGACACACACTGACGCAAAACTTAACCTACAAATCTCGAATTTGACATATACTGACAATACACTTCAGTACTGCCAACTGATTCAGGCTATCCAGGACCTGCTGCAATTCAGTTTTTAATAAATTGTAATTGTCAGTTTCCAAATTGACAGATTCCAAATTTTGGAAATGTTTGATGATAATGTTCCCAAAAGTGCAAAAAATAGCGTATATACCTCGGGACTAAAAAAGTGCCTAAATCCCCCTCCACTAGCGGGATTAAATGGTGCACTTTAGTCCCTCATGATATAATATACTATTACTTACTACACTTTTTAATTACCCATCACTACACATCACGAACTATCATTTCTCGCAATTATGCGTATACGTCAAGAATCACCCTGTATTCAGGAAATTTCCTAGCTATTTTATGCGCATATACTAAGTTGAAATTGCAGGCATGTTGAGAGTATCAAGCTTGTGCTTAAAATTATCGATTTGTTGTTAAATTTTTGATTAAATCATTAAACCGTGAAGTCACACCAGCCTTGAATATTTAAGAACTTATCCGGATATCACCACTGATGTTAAAATAATTGAACGTTGCGAGGACGCTTTTTACTTTTATCACAACCGCCATTTATTGCCAAATAGTGTAATTCGTAGATTGGTCGTTTTATTCGTTATTGGCAACACGCCACTTTCTTGCTGCAGTTTTTCAACACGATGGGACTTCTATTGCCTCCATTATTAAAAGATGATTTGGAAAATCTAAGGTTGACGTACAGTTACCTCACGAGCAATGGACTTCGTTGTAGTAGCTTATGTTCATTATTTGATAGTAAAAAAATCTATAATTTAGTTCATATATTATCGCCTTTTGGGCATCGCTAGGAAAAATAAAAAGTCCCAGTGGACAAGGTGTCAGAGGAGAGTAATCTCGGGCATAAATTTTGCCGATATGTCGTGTTTTTGCCGCGGAGAAAACAGGAACCTTCGACAACGAAATATTGGCGAGTCCGGTCAGGCCGAGTTTTTCCCTATTAATGGAAAATGACATATTTCACCGTGCTTTGAAGTGCGAAAAGGCGGAAATGCGCACGAGTTACCGCCTCATAAATCTAGATAAAAGCGTTCGATAGTTTTCCGGCTTAATTAGGTGAAGTATTGTTAGTGCTATTTATTACTGTGATTGTCCCTCTAGGTATAAAGTTTCTTCAGTTGCATTGTATTTAATAATAAAAAGTATACGCCATCATTTATAGATTATGTAGTACCATAATGGACATAATATGTTCCATTATAGATATGTATTTTAGTACTTAAAAGGATTTCAGAACTTCACAAAATTGTTGGGAGAAGTTAGCAAGCAAAATTTATTACACACTGTTGTCTACGGCTTCTTTTAGTGTTTTACTATCATTCACTCTAGAGTTTATCTAAAATTCAAATTTATGCATAACATATCCAAAACAAAGTTTCTAACATTGAAGTTGTTTCCGGCAAAAGCTGATTATTAATTAACATAGTTATAGTGTTGTAAAGAAGATAATAAAGAAGATAATTTCAATAACCTGATAGGTTTTAAACGCATATCTTCGAATGTAGGAAAACGCAAAGGTATTGTTTAGACCTCTAGGCGGTAGTTACCAAATTGAAATTGTCGATATCGTAAACTTTTGCCATTTCTTTTCAATTTCGGTATTTGACGGCACTTTTGAAAACAGTTACTTTTTATGTGTTCATGACACTAAACTAGTAGTATCACAAGTTACAACACAGCACCGATTTGCTATTGTACAATTTTTAATAAAACGTACAAAACAGTAATTAATAGTTATTTATGTATCAAGTGCAAAAAGTGCGTATTTATATGAAACGTGGCATGCATTGTCCAACGATATTTCAGGTTATGTGGGCAAATAAATTTAAAACAGTGAAGAACGTCGAAATCCTCGTTAAAATATAAGAAATAGGCAGAAAACGTCAACATAACCTAAACCTAAACCATAACCTAAAAGAGTTGGTTAAAAAATGTAACTTTCACGGTTTCTCGTTTAAAAAAAAACAAGTGTCTCTACGGGCCTGGGCAACTAAATTTAACATTCCCGATAAAAAGTTAAACTTCAATGCCTTGGTATACAAATGGCCATTACGTAGCTAGTACCATAATGTAGGCCGGACGAGCCTATTTTATGACAGAGAGAGCAAAGCGAGCAAGGTCAATAAAGAGGAGGAGTTACACATAAAGCTTTATGTTCGACTTGGGTTTATAAATTTGACGACTATTCTGTGACAAAAACAAAATGACTTGTCATGTTCTCATGAGCAAAAATGTCGCGAATTTGTGAAAAAGAAATTATATTGACAGATGAGTCACTCATGTCTTACCAAGGAGTCGCTTTACACAATCGATGAGTTTGAGAACAGATACTTGTACAAGGTTAAAGAAGCAATGTCGTGAACGTTTTTATAAGCACAAACCACCAGCAAAAAGAGTTTGGTGCCATCATCCACAGAATAAAGAGGGGAAATCCTAACACAAGATTAAAAAGAAGTTGAAGTACTAATTTTAGTACGCAGTATTCAAAGTGTATAATGCTGCGAATGTCGCGAACTAAAAAACATTAGTTTATTTTGAAAAAAATCATAAAATGTATCAATTTCTAATATTTCACTAAATTTCCAGACGTGTAGACTTACATTTTTTGCGTATAAGTATACCTACATTTTACTTCACATATTTTTTAAAATGTATATTTGTTTACAAATGGAACATTTGGTGGTGGCGTTGCTAAAAAGTGTCGTCAGCATACGCGCTTGCGCATAGACTAGAATCGTAAAATATTGGTATTAGGAACACCGAAAAGACACAATATATAAGTACTAGCAACCAGTGAGACAAATGTCTCATTTAATAAGTTTTTTCTCTATCGCTTACGGTTTGGCTGCTGAAACAGCGTCCCGGACCGACCAGCGTCCCGTACGGACGGAAATCACGTGATTTCTCGAAAACCGGAAGTGTCACGTGATTGAAATTCGGTTCCTGACCTGACATGACCATTTCAAACATATAACTTTAATAACTTTTTTCTCTATCTCTTACGGTTTGGCTGCTGAAACAGCGTCCCGGACAGACAAAACAGCGTCCCGGACAGACAAGTCTATTAGATAAAGGATAGGGAAAGAGGGGCATGACTTAAAAAACAAAAATAGGAAGAAAAAATACTGTCGATTACACATATACATCTGTGTATTGTTAAATAACAAAGGAAAACGGGACGTAAACGAGCAATTACAAGAAAATTACACCCTGATCTTGTCGAATACAAAAGTGACCTAGAAAATTAAAGTAAGAATGTTTAGAACTTTGGTCGACAGGTGCCTAACATATGGAGCAGAAGTTTGTATTATAGCGGAAATGATTAAACGCAATAGAAACCGGATTTTGGAGAAGATGTGTTGTAACTTGCACGATCAGATATGTCGTATAATAAAGGTAGAAACAACACTGACAGGTAATATCGAAACAAAACCATTATCGTGATACGGACATATAATGAGAATGGGGAATAACAAGCCAGCTCAAGCACCAATATTGTATATGTAACTGGACACAAAACAGAAGAAAGGGCGCCAAAGAACGCCGCAAATAGAAGAAATAAACCAGGCCACGGAGAGAAGAAGGCTAGATGAAGATGCCCGACAAATAAAAAAGAATGGCTTAATGGATGCGATAAACGATTGTAGAAAATCCCTATATGTACAGCATACAGTTTGCAACAAATGGAAAACTTTTTTTTTAATTTCTAAAAAAACTTATTAAACTTTGTGCTTCATGTAAAATCAGTTTTGGAAATATGTTCCACATGTTTTACGGTTTGTCAAACCGTAAAACAATTGAAATATATTATATTCCTGAGAACTGCAAACTTTTATATAACGTAATTTTTTTTTGAGAAATCAATTTAATAAAAAAAGTTCCATTTGTTGCAAATTTTCTGGAAAGCGCTGTATATAAGGTGTGACAACATTTACTATATTTACATATACAGTGTGTCCCACGTAATTAAAAGTATACCACGTATACATCTTTTTGACTTTTTGTCCAATTTGAACCAATTCTTCCTCAAACATAGGACACATCATGGTCTACTAGTGGCCGAAAAACCATACGTCCCCTTCAAATGCAATGCCACGTGCGATACCAAAATAAGTGGAGAAAATATCGGTAATGTTGGTAATAAAAGTTGTTCAGAATTTCCTAAAAAGCTTACATCGAAAGTGTGGGCGAAATTTAAAAAGATTGAAATTTAGTTTAAAACAACGCAAGTCCGAAATAGTATTTATGTTTCTACGTTGTATTCTACCTATGTGAAAAACATTTTTAAAATTAATTGACATTAAAGTAAAATATTAAGGTTTTATATTTTTATGAAAAACCCAAAAAACAAAATTTCGATATTAATTTTGATCAAAAATGTCTAATATGATGTTTTTTGTTTTTGTTTATTTTGCATCGCAGATGGCTTTGTATTTTAAGTGGACGAATGATTCGTTTGGTCACAAGTCACAAGTAGGCCATGTGTTCTATCTTTGTGAAAAATGTAGTTAAAATCGGATAAAAACTAAAAAAGATGTAAGGGTGTTACACTCGGCATGTACTTGATGCCATACACTAAAGCAAAGAAAGGTTGAGTACAACAGTTTATGGGGACTCATTGCTCTTGTAGTTCTGTGCAGTGCATTGTTTTTCACGGCACACTGTTTTTAAAATGGCACCAGTACTTTTTTCATAAATTTTGATTCCCTTTTTTAAATTCCCTTTAGAAATTTACAAAAAAATCATAGTCGTGCTGTCACTAAAATGTAAATAACGTAAATGCAGCAATTCGTTGCTAATTACAGTATATATCGATTATAACGACATCGGATATAGCGACTTGTCGTTATAAAGGCGAAACTGTAAGGTACCGATCAAATATAAGCCAATCATTCCATTTGCGATTCTGGTAAAAATATTCACATTCAAGGCCAGCTCAAAATAACAAAAAGGGTGGACATATCGCGTATTACAATATTGGATATTGCGACCGAAAACCGGGCTGAAATTTATCGTATATAATGATAATGACGAACTGTGGAAAATTTGAGAAATTACCGCACTTCGCGGAAACTGTGATGTGGAAACTGTGAAGCGTGGTGAATATTTTTCGTTAGATGTTTATGCATCCTCGAAATATTAGCACATTAAAAATCGCGGTATCGAATAGGAAAGCTTTTATCGTCGAAGAAAAGGCTGCAATTATTTGACTTTAGGAATTCGATGTAAGTACAGTATGTATATGTAATTTGGTACTATAGTTCATTCAAATTAAAGATAAAGCAAAATCTGCAATCCAAGTTACAAATATCAGCTGTCAGTTTTAATTTTGTTAAAATGTAGATCATGGGATGTACGTGGTATAATATAGAGGTTATAGTTTACGTCAAATATGCAAAGCTTGAAATTGGAAGATTGTGCGATGTCTACCTAAAAGAAATCGACTGAATGTGATCTGAAAATAAATGTACCCACTAAAAATGTTCCAAATGGCCTGCTTAAGCAAAGTATTCATATTAAAAACACGACACATGATTATGACATTCATCAAGACAGCAACAAGGCATTATCTATCTGATCTAAACTTTAATAAAGTCATATTAGTAATCAAGTTACTGCTAGTATTTCTATTTGAGTTGCAGATTTTGCTCCATCTTGAAGTTGAATGAACTATAGATAGTAGACGAATTTTTCCAAAGCAAACAACATCGTGTAGTTTTTTTTTTGTTGAAATTTAATAATCCATACCATATATACATAATACTTAATTATTTCTATCAATAATAGTTATTTGTTTTATTAGCACAAAAAATAGGCATATTTTTGTACGAATAGAACATTATCGGAATAAACGCGGAAACGGCGGAATTGTTCCGGTCCTTTGGCCATCGTTATAAAGATATCTACTGTATGTGTTCAGAAATGAACCGAGTAGGCGTTGACTGCTTGGAAAAAAAAACAAAAACCAATTAAAAGCTTATGACAGTTCTGACTACCATAAAATTGTAACGATAGTAAATTGTGCATTTGTATTATTTTTATTAACACCCAAGAAATTATTGTAAGAGATTTTTTAAATTACAATGAACGCTATTTTTAAACCAATTCGTAAAGGGAATAAAGAAATGTATTAGAATTGATGAAAGAGATTAAGAAATTCAAGATGGCGGCGTTGACAAAACAGTGTGCCGGAAAAGAACAATTGACTGCATAGAACTGTAGACCAGTGGATGCAATTAATGTTTTGTAATGAACTTTTTTTTTGTTATAGCGTATGGCGTCAAAAATATATGCAAATATCGTAAGTGCTGGCTCACCTGGTATATATTAATTGTAAGTAGAAAGTAATCTAACACCGATTTTGTTTTATATAGCTTCCCTAGTTTAAAAATTGTTAAGATTCCGAGTATTAGAATATTAAACCGTATAGAATATTATCGATCGAATCTGAAGAGTATTCTTCTAGTAGTTTACCAAATAGAAATTCGGAAAATATATCTCAAGTATCTATTGATAGATAGGTGTATTTTTACATTAACTTCATTTATATTCCACGAAAAATTCGTCATCGCTTCTGTGTAAAAACCATTTTGTCCAAGATTTCAAGATTGCGACCTACAATTTCAATATTTAACGCGGCTTAAAACATTAGCAACGGCGGCTAAGAAGGCCATGGCAAATGCAAACTAAGCCAATTTTTATAATGCTTGTGTTGTACACAGTGTACACCTCGTCGCAGCGAGGTATCCACTGACGGGAACAGTAAACTGTCCCAGAAAGAACGCAAAAGAGAAACGGTAAACTGTTCGTCGTAACGCAGTGCGACATTACCTGTTTCTGTGGCCGGCGTGTAACTTTCACGGTCGTTTGCCAAATGCGCCGAACGACAACAGCGGAAGAAACTGCCGCGCGCGGCCGACTCGATACTTTCTTCTGGATTGATAAAAGCGCTATCTGAAGTCAAGAAGCGATAAATTTTCGTAATAGAGCTGATAAAATACTGACGTTAAATAAAATTATCTTACAATGCGACTTACTGCTCGGCTCGAGCGCGATTTTCAAGTAACGCCAGATATTCTCGAGTTGTAACACGTTCGGGCCGGAGTGGGGGCCCAAATAGATTAAGCGACTATTTTTGGTTCGCATCTAATCAGCACAGCGCTACTTGTTCATTTGAATTTTTATGCTAGATAAATACGAGAGTTTCAATTTAGCGGACAAATCCGCACGATGTGGTTTTATGTGCCGTAACGCCCGTCCGAGACGATGAAGAAAATACTGCACGGCGGGCGTTTGTCCGTCTTCCAAAAAATGCAAAAACTAGTACAGTAAGTGACTCGTAATTTTAGAATTTTAAAATTTAATAAAACAAGTCATAGACTTCTCAACCTTTTAATTTCTCCTACTTTCGTAATTATCTCGGTTTCCTCCGCATGTTCGCGTTCGCAGCCGCCATCTGCACCTTAGGCCGGAGTTCTACGACTTATTTTTCCTTCGGAGAAAGCCACTTCGCGGCGGTTTCGAATATCAAACTTATCTCTGCGATTATCGCTCGAATCGTTTATGCTCGAGCACCCGTTCGTGGTCGAGTGGTTTCGCACGCTTTTTAGCACTTAGGTTCGCGAATGATTTATCATCGTGTAACTCCGACCTTAAATTTCGCGTAGCACTGCGACTGCTGCAGTAAAGTATCGCATTGTGGGTTACACTACAGACACGGATTTCTGATCTCTGCTCGGGTACTTCGTAGCCTGAGCGAGAAACAGAAGTCGTTACGTCACTGCTTGCTTTGGAGATTTGTTTTGTTTACATGTCTATTCGCTTGTTTGGTTTTTCGCTTGTTTATCACCAAGCTGCCTTGGATATTTTGAACCGCAAATATTGTAATGTACAGTCACGCTCGAAATAAATAAACGTGCATGCATCACAATAATGAATACACTCTTTAAGTTTTCAGGCAGGGAAGGAGAGTTAGCATACAATGTTTTTATATCAGTCATTATTACTTTCACTTATGTCTCATGACGTTTATTGGGTATTTCGCTACGCTTCAAAATGAAAAATATGAATGAATTGTTTGGAAGGTGTTCGGATTAGCGAATTATTTAGATTACCAAAAATCGACTTAGATTCTTTCATTATTTTTTTAATGTAGTGCAAGGCATACAGGTTATTTAAAACACAATTCCACAAAAATACAACACTTAATCTAAAATAATACATAATTGGAAAATGTTGACAGAGGAGCTCGTCAGCCATTGTTTGGACTACCACGAATTCGGATTAGCGTGTGTTCGGATTATCGAGACTAAGCTGTATTTATTTATACGGGGCGTAAAAGGCAAAATAGGGAAATATATCACCTTGATAGTGCTAAAGACTACACAGTGTTTTTCTGTGACGTAATAATTTTCTTTCTTTATTTAACTAGACGGAACTGGACGAAACAAAGCATCTGCAGTTTTTGGTCAGGTCGGCTTTAAATATGACTGGTTTTATAATGCTGTCAATGTGACTTTCGTCCAAAATGACAGAAAAATCAAAACTCTTCCTACCACTCAAAAATACAAAACTGTCGAGAACGGCTTCCACATAAATTTTAAAGCTATGTACATTTCAAAAGAATGCTGCACTTTCAAGCCAAAATTTGCCCCCTCACGTTACGCCTATGACTCCTGCGCATCTTATTCCCAATTATTTATATATTTATATTTCATTCCAATTCATGGATTCGGTTTTTCATACATATACACAATTTTATAGAAAATTTTTATTTATTTCTAGTCAGATTCATGGAAAAACTGTCGCAAAGCGTTTAAAATGCTGACTTATATCGTTGAGTGAACCAGTCTTGTTCACTCGACGCTACATGTCATACTATATAGTATGATCAAAAATTAATCTCGTCTAATATGGCTGTGGAATTGTCCCTAATTTATGAATGCAACTATAACTCACTTAAAAATCGAATGTCAAGTTTGACATTTAAGTGTAAACATAGTTGCATTCATAAATTAGAAAAAATTCCATAGCCATACTAGATGAGATTAATTTTTGATCATACTTTATTTTACATTGCGCACGTTTGACGCAACCAGCTGCTCTTCGAACATCAATTGTACATCGCCGTTCGTTTAAAGTGGACATTTTCATAATATAATGTAGTAGTTTCTGTTATTGCTAGTAAGCGAGTTAACTATTCTTTTAGAAATATCGAGTAGTAACATGTCATTTTTACGTCATATAATTTTTAATAAGTAAGCGGTAAGTCAACAATGCATAACTTGTAGTAAAAAAGCTTGAAGATTTTGACATTCTTAAAATGAGTATTAATTATAAATTACTTAGATCAATTTTTATCAAACAGCACACAAAACACACCATAATTTTTAAGCTTCTTTTATACAAATTTTGCATTGTTGACTGACTTATCGCTTACTTATTAAAATGATATGATGTAAAAATTACATGTCTACTTGATATTTAAAAAAAAACAATAGTTAACTCGACTACGATGATACAAATGATATTTTACGTACTACGCAAAAGTTATGAAAATGTCGACACTAGTTTCTGTAAGTGATCCACTTCTAATGAACGCCGGTGTATATTTTTGTTTGTTTCTTATCTTAAAGCGCATGCGCACGTCTGACATTTCGATCAGCAGTAGTTTACACCTTGAACCATTGAATAAAACTGAGCAGATGAAAATAGAAAATCTCGAATGCCACCGTCCACGTGTCATCATCATCTACGTCTATTATTTTGATGAGAACTGCACATTAGTCTATACATAATACACAGCAGGAATATGAATTACGGTTGGGTTGGTGGTGAATTCCGTACCTTTGTTATCTTTATTGTTTTACTGATAAAAATGGTCAGTGCGAGATTTAAAATTTGAACTATGTATGCCTACATTACCTACTGTGCAAACATCTCGCAATTAAGAAGTGTTAAACTTAAGCATAACGAAAACAAAGGATGTGGAATTGTGGACGTCGAACGAGTATATCTTTATTATAGCGTTAATTAACGCAGGTTTAGAAATTAGCGAAAAACCTGATTTAAATAAAAAAAATCCCGATTTAAATAGAAAAAATCGATTTTTTGATTTATTTATTTAAATCGTGATTTTTTTGCACCCTGGTTTTTATAAATATCTTGTAGGTTTCTGCCTAATTACCAGACTCGTAACGCGTATTAGCATGGATATTTCCTTTTTCCCGTGTGTCATAAATCAAACATTTACACGGTTTGAAATTGATGCACATCTCGTTTTACGATGTAACTCTGACATGGCCTACTATTTTTTACAACTTAAAAGCTAGACGACTAGACGAACAACATTGTATGCGGTTTTATTATACTCTTGATGGTTCCATAAAAGTTTTCAAACTTTTCGTAGGTGATTTACTTTTTCTAACTTAAAAAAATGCCATTTGCATATTTTACACATAAACCCAAAAAATATAAAAATTTGAAGATGTTACAACTGGCAGTTCTGAACAAAAAATCTTGTAAACTATAAATTTTAGTATTTTTCCTACGCTTCTTGTTGGTTTTGAAGCACATATAAAGAATATGTTACAATCATCCGTCTCGTAAAAATTAATTTCAATTAAAATAAGATTATTTTCAAACACCCTACCCTAACGATCCTTGATTTCTGTTCTGTGCGTCGGCTTCTTTTCTGAACGACCATAAGAAAATCTAGGTCCACCCAGGGGCCGATTATACGAACTCTGCACGCGATCCAGCTGATAAGACGGCTCGAATTCAGGTCATCTAATCGAATCACACGTATCTAAATTTGAGGGTCGGCTATTTGTGGCCATTTTTGGATTCTCGAGCTTCACTGCATCATCAAGATAACGCCACATGT
This sequence comes from Agriotes lineatus, assembly GCA_940337035.1. NCBI lineage: Eukaryota > Metazoa > Arthropoda > Insecta > Coleoptera > Elateridae > Agriotes > Agriotes lineatus. The sequence goes on along the minus strand of CALNHX010001251.1, from coordinate 21,628 downwards.
ATAGAATGAGTTTTATAAGAACTCGTGATTGGACGCTTATAGAAAGATGTGGTTGAAATCTGCTGAAGGTTTCCTAGGAAGTTTCAGTTGAAGTCGCTTACATTAGGATTTCTAGAATTTATAGGATATTCAGTAGGAGCACAGGTTTTCTAATTTATAAAAAAATTATAAGATAGTTTCAGAGTGGCCCTTCAATAAACACTAATTTTAAACACATTACGTTGGTTCCCACATTTTACACTATTTCTGTCGCTTTATGCAGCTTTAATTGTGCATTAATTATTTTTATTGCATTTTTGTGTTAATTTCTTGTTTTTTACGCTCTAGCGTGATTAAATTGCATTTTTGTGATGCCGAAAACAGAAGGTAGATAGATATTCAGCACTGTACGAAATTTCCGGATAATAATTGATATAGAAATATTACGTGTCATAGATATTGATTTTACGTCGGCATGTATTTCTTCTTCCAGTTATCTTCCGCCCTTAGTATTCAAGAAACGCTTTTTGTCGGTGAAATTGATGCCAGTCTTGGTTCTGATATCTCAACAGACGCAAAATTGAAAATTCTAACACAACATTGTCAGTTTAAAGTGACAACTTTTATACTTTGCTGATATTTAAAGGTCGCAACAGAGGATAAATGACTTCAAGTTGACGTTTTGCTGCTGGAAAATATAAATTGTTGCTGAATGTAAAATGTTGTTTTTGTGAATGAATAACTGGCTATTTATTGTTCATATCTTTTATATGCATCATACTCTCCCATTGTTTTTTTTTATTTGCTTGAAGGTGATTTTGCCAATTAATGGCAGAAACTATTAGGTCAAGCAAAACATAAATTAGCAGTGAAAATGAAAACGCGAGAATACGGTACACTGGCATGTGCTAAGTAGACTTGAAATCGTACTTTACTGGTATAAATCAAAGCCGTTTCAAGTCGCAGCCCATGAGTCACTAGTTTATAGACAGAGATAATTAGAAATGAATAATTAGAGACGCAATTAACACTTCTCTCCCGTCGTAAAAAGTCACTGCTTTGGCAATTCTCACATTTCATCCTCGCAGGAGATGGAAATCCAACGGAAAAGCTAACTGATTTTTCAGCAAGATAGTATCCTGCAGCCAACGGTAACCTGCGAAAACAACTGCGATATTTTAATGTTCCGCTTCATTTGCGGGTAATTTTGCCAATAATCTAATTTCAGTCGTAATTAAATATAGCGGAATTAATTGAGATAACTGTTAAGTGGCTACGCGTCGATTATTTATTTACCTTGGTCGTTTCTGTTCCATTTTAGCGCTCTATGATTTTTAAAATTTCTGCGGAGACCTTGTAAACTAGTTAGAACCCGAACACAGAGATGCAATTTTGATATAGCGCATCAGAAGCGCAGACCTTTGTACGACGATGATGAACTTTCAGATTAGTAGTTGGTAAACACGATGGCAATTACAAGAGTGATTAGTTTGGGCAGGTAGTCGACTAACGAAAAACGCCGGAATTACTATACATATTAGATATTTTAAATAGAAAAAGGTCGAATAGCTGACGTACTACTACACGGTATAATACGGAACAGTAGATATATAGTAATCTAATATTCCTGAAAATGTCAATTATTTTGTTTACTTTACAGTTTCATTTAATTATACATACTTCTGTTTTTTTAGTTTATTGTTAGTAGATTTCTGGAAGTAAATGTAGGGAGGTCACTGGGGATCGAACCCACAAAATCCAGAACCAGAGGTTTTTAGTATCTCTGAGCCAGCTCCACTGTACTGTTTTGTTAGGTACTGTTCATCTGTAAACTTAATTAAACGGAACAGTTTTAAACGCATTTGTGTTTATTGAGATCGCTTTTTTTATTCTGTTATTTCTTGGTGTTACTTCCACAAGTAGGAAAGTTACTCAATTCAATGAACTGGTCATGGTGTTTGCATGGTAAACAAAAGTAGTGTTTAATCAAGCTTATATAATTCTACTTATTTTCCTATTCAACTGTTTCTATTTGCCACATTTTCTGAGATCATCAAGGCCACAATGAAAAACTAACCTTCGACAATAAGTATCAATTGTTTCTGCACGGTTACTAACCTGTACAGATCCGGTTAAATTAGAAATTGCAAATCTTTAAGCCGGTTTGTATTCTAGAAAAGAAAAAAACAACTGCAAGTCTGGTTTTTTAATAATTTAATTACGTAAACAACAGAACATGTGATAATTTTCATTTATAATATCACAAATGTTGTGTACAGAAATCCCATACTTTAGTAGTATAAAAAGCTGCTAAATTACAAGGTGACCTACAAAAATTCCTAAAAAAATCTATTAAAGAGGAAATTGAACTGACAAGTGTAATTGAAGCATAAAAATTTAACAAAACTAAGCACAATTATCGTGGCATTGCAATATTTGAAGATTATTTAAAACTTTTTTAGGGCTGTTGTTTTACTTGAAATAATAATTATGACTATTCAATTCACCTGTCATCTGTCAAAAAGTGACCAATAAAAATTCAGAATTCTGACGTTTCTTGACCAATCAAAAAAATATCAGCGGATATATCTTCCTAGAAGGTATTCAAGTGACTATTTTTAACAAATGCGATTTTTATTAGAAAAAGTCAATATTAGTGTTCTGTTACTATAGAAATTGCGTAGTTTGTTGCTAGATTTACTGAAAACTAATTTGAAAAGGTAATTTGGTTCATTAAATAGTCCCTCGAATACCATTCTTAGTCAAAGTTAAGTAGATTATTTTTGCGGTGGTATCACTACTCATGTCCATTGCGCTTGGGATTAGGACTCGTGCTAGCGCACTCGTCCTAATCGTACCAAAGCGCAATGGACATTCGTGACACCACCGCAAAAATAGTCGACATAACTTTGACTACTCATGGTATTATAAGTGAATATTGCCCTACATACGCAACCAGTCTTAGTTTCCATAGAGATAAATGAATTCAGGTGATAATATTCCACTGTTATTATTTCAGAGATAATTTGCAAAATTGAAGTGCTAATTCATGCCATTCGGATCGTTACAAAATCTTTGTTTCTCGGGTAAATAGTCGGTAGGGTAACATTCTTAGAACTGAATATTATTATTACAAAATGCTAACGACTGAGCTTTACACCTATATAGATTGCCTAAGGAATAACAAAAATGATCCTTAAATATAACAATTAATTGCAAGCAAGAATCAACAATAATTATCAATAACTATAAATACGTCGCCAACCAAAATTCCAGCAAGGTATAATGGCGTAAATATTAAATTACTCGAAATTGCTTTTTTTATTTCCGGATAATTTTTATATTCTGTGTATTAGGGATATTACAAGTGATAGTTCACACCAATGCAAAATTTCAGCGTCAATGTATGCTATAAGAACGTTATGTAATCGTTTTTGAGCAAATACTACATAGGGCCATTTTATTACTGAATATCCCTGGTGTACTGAATATTGATAGAACATTACAAGTGGTAGAAGTGTAAAATTTCATCTCCAATCAGTGCTGCGAGAACGTTACGAAATCTTCCATTTATTTATGAGCAACAAATGGAGCAATTTTCTTACCGAATGTCCCGTCCCACATGCACTAAATATTGCCAGATAATTTTTATAGACAGCGCAGTAGGCATATTATAAGTGGCAGCTTGCACAAGTGCAAAATTTCAGCTCTAATTTGGGCTTCTAGAATGTTACGAAATCGTTGTTTTTTGAGCAAATATTATAGGCCATTTTTTTATCGAATATCCCACGTGCACTGAATATTGCCAGATAGTTTTTATGTCGGTGCACCAGGGATATTGCAAGTGGTAATAGTTTTTATGTCGGTGCACCAGGGATATTGCAAGTGGTAGTTTCCACAAATGCAAAATTTCAGAATCAATTTGTGCTGCGAAACGTTACGAAATCTTCGGTTTTTTAGCGAATATCAAATGGGGCAAATTTCTTACCGAATCTCCCACGTGCACTGAATATTATTAAATCATTTGTATCTGCATTGCACTGAGTGATAGTACAAGTGATAGCTTTAAGTGTAAATTTCAGCGCTAATTCATGCATTGGAATAGTGATACTGAATATGCCTCATGAATTGAGTATTGCCATGTAGTATTTATATTCACTGCATTGGGAATGTTACAAGCTATGGTTTGCACATGTGCAAAATAGCAACGCGAATTCGTGGGACTTGAACGTTACGGAATCTTCGTTTTTGAGCAAATAGTAACTAGGGAACTATTCTTACTGAATACCACATGTGCACTTCATATTGCCAAATAATTTTTATATTCAGTGCACTGAGGTTATTACATGTGATAGCTTGCACAGGTGCAAAATTGCAGCGCAATTTCCTTCCACTTCAACCTTGCGATATCTTCCTTTTTTGAACACATTTTGTATACGGCAGTTTCCTTATCGAATATCCTTCCTACGTGCACTGAATATTGCATGCTACTTTTTATATTCGCTACACTACGGATATAACAAGTAAAAGTTTGCACAAGTGCAAAATTTCAGCGCCAATTTTCGTTTTTAGAACAATTAATACGTTTGGAAATTTTCCTACCGAATATCCTACGAGCACTGAATATACCCTACGAGCACTGAATATACCCTACGAGCACTGAATATAGCCAGATAATTTAGATAGTCGGTGCACCAGGAATATTACAAGTGCTAGTTTGCACAAGTGCAACATTTCAGCGCCAATTTGTGCCATTAGAACGTAACGAAATCTTTATTTCTCTCGAGCAAATATTATTTAGGGTAATATTCTTACCGAAAATCATTTCATGTGCTCTGAATATTACCAGATGTGTTTTATAGTGCACCAGAGATATTAGAAGTGATAGCATGAGTGCAAAATGTCAGTGTCAATTTGTACTGCTAGAACGTTACGAAGTATTCGGTTTTTGAGCAAATAGTATTTAGGGCAATGTTCTTACCTAATATCCGATGTGTCTTAAATATTGCCAAATCATTTTTATATTCAGGGAACTGGGAATATTACAAGCGACAGTTTGCATAAGACCAACATTTCAGCGCTAATTCATGCATTTGGAACGTTATAAAATTCTCACTTCTCGAGGATATCATGCATAGGAAAATATTCGTAGGGAATATCCCACGTGCACTGAATATTGCCAGATAATTTTCATATTTAGTGCGCTGGAGATATAGCAAGTGCTAATTTGATCAACTGCAAAAATCCACTGCTAATTCGTGAAACTTGAACGTTACTAAATCATCGTTTTGTGAGCAAACGTTACAGAGGGCAATAATTACCGAATATCCCACGTGCACTGAATATTGCCAGATAATTTTCATATTTAGTGCGCTGGAGATATAGCAAGTGCTAATTTGATCAACTGCAAAAATCCACTGCTAATTCGTGAAACTTGAACGTTACTAAATCATCGTTTTGTGAGCAAACGTTACAGAGGGCAATAATTACCGAATATCCCAGTGCACTGAATATTGCCACATTATTTTTATATTCAGCGCACCTGGGATAATAGAAGTGGTAGTTTTCACAAGTGGGTGCCAATTTTTGCTGGCAGAACGTTACGAAGTCTTCGTTTTTGAGCGTGAAATTCGTATCGAATATCCCACGTATACTGAATATGACCAAATAATCTTAATATTGTGTGCAATTGGGATATCACAAGTGAATTTGCAGTGCCAATTTGTGCTGTTACTATGCTACGAATTGGTTTTTTGAGCAAATATAGTACGTTGGGCAATATTTTACCGAATATCCCACGTGCATTGAATACTGCCACATGATTTTTGTAGTCAATGCACCAAGGATATTACAAGCAGTAATTGGCAGAAATGCAACATTTCAGCGCCAATTTGTGTTGCTAGAATGTTACAAAATGTTCGTTTTTTAGCAAATAATACATCGGACAATTTTCTTACTGAATATCCCACGTGCACTGAATATTGCAAATGACCTTTTGTAGTCAGTGCACCAAGGATATTACAAGTGGTAGTTTGTGCAAGTGCAAAAGTTCAAAACCAATTTGTGTTGCAAGAACGATATGAAATCTTTGTTTTCTTTTGCAAATAGTACATAGGGCAATATTCTTACCGAACATCCCACGTGCCCTAAATATTGCCAGATCAATTTTATATTCAGTGCACTAGTCGGACAAGTGATCATTTGCTCAAGTGTAAAATGCAGCGCTAATTCATTAATTTGGACCGTTATAAAATCTTCGTTTCTGGAGGAAATCGTGCTTAGGTCAATATTCTTACGAAATACAACGTAGTTATATGTATTTTATTGCATATCTCAAAAATTCGACCTGATTTTCTCTTAAAAAGTTGCTAATTTAACTACATTTGTACTTTTTATAATAAACAAGTTAAAAGTAGTGCCGACCTAAAGAATTATCAACAATTTCAGCACGTAACTAGGAGTGCTGCAATTTAATATCTGCATCTGCACCGTAGCGATTAAGCAGTGTTATTAATACAGATTGTTTGAAATAAATTTCACGTGTTACGCGCGCACATAAAGGTCTAATTTTCCTGGTGTATTAGGATTTAATTGAACCAAACACAATGAATTGCCGTGCAGATTACATGGGATATATTGTTGCTTTATGCAACAAAAACGTAATCGTATCGCGGATTGAATGCATAATTTAAGGTCTAATGCAATTAATCCCTGTGTGTACCGATGCAAACAGCACTTTCTGGCGTTCACCTTTATTTCTTATTTCAAGTGTGCCCAGCACTTGTTCGTTTTGCTCGCGCCCGGCTAATTATTTATGGAGAATTGCTTGCATATTCATGGTCGTAGAACACAACTTGTCTAACTAGTTTTCTGGCTGGTCGCTTTATATTTTTGTCGGATCGAGTCAGCCCGAAGAATTTGAGCATGACGGCTATGCGAGGAATAATATTACAAACAGATTTCAGGAAGGCTCCTTGTTTTGTTATTCATTTCACTTACGCTGTAACACTTTAAAATTTGATTTGGACTCTACTTTGAGCAGTTTGTAACTTCGAAAAATGAACCTTTTTCTAATCGGCTAGTATGAGGGTTGCGCTGAAAATTGTTAGTTATTAAAAGATCGTTGCATTTTTTAATAAAAAATCTTTATTGTTTTTCCAAATATTCTCGATTCAGGCTAATACACTTCTGCATTCTTTGAAACGACTTTTTAAAACATTTTCTGAAAGATCCTGGAAATTCTTTAATATTCTGTAACTGCTGCATCTGCGCTGGAAAATCTTTTCCTCGCATCATTTTTTTAACAGTTGGAAACAAAAAAAAGTCGCACGGCGCCAGATCTGGGCTATACGGAGGATGAGTTACCAATTGAACTCCCGAATCTTTTAAAAATCCAATGTTCTGGCAGCAGTGTGGGAGGATGCGTTGTCATGATGGATTAAGAATATTACGCAAGCCAATTGAGCTTCCATGGCCTGCTTTTAACTATTAACAGAGCATCCCTCGTATACTGTTACATTTGCCTCATGGAATAGTTGGATATAAAGTAATTATGTAAACATTTCTCTCCCGTTTGACAGAATTCCACACCAATACATTCACACCTTAAGCATTTTCAAGCAAAACATGTTGGACACAATTCATTAATTTTTTTGAGAAGTCGATTATTGTAAAACGTGAATACACTGTTTTTATTGCGTTTTTGTGATGTAAGCGCCTGTTTGCTGATTCTGTTTGAAGTAATGACGTAGAATTTTGCTCAAGAGTTATTGAACTGGATCTTTGGAAAATTTGCTTTTGAAACATTTTCAACTTTTCCATGGTGCCCGATCGATCAGAACTGTTTTGCTTGTATTTCTACTGGCGGCAGACGTCATGGATTTGTGGGTTAATGTATTGAGTTGCATTTATTTATCTACTGTTGGCGAGCAAGCTTTGACAATTTGCGCCAATATTTCTTGCAGCAACTGTACCCGGGTATGCATAAACAATGTACCCTGTAAAGTTGCATTTAATTTCAGAACAATATTCGCAATTGCTTTGTTTAAACAATAAATATAAACAGTTTTGTATCGACTATAAGTAAGCAAGCTCTGCTATTTTTATGAACAAAAGATAAAGTAAGTAAATATGATAAGTCGCCTGCAATTTGTTATTTTCAATTCACATAACGGGTCTAAAATGTTGATAAGTACAGTTAATTACAATGTTGCCGTTTCCTTCAGTAGGTTAGGTTAATTTCGTCGTTTACTGAAAAGGTTACCTAGCAACGATAATTTTGTACTTTGCCTGGATATTTGTAAGCGTCTTGAATTTTGATGTATGTAACTTATGGCTCTTACTTAGGATTCAAGAAATATTTGTCTTAAGTCACGCCTAAAACGCAAGGCTGATGGGGATGTTAAACCACAATGATGCTCCATCAACTGTTATTTTTAAATTGTCGTTAACCACAGTAGCTTTTCGTCTGACGTTTACTTGTTCAGGTTCGTTTAGCATTTGCTGATCACAGAAAATAAATTAACTCTCATATATAACTTCATTAACTTAGGCTATGTGAACAACCATGTACACTTTTATGCTTGCACTTATCCTTGGCGCTATTTGAACTTGCTAATTTGGAAATGGAAAGTTTGTAAGTTTAAAGTACAAAAATGATTGTAACGACCGACCATTTCATGATCGTAGTATGGTTTAAAATATCCAGATATTGAATCTTAAGCCACAATAAATTATCGGTTTTTTCTTTGAAAGTTGTATATTCATGAAATCACGCTTTGTTTAAGCTTTAAAATAGAAGAATGATTAAAAACAAGTACAGAAAATTGTATTTTTCGAATTAAAAATTTTTTTACCGCCACTAATTTGTATTCAAACTTGTTTTGGTTAGGAATAATCTTGTTTGTCTATATTTTGTACCACTATTTCTGAATTCCTTTAATAAAATTGTTATGGTTAATCTGGCCTCATTGATGCGACAGTGCAGTACCTATGTTCAGTTTAAACTAAACAATGAATCAATGGCTCGCCTATTCCCTCTGCGACTCTTGGGAGCTGCTCCGTTCCTAATTCTATTAGGAAGGGAATACCATTACTATATGATCCTGAAATCGATAGGTGGGTAAACAATCACTTTCTATATAAGGCTTGTTATCTTGTTTATATTGAATGTTTGCTTTTATTTTGCTCTCGCTTTGCTACATAACGCTGTAGCGCCGGCAGCAGTAGCAAAGATAAAGATATATTATGATCAGGCATAGGTTGGAAAGATAAACAGCCGCAGCAACGTCTGTTTTCGGAAAGCGTTGTGATGATTGGAGGAGCACTGCCGGTGCTGTTTGATAATCAATGTGAACTAGACTGGGTATCCCCTATCACCTATGTCGTCTCATATGCCAACTGAGACAAACTATATGAAAATGTTAAATTTGAAAAATATGGAGTCATCACAATGTGAAATCAAATTGATATAAAACGCAAAGTTTCAAAAACACATAATGTATCTTTTGTTTATCTGCTACAGAGTAAAGGTCGCCACCTTTGACCCATAGTTCGCTTGGTCATATTCGAATTACGCGCCGAGTTCTACGTTTACGTCAGATGGCGCCACGTTAGTGAAGGCTGTTACTACTACTACTACAACTGCTATGACCACCACCAAATTATAATCGTTGCTATTATAAACATTTGCATTTTACTTCACTAGATACAGTAGCTGGAAATCGTTACGTCAGCCTTGTAGCACAGTTATTATAAATGTCCAAACATAATTTGGCATGAAAAAGTTGCTCTTTTTCGTTACATGACGTTGCATAAGCTTACGCACAGATCCCTTCGATGCAGCACAATCTGTACATTATATTAATGGCCCCAATTTACATAAATTTATTTGTGCAGTTATTCATTGAGCTTGGGTTGTTGTGCCATGAGTAATTTGAATTTTCAATTTTACGCTCATTATGTATTCGTGAATTGCGTAACGCACGCCTGGTATTTTTTTGCACCTTGACTTTCACCAGCTCGCGGATCTGAAGTCACAATACGCAGCAACGTGGCTTAATGCCACCACCTAGTTATTCTATGGTTAAATACTATTTTCGCCATTAATCACGGCTATTTTTAGCCAGCTCGTCTCTGCAAACCTAAGCCTTTTATGGGGGCCCTACGTACGACCAAAATCTGAGCCCACTGCAAGTGCTCGTGGCAGCCTCACCCAGAGGCCTTGCCGGAGGTTTTCAAATTAATTGATAATTTAATTAAGTCGGCACTCGTTTCAGTGACATTTAGGTCCGATTGGGCATTTTTTCACGAGTTTTTCTCGCCTGAGGCGCTGGAATTTACATGTCATTATCGACAGCTGCATTTCATTCAGTTTTGATCGGATTTAATTAGAGTAGCGTTACGCATTCACGAAGCACCATTCGCCATGTGTTTGGCCGGGCTTTATTTTTTAAATTAATTCGCGAGTTGTTAAAATAATCAAGCCGATAGGAAAAACGGTCCGTGCATATGGAATTGCAAATTAATAAAACAGCCAGCAGTCCTGTGGCGATCGTCTCGCTAATTGGCGACTTTACAGTAATAAAATTTTGTGTAATTGGGTGTGTAATGCCAGCTGACATTAAATTGATTGGATAAATCGATAAGCAATCTATGGTAAAATTCTCAATAGTTAATCAATTTGACGATACGTACATATACGTTATATGCCGATCAAAACAAAATTAAATATGCGTTTGCTGTTCGTATGTAATCAGTAAAAGCCTGGGAATTAAAAACGTTGACAGAGGCAGGCATTAGCTGCATAAACGTCACTAAAAGAATGTTAATATGTAATTGAACTACACTTGATACTGTATTATTGATTATTCATGATTTAAATTAATAATTGGCTCAGAAAACTATTAACAATAATGCAATTAACTGCTTAATTTAAATAGATGTATGATTGAAGTTTCAGAAAATCGGAGTGAATTGTGTGTAAACATAAATACAAGTGAAATATGATTTTTTACGTGTTCAATTATAAGTTTTTCACAATTAACGTCCAAGTTAATAATGTTCATAATTTATGGAGTAACATAGCTATAACTCTTCAACCAACCAAAGCTAGCTTGTAGCTGCGAAGTAAATGAGCTCCGTCGTTACCCCACCATTTCGGCTACTGCGAATCGTTTACCCACATACAAGGTAATATCTGTTGAGCTGTATGTGGATTCGAAATCGAACTCCCGTCCATCAGCTATCTATCCAATTTTGAGTTGTTTCGATTTATGAAGTGTTAGAGAAATTCTTCACATTTATCACATACGTTGTAGTTTAAAAAAATTCAATATTGTTATACTACTGTCAGTTTCAAAAAATTAATGTAATTTTTGATATAAAAAACAAAATTGTTCTTATTATAAACCATCATTAATTAAAGAAGAAGATTAGCTACTACGCTGCTAGACGGTTTTACCAGCATCGTCCAACTTCTTAAGTAAATATATTTAACAAAATCATGTAAAGGTAAAATTAAGTATGTGATCTCAATCAATTTTAAGAGCAAAAACGAAATGATGATTAAGATTTATTTTTATTATTTTTGTTTGTGGTTGTGTGTAATTTTTAATTTTCATAGCCTTGTTAAACATACAACCTTGATGTTTCCCGGAATGTTCTGTCCTGGAACGGCTGCTTTAGCTGGAATTGTATCGTTCGGTTACGCTTTTGATTGTATTATAAATTTTGCTCTACTCCTCGTTTTGTTTTGCCAACACAATAGTAGTAGGCTTTGTGTGCGTCCGTTAGGTGCTTTCTGTTTGGATATCGATACAAAGCATTGAATGGCTGAAGAGGTAATGCCAATAAATAGTTACATCTATTCATAATAAAGTTTGAAGTGAATATGTCAACTCATTTTCAATATGAAAGTAAGAATTTATGGACGTTAAATTTTATTTTTGCACTGGCAGAAATCTTAGTAACATTTGTAAACGATTGCAAAAACGAATCTATATTATTTTTAGCTGTCATTCCACATAACTCTTTTTTAAGGAATTGTCATTGTATTTTTCAGTAAAATGATAGAAGTTTTAGTCACCATAATTATTGTTCAATAAATTCAGCTGTGTGAGATGAACTTATTTTCAGTTGTTTTACTTATTGTTCATCCGGCTCGAAGGCCTAAATTAAATTCAACATTTTTTTTTTGATAAATTAGATTGTGAATGTTCTATTGTTTAGTGCTGTAATTTAATATCATAAACAAACTTGATTGAACACTAAGAAATATGGCAATGAACGATCAAAAACGTGCAATTCGTACTAATGTTAAAACTGACATTGTAAAACGTCTACATTTGCTTCTTAATTTCATACCAGAGAAATACGTACGTCATAGATATAAACCAGTGAATCCAAACAATTGAAAGTCGTTGCCCTCTTTTAGATGTCAAATATAACAGATATCAACTTCGCGCTTGTATTTCAATTTGCTCATTTTTATATGTGGTAAAAGTGACACTAGCAATAAAACTACTATTCTACAGGGCGAATTGGTTTAGTTGTGAAATTATTGTCTAGTACGATTACGACTAGTACGAGTAATATGTACTGATAGATTCGTCTGTTCTATAGAACTAAACTATATACGTATGTACCTATGTAATTGAGAATTGTGGTCTTTGTTGATTTTGAGAGCACGCAGTACATATAGATAGGTTCATATAGACAGAGTTAAAAGTATGGAATATTCCTAGTAGCGGAGTGAATATAGATTTTTAAAATACCAAAATAATGGTTTCGTCATATTTCCACGTCTCTTCTTTTCAAATTAAAGCAAAAATATCTACAGGGATATGTAATTTTCTTTTTTAATACATACCAATTTTTTATTTGTATTCTGTTGTGTAGGCATTTGGTTTGTCTTTTGAGTAATGTAAATTTTGGACGTGCTTACATAATAAAGTTTTAGAGAGAACATTGGGTCCGTAACGAGTGCCATGACTAAAATATTTAATCTTTAAAAGAGGCGAAAAGGTTTAAAGAAGGAGTATGAATTAACAAAATCTTTAGTCTTCTTCACGAGTTTATTACCGCAGTTTTACATGCGACATGTTTTCAAACCAACACTAGTTTAATCATCAGGCCCAAACGGTGATCTACAGAGGTACAATATTAAAACTGGGATCAGAACAGTAATAAAAGGTTACACTTAGATGATATATCACAGAAGAATAAACTACATGGCAAAATTAGGTTAAAATATAAAGATTAAATATTGTCGAGTCAAAGAACGAGTAAACGCCAAGGCAGAGAAATAAAACATTAAACAGTAAAACTAGAGTATAAAAATATAAATAAGAGCAAGTAGAGGCAGTAGGCATAGATGACACTAAGGCCCAGAAATATTCAATGTAACTGAACATTAAAAATTAAAAATTCATAATTTCAGTGTTCAAAGTTAAAAAATGTAAAGATAAATTGAAAAGGCAAAAGAGCTAAATAAGAAATGGAATTATCAGAAAGATGGTCACATCATTTAATATTAAGAAAAATATAATTTTTATCAAAACCCGTGATCTCATTGAATTTGAATGTATTGTTGTTGGACATAATTTCAAATATCTCAAGTACGTTCAAGAAAATTCCTTTATTTGCAATATGTAAAATTACATAGTCCTTACTGGGATCAAAATTGTGTTTAAACTGTGGAATGTAACTAGCAAAAGTAGATTCATTCGGTTGATCAATTCAAACATTGTTATTTCTGAACAGGCAAAATGTTGGTTAATGCTGTTTTGAAAGTACGTCGGGTTTGACCAATATAAAAACAATCGCAAGACGAACAGTTCGATGGTAGAGACCACATCTTACAGGGGTGGTATCTTTACTAAAAACTAATAATTTTTTAAGGGAATAAGTAGTAGAATATGAAATTTGAAAATTATATTGTTGGAAAATGTTTTTGCTAGACAAAGAAATTGGGCCTTTTGAGGAATGGAATAAAAGATTTTACCTTCGGACTTACTGAAATATTTCAATAATTTGCCTAACCCTGTGTATTGAACTTGATAAATTACAGTCAACAACACTTCGTAACGGGTGATTGGACCGGGCCACCCATTTAGATCGGTGACGCACGGCGCAAAAATGTGAAATTCTAACCTCAATCATCGGAGCAAATAGCGCCACTGCGGCATTTACAATCATAATACGGAAGCAGTTAGAATTTCCACTTTTATGACGGCGTCTATTTTTATGCGGTTGGTTCTCACAAGTTTGCTTTGGTTTTACGAGGGCTGTGCAGCTGGACGCGCGACCTACCTCAACCATCTAAAGCTGCGGCGCCGAGGCGCGTCCGCGTCCCTAGACGACGGCGCCCGTGCGCGTGCGCCAGGCGCCTGTTGCGTGCCGACGTCGAGACGCCGCTGCGGAGTATTGATTCAAATTTTTAAAAACCGCATTCTACTCTCGAGAAATGTATTGTTTGTGGAAGGACCGCCCTTGCAGAAGGCGCCGTTGGAAAGTTCGCGGAAAGTGAAGAGCGACAGGCCTTTGTTGCCTCATTAATATTTAGATTTGGAAGTTGGTTTATGGGAACTTCATGCTGATTGCTCAACGGTAACTTTGTTGCGAAATTTGCCCACACCATTTTAGTCGAACCAGCTGAGATTTGCCATCTACTCCACATTAAATTTGATAACTTGTACGGAGTGTCTCATTTTCGTTGGGATTGTATCAGAATCTTCGGTGTTATCAGAACAGATGGAAGAGATGTTTCGAAAGCAACATGACGAAGAAAACTAATACTTAGCATATATTTTTTCCGTTTCACGGCGTAAATTTAAAATGCAACTCTTTAATTCAATCTCACAGTTCAGTCGTTTTTCAAAATACCACAAAAAAGGGATTCTTCTATTGTTAATTGCTATAAACAGTCAATCTGCTATGCCAACAGTGCTGTGTCAACACTTTAATTGAATGAAGGAACAATGTAAAATTGCTCTTCATAACACGAATATTGTGGAAGTGAAGCTATAATTTGTTTTTAAGAACAAACGCTGTGATACGCAATTTCAATTTTCACTTTTCGTCTGTAGCCAATACCGACTGGAAAACAAGGCCTCAGCGCTCCAACATGACGTCAGCAGAAGTCGGTCGAATTGGTCAATGATTGAATTTTATGTCGAGGATCGATAGGGAGTAAATTTAATCACTGGCCAATTCGACCTATTTGTGCTGACGTCACGCCGGAGCGCTGGGGCTTTGTTTTTCAGCCAGCATTGCTGTAGTTCGGAAACTCTAACGTACTGGTTTTCGCCACCGGCGTCATGTTGCTCTCGAACAGTTGACAGTGTGCAATCTATTTCTTTTCAGCTCTACTAAGGATTTTCCATTTTAATCCCATATAAAATGTAACAATCCATATAAGTATGCAATTTTAATTATAAAGCGAAGCTTGGGGGCAAGCTGGGTTGTATACAGTACTACCAATGGATTGAATTGTCTTCCGACTTTCTAACAACCGTGTTAAATAAACATCACAGCACGAAATACCACTGAGTGGGTTTACTTCCAATTTTGAATTATTTTAATACTTGCTCAGATGTGGATTACCACCGCTTTAAAATAACCACCGGGAGAACTACCGCCAATATGAATTACAGCCACATGTATTTACTAACGAATTTAAGCGAATTTATAGAATTGAACTGCAACATACCATCAACGCGTGAGAACTAGGCGTTAGTTGCATTTGCTAATAAACATAGCATTATCTGCAGCGTAGTACATTTTCTACAAACGTGACGATGGTTGTACTGTGTAGTGACGACCTCTCAACCTCGGGTTGCATGGCCAAAATACGTTATAAGCCAAACAATCAAGATAGTATAAATGATCATTTGGAAGGAATTCAATTCTATACAGGATTTAAAATATAATTCTGACATTTTACTACAGTAAAAAGAGTTTTGTGAGGAAATATGAAGCATTTAATAAATCGCTGCCAAAGTATTAATTCGGTACTAATGCCACGTTCAGTGTATAATTCAATTTTAATGTTTAGTAATCAACAAATTTTTGCAAAGTATAAAAAATTGTGTGATGTAAAATATTGCAACTTACACAACAATATTAAAAGTAGCCAATAAAACATACATAGTATTTTGTTTTGCAGAGACATTAAAGAAACGAGCAGATGCACACTATTTTACTTGAATTTGCACGATCTAAATAATAATTGTTCAGTAACAGCAACTTCGTTTACCGGTGGGATATTTGAGATTAGATTTTATGTTATACGCTTCTGTTTACACTATTACTGATTTCATAATGGATATCGAAAATAGTTATTTATGTAATAAGTACATAATCTAAGACTTTATTTAATGAGGGTATTTTATAGCCGAGCGTGACTTGCGAGCGAGGCTAATAAATATGATGAGTCAATAAAATCAGATTATGTATTGCATAATAAGCTGTATGTGTGGCTGCTAAAAAATTAAACATCTAGTAAAATTAAATTAACATGTTCTTGAGATAGCTTGGGTGCCTTGACAGATATTGACAGATTTTTCATGATGAATATCTACGACAACAAGAAATGTATTAGAAATATTCATTATCATAATAATTATTCGCCGATTCTTCATTTATAAGCACTATTTCTTGCCAATGTTCACATTTGTTCGTTTTTATTCAATCTTTTTACGTTTATTGTAACATTTGATCGACAGTTCACAGTTCAGTCCAAATTACATTATCATTATGGTGCTAGTACAACAAAGTGCAACTTTATGGACTATAGAAGTTCTGTTTGCGGTCATTCTAATATGATAGAAAATGGTTGAGCAAGGGGAGCTCAAAAATTAAATTTTTCGAAACGATAAAGGAGAGCAAAAAATTGGAAAACTGGGCCAGTAATATAAAACATGTTTAGTGAAATGAGGAAAATTTGTATTATTTGTATAATTATTTTGTTGGCCATTCTATGTGTCATATATTATATTACTGAATATTCCTTATTTAACTCAACATTTTTATATTAATGACAGTTGAATTTATTGATTAAAAATTATTTTTTTACTGAAGGAAATTACTTACTGTTTTGCTCGTTAAAACTTTGCATTTAATTCTTTGCCCTGTTGTACTGAATTTCATCATCTTATCTATATTTTTTTACTGAACATTTAATATTTTACTGGGCCCTTAATGGTTTTCATGCTGATCATCTATTATTTTTACCAAACATCTATTATTTCACTAGGCATTTATAATAATTGTTACTGACTGTTTAGCATTTTTACTGTGCATTTATTGTTTTCGCTCTTATCTTAGGAAACATATATTAGTTTTACTTGTCACTTATTATTTTTACTGAGCTAATGTACTTGATTTTTAAATAAAATACTGTTCATTTAACTTGTTGCCGCATTAATTTCGAAAGAAATGCAAGTTCGTGGTCGTTCACGTAAGATCTGTTGCAGCAACTACTGTCGAATGCGTTTCAAGGTGTTTCCATTGGGTGCTAAACGGGCGGTGGTAGTTCCAATCGGATGTAAATTCACATCGGTGGTAATCTTAGCGCGGTATTTCACATCGGTAGCATTTAGTATATTTGTCATAAAGTTCTTAAAGTGGATAGTAAATCAAGTCAGTGTTAGTTTCAGTCGGATGTAAATCCACATCGGCGGTAATCCAAGTCGGTGGTAAACCGAATCGGTGGCAGTTTACATTGGTGATAATTAAAGCCAGATCTAAATCCACATCGGTGGTAGTATGCGTTTACCTTGGAAACTAGTATATTAACTCTTTAATATAATTTTCTTAAGAGAATTGTTAAATTGTAACTGAATTTTTCTTAAAGTTTCGTATGCTTACGGTTGATGAAATTTCGGTGCCTTTCTTTCAATACATACATCGTGTACTAATACTATAAGTAGATGCATATACGGTTTTTATGATGTAGAGAAATAATTCAAGCTTTTATTGTTTCAGTTGAGAAGTTTTTTTACACTTTTTACTGCTATGTCGTTTAAAGTTTAAACTATTTTCCGTAAGCGTTAAAAGATACTGATACCGCCATTTTTGCAAGAGCCGGTATACTTGGGAATGTCTTCGTAAATAATTGGCATTCATAGTACATAATTAAATATGGCAAATGCTGTTGTAACAGTACATCTAATATCTATTTACAATAATTATAAATTGACCACACTTTCAATTTTTGCCTTAGAACTGGCGGATTTCCTTCAAGTGACATCAACTATGCTAATAATACCCGCCATCGGAGCGTGGCTGCGTAATGACTAAATTAATAGCCTGAAAGTAAACGGAAATTAATTTTTGAGCCGCGATTAAACGCGGTTTGTATCATCGATGGATCGGGCTCTTCTCTGACCTTTCGGTGCAGGAAATGAAAGCATTTTTGAAATAACTTGCGTTTTTAATTAAACCGCCGTAAGGAGGCTAATGAAACGAGACACTTTAATGCAGCTTTTAGTCGATATGTGGAAAACCGATACAAGAGCAGCCGTCTGCCGTTTTTTAGGTAAAGTGGCTCCCCAGGTTATTTTCTTCTTTTCAAGTTCAACGCAGCCGTAAATTATTAATCCCGTCGCCCGGTCGTTAATCAGGAGTACATGGAAAATGTAATCGCGCTCGAAATTCCTTAAATGCTTCAATCCTTAATTCCTGCGGCCGCTTAGTGGCACTCTTTAGAATGTGAAAGCTGTTTCCGATTCCGCTGGTAAATTGTAAGTAGGCCCTGTGTGAAACACATTTGCATTTCTAAATTTGTGTATTGAAGATTCTAACATTTTTAAAGTTAAAATAGGACCATTACCATGAAAAAAACATGAATACGATTTTTCAAGACTTGTGGGTCTTGACAAATGGATATTATTGTTTACGTACTGGTATTTTGCACGATCCGAAATTATATAAACATAAAATGTGGTTTACACAGAAACCTCGGTGGAAAATAATTAGGAAAATAAATACTGTCCTGTGTATATATCGTGTGTTGCATAAAATGTTTGTTCTTTTCTGCTAAAATCGAAACAAGGGTGTTTCTATAAATGCACAGAAATATTTGTTTTTCACTTGTTGACATTTTTACGATTCAGTATAAAGTATATGTATTTTACTCTTCTATATTGAAAATAGTGTGAAATATATGCGTATCCACAGTGCTGTTTAGCCTCGGATTGCATCATACCTTACTTCTTGCTGAGAAGGTGGACAAGTTGTTGGTGTAGATTCATTAATGCTGTAACAATTGTAGCTATTTCACAAAGTGTCAAAACCTTAACATTTTCATAACTTGATGCCAAGCCCCAGTTTTATTCATTTTAATTGTTATTAAATTGAAAGCATAATTTAAAGAAGCGTATGATTGACATTTGGCAGTCGTGATTTATATAAATGCCGACTAAAAAAAAATGGAGCCGATCTCTACACCTAAGTTTTTTCAACTGTACCGTAGTTGTAGTAGCATTTTTAATGTAATTCAGTGCTGCCTATATGATACTGTCATCTACATCTACACACGATAAAGATGCACAACAAAGTATTCCATAAAATTTCGTGTCAGTGTCACTGATATAGAGTTGTTTACGCTAATTATACCCGCCGGGGAAGTTATTTGATGCTGTTTTTACAATTGGAGTGGGAGGGTTTTACTAACTTGATTATGTTCGCGTATTATTTGTAGATAAAATGTAGGAGCATGCAGGCCCCAACCTTTAACAACTTGTGTCAAGCAGTTGTACTTGGTACTGTGTGATAAATGGCTGATAACGAAGATATTCGTTTATTAAATAGTAAACTTTTAAAATGTTTGGGCGTATAATTTACAAATTGCTGGAAACTCTGTGTTTTTAAGTGTCGCTGTACAGCAATGGCTGATCGAAATGGAAAAGTCGTCTTTAAATCTCCACGTTCTACTTCGTTTCGAAGGTAGTAGACTAAATTCTTGTGTTTATGTGTTGTATAATCTCAATTACGGAAATTTAAATAATCAACGCTAGTTATTAATAATATTTTGTATTTCTCATGTTTTAATCATTTCCTATCGAAGATACGGGCACATTTTTTTTTGCAAATCCCGAAACAAGCGAAGCATCAGTGGCGTAGTTGTCACGACTATGTATGTGTTAGCTATGCCAAGCATGCTTATTGTAGCAATACAGGAATGTTACTATACCTAATGCAATATTCAATACATGTCTTATTTATATGTATAGATATTATTGCTTCTACAGTGGCCTAGGTATGTCTTGATATGAAACTCTTTAACAAACCATTCAGGCAACATAATCTGCACTATTATAGTATTATTATTACTTGACGACACTTTTTTAATAAATATATTTTTCTTTTAAATCCTTCTTTCTTAAACAAGTGGATGTTAAGGCTGTAATTCGCATTAGATCAACTAAAATTTCAGTATACACAATCAAATAGTGCCGGTTCCACCGAGTCACCGCGAAACACCCACTATCAGCAAACTGTAATTGAAGATCCCAACCTTGTTCTCTGATTGTCATTTTTTGGCAGTGGTCTGAACCCGGGTTCAAACCCCGGGGGAGGCACAAATTTACGTTGAAAAACGTACAATATCAGTCCTTCTCAGGACTAACCAGGAACACCTGAAGACGAGAGTAGATCAAAACTCCCGAAACGTTGTGTGATTTACACCCTAGACAGTGGAAAAAGTCCGAAAAACATATCATCCCAACCTTGTTCGAATTTTGGTTGTCAATGCGCAAGCGCGAATTAATAGTTTGAATGGCAACTGTCAGCTGATTCTGATTGTAACCTAAATTACTAAATATCTCACTTCTTTTCTCCAAATGTAGATTGGTAAAACCTTTGAGGTGTTTGAATTAGATCTTTCTGAATTGGAACCTTCGGAAGATAATATTGTATTTTAAAAGATTCTGATCAAGACAAACTACAATAAATCCGATTTTCAAACATAACTTCGTTCACTGAGAATTTGTTTTTCTGATAGCCAATAACCCTTGTGTCCTTGGTGGGTTCTTGATTGACTATTCCACTTTTTCCATTCTTATATAGTATTCTCCAATTCTGTATCTTCATTTTCATTTGATCATCTACGTAGCTTTTCATCTATTTGGTCTCCCTCTAGCTCTTTCTCTATTTGGTTTCATTTTGTTATTTCTCATACTAGTTACGGAACAAACGTCCCGATATGGCGGGGGCAGCTGATTAGGAGACGTTTTGCCATTAGTAAGTGAGCCTTCAAGGCCCATATGGATTTCTCGCGCGGGAAGGGGGGGGGCAAGCACTGTTTGTTCCGCCGCTGTCTCGGACAACTCTTTCTTTATTCATTATTCTTAAGCGTACCATCTTAGTTTTTTTAGATTTTATAGATCTTACTATACATATATTTGTATTATGTTTCCTTCGAATCTTAGTAACATTTGCGCTTCTTCTCAGTGGTCGGAATGTAAACTTTGACGAACCGGAACGCTGTCGAGGGGGACCGGGGGGTATGCCTCCCGTGTGCGCCGCAGGCGAAAATTTTCGCGGAAAATAATAATAATGTTGATAATTATAAGTGGTTTTTCTGTCAATAGTCGACACCATTATATGTATTATACATATATTGCTAGTAGGGCCTCGGAACGCCCGA
>CALNHX010001250.1:0-239747 GCA_940337035.1 Agriotes lineatus | reverse complement strand
TAAAATAGTTACAACACCTTCTTAGTTTTAGTATCTAACAAGGTTCGACAGTAAACAGTGGTGACAGTAACAGGTTTCAAGTATGTTAACAGTAAATTTTCAGTAAAATTTTCCGTAAATTCCAGAACATTTTTGGTACACTTCAACAAGTTTTCCGTAAATTTTTAACAAGCACGCAACAGATTTTCAGTATATTTCCAACCATTTTCCGATACCTTGACAGTAGATTTTCAGTTAAATGTTCCGTACATCACTTATAATAATGCAGAAGACTAAAAGCCGTGTTTACACAACTAAAAGTACCACGGTTGCATTCGTTTATTTCTATTTTCGGGTTTTTGTAAACAAACTTCCCTTAACTTTTAATAGCGATATTATCACAGAAAACAATTATTTATTATGCATATTACCTGTTTTTTTGCAAAACTGTTGACACAGCTTCAAAGGCAAGTGAATTTTGGTTAATAATAATGAGAGTTACTGAATGCAACCAACGGCCGAAGCAAGGAAATATTGAAGCCGCACGCACACGCTAAAAAGGCGTGTCTTTAAAGATTAGGTTAGATAACCTACAAAATTTCAGATTGGCCTGGCAATAACTAATGTCTTCTAGCAGTGGCTAAATTCTGTGATAATGGTCTCCTGTGCATCAGATAATTGTAGTACAAAGCAAGGTAAGGGAATAGCGTTGTTCAGATTTCCCAAAAATTTGCAACAACGAGATTATTTTGCAAAAGCAAGAATTGGGCTCCGACTAATGCTTCACGGTTACGCCACAGGCTGAAAGGAGTTTCATTCGTAAGTTATTTGTCCTATTATAATCCATAATGTGTGTTACAATTTATAAATTCTAGCAGGAAACCGAAGAAGCAATGGATTCGGGAGTATGTTGTGAACGGAGTAACACACGTTTATGCAGTGCTCTCTATATTCCTTTTTTAAAATGTCGATGAAAACTAGAGCAGCTTCTTCTGTTAGTGATTGTAGTGTAGACGCTACCGAAATCGCAAAGCAAGTTGTTGCACTTCTATTGCAATCCAATTACTTTAAAGTTGTCGTGAACAAAGTAATTTCCGACACGTTGCACGACTTAAAGGCAAGAAGTAAAAGCAGCTTGTGCCAAGGTTGCTTCGTTTGAAGCCAAATTAGAAAAAGGAAATCGTATACTGGATAGTATGTAACAGTATATATTGTTTATGTAAGGGTCCTGATATGGAACGTCTATAATTGCTGTATTTATCACTTTGCAGTACTGAATTGGGCTCCGACTAATGCTGTACGCTACAAGCTGAAAGGAGTTTCATTCGTAAGTTATTTGTCCTATTATTCATAATGTGTGTTACAATTTATAAATTCTAGCAGGAAACTGAAGAAGCAATGGATTCGGGAGTATGTTGTGAACAGAGTAACACACGTTTCTGCAGTGCTCTGTATATTCCTTTTTTAAAATGTCGATGAAAACTAGAGCAGCTTCTTCTGTTAGTGATTGTAGTGTAGACGCTACCGAAATCGCAAAGCAAGTTGTTGCACTTCTATTGCAATCCAATGACTTTAAAGTTGTCGTTAATAAAGTAGATTTCCGACACGTTGCACGACTTAAAGGCAAGAAGTAAAAGCAGCTTGTGCCAAGGTTGCTTCGTTTGAAGCCAATTTAGAAAAAGTAAATCGTATACTGAACAGTATGTAACAGTATACACTATGTCCCCGGATTGAGTTTACAATAGGTATGATTGACCAAAAATTTTTGAATTGGAATTTCATATTTTGGAATTCCGCCCTGCTTGGTGTGAAACTTATTTTTAGTTTACTTTCGATTTTTTAAAGTCAAGTAGGCCTTGACAGGGAAGCGAAAACAATTTTCAGGTAAACTACCCGTTTTGTTCATGATAAGGCAAAATTTAACTTTTCTTAATACAATTTTTCCGTATCATGAACAAAAAGGGTAGTTTACCTGAAAATAAAATAGTTTTCGCTTCCCTGTCAAGGCCTACTTGTTTTTCAAAAACTGAAAATATTCTTAAAATTTGTTTCACACCAAGCAGGGCGGAATTCCAAAATATGAAATTCCAATTTGAAAATTTTTGGTCAATCATACCTATTGTAAACTCAATCCGGGGACATACTGTATATTGTTTGTGTAAGGGTCCTGATATGGAACGCGTATGATTGCTATTCACTGACATGGCAAATAAATATGACTTAACTATTGATAAAAAATAGATTTGATAACATGTAATAACATTTTATGGTCAAAATTTATTTAAAAACAATTTAAATTCAAACACATTTAGTAAATTTATTCAGAAAATGTATAATGGTTACAAAAAGATTATTTCTATATTAAAGTAAAGACACTTAAAACATTTTTCCCACTGCTGTTCATGTAAGTCAGTGATACAGCCTTAGTAACAAAACGTGTAAGTCTGTAATTATATTTTCCCGCTGCTGATCATGTAAGTCAGTGGTACAGCCTTAGTAACAAAACGTGTAAGTCGGTGATTATATTTGTTTGCTGCTTTTTCTTGACAACGGAACTTAATATTATTATTATTAAGTTCCTAGGATAATAAAATTAGCAAAGCAAGATGCAGATTTAGACGTTTTGTTTCTAAATTGCAAGTGTTTATGTGACATGTGACACTCATAGGTAACACGACTCACGAAAATTAATCCTGGTGGCAGGTCACAAACCAAACGATTTTTTCAAAAATCTAGGAAAATTTCGATAAGCAGCGGGAAAAATATAATAAGATAACTTGGAATGTATCGCCTATTAACATTTTCGGCAGGCAACAAGCCGCGACTTCGTCTTGGCTTGTACTTGCCTACCTCAAATGTTAATAGGTCCTTACATTCCTTGTGACTTAAATAGCTATTGTTTGCTGCTTTCCCTTGACAACGGAACTTAATATTATTATTAATTTCCTAGGATAATAAAATTAGCAATGCAAGATGCAGACTTAGACGTTTTGTTTATAATTGCAAGTGTTTATGTGACGTGTGACACTCACAGGTAACACGACTCACGAATATTAATCCTGGTGTCAGGTGACAAACCAAACGATTTTTTTCAATAATCTAGAAAAATTTTGATAAGCAGCGGGAAAAATATAATAAGATAACTAGGAGTGTATCGCCTATTAATATTTTCGGCAGGCCTACCTCAAATGTTAATAGCTATTAAAAGAAGCTTATGAAGCACGTACTCTGCACTCCTTTCCACACCACCATGAGGTAGAGTTGACGGCACGTTTTTTTTTATGTGGTATCCCCAGGACACCTATTCCACATGTCACAAAGAAAGTTGTTGTCGCTGCTGTTAAAAATTGACTCCAGAACTGTGTTGAAGTGGTAATGTATCACTTAAAATCTCGTACTTTTGTTTCAAAGTGCCAATTACACGCTCCAAGTGAATTCCCACATTGAAATTGCATATACACTATAGTTTTTTTATCTCGTTATAGCACATATTACGTGCAACAGTTTTTCATGAGTGTTTGAAATTTTGATAACATTTGAAATAAACGAATTTTATAGTTGCCGCAGTGGCATCTATGAAATTAGTTTATTTCAAACGTTACCAACATTTTAAACACATGAAAAAGCGATGCACGTAATATGTGCTGTAACGAGATAAAAAAATCACAATGTATATATTTATTTTTATAATGAATAATCATTACATTTTAACTGCTACTATTTGGCACTCACTCCAGTGCCTCCTGTAATAAAATAATTTATTATTAGGTAATTTAATACTAATTTTTTAATACTTACTACCACTAATTCCTCTTCCACTACAGTAGAATTGTTCTGCAAATTTTGAACAACATGGCAAATTAGTTGTTATAGATGTGATAGTTCTCCACAGGAGATAAGATTGAGATGACAAATTGCAATAAAATTGGGAATTAATTAAATTGCTCAATTTATTTAAAATAATGATATTTAATAATAGTAGTTTATTTATCTAGAACGAAAAGTGGCATTTTAAAGACGAGAAAGTTGTTTAAGGAATTACTTGCGAGGACCTTTAAAAACACTTTTCGTTCGTGGTGAATATAACAGTTTATTTCATACTGCAGGTTTAATGAATTTTAAATAAAAAGTTGTAAATCATTTCATATTTCATGTCAACAACTGACGTATAATTTTAAAGTACTTGAACTTTAAAATTTTACTTTAAAGTACTAGGATTTTAATGTTCCATTTTTTGTACCATAAATAATCCGAAAAATGTCATTTTTGACATCAGTATGAAATAAAATATATTATTTTTAATATTAAGAATTAAAGTAAATACTTACAATTAAGAAATGTTTTTAAATACTTTGTAAATGCGATGAAATTAATTAGTTTTGAAAACTAAAAAATTTTAATACGAGTTTGGTTGAAATGTTTGTTTGAACATTTACTAGAAAAGTTCGGTTCAAAAAAAGTATGGTTCACACAGCCCTGCATACAGGGTGCTCAAAGTTAAAGCTACGATTTCGATTATATTAGCATTTGTAGTACTGTTCACGTAGATTACGATGGCAAAAACAGAAAAACAATTGAGCATGAAACTTTCGAGTTATTCGCAAAATTAACATTTTTTGAAATGGAACAACTTAGTAGGTAAT
The DNA here is from genome assembly GCA_940337035.1 of Agriotes lineatus. Classification (NCBI taxonomy): domain Eukaryota; kingdom Metazoa; phylum Arthropoda; class Insecta; order Coleoptera; family Elateridae; genus Agriotes; species Agriotes lineatus. The sequence continues at coordinate 235,125 of CALNHX010001250.1, read as the reverse complement.
AAAATGGACATTTTACTTACCATGTTGATTCACACACCACTAAGAACAACGCAAAATGAATAACTACAAAGGCCACGGGTGACTGTTGAATGACAATGCTAACTAGCAATTACTGAATTTTCAGTTCGGTTTTATCAAGAAAACTGTAGACGGTTCTAAAATTTCCCCGTAGGCCAGTACTTTGCTGGACAAATGAGTATCGTAAATTTATGTTTTGGCAGGACAATTGGACTGGACAATAAATACTGCAAGTAATGACGGCTAGAATACCAGAATTCAAGGAAGAGATCGAAGACCTGATGCTGTAAGTAAAACCGCATGTCAACAAATTGCAAATAACGGTTATGCGGGGAAGGAACTTTGTGTCGGATCCCTTTATTAAGGGCAACCGCCTCCGTAATATGTGAGAAGCTTAAATAAACTGTCTTAAAATAAATATACAACTACATAGTAAATAAAAAGAGATGAAAGATGAATGGTCCCCGGCACCGAAAGGTAAAAGAGGCTACGAAATAAAAATATAAAGGAACTTTTTAATTTAAAAACAATATTTTAACAGACACTTGAAATAAGTAACCGAATGCTATAGAACACTGCAGTTTAAATTGAAACTAAATGAATTAATAACAGATTCATCCATTTTCAAGTAAGGTCTATTCTATAATGTATAATGGTTATTTATATTTATACAGTACAGTAAACATTGCGCTTCCATACTTTGACCAAAATTATTTAAAAAGATATTTTTGTCAGCTACAAGGAAAAATTGCATGTTCAACACATTGGAAAGTTCCACGTAAAACTTTTACATTCGCTGGAAAACTCTCACTTTTCTTAACTTGTAGAACAATCTACTATTAATTCACTAGCGATTTGAGAAGAAAATTAACTCGCTAGCATATAAACATTATAAACAGTTACTTATGGTTGCTATTATAGAGATAATAATAATAATGCCAGTTTAAAATGTATTATGTATGGATGTATAATCGATAACCTCGTTTTACCTTGCGGTGTAGAGGCTGGTGCTTTATGTGCTTGCATCTGGCGGTACAATGCTCAACTTGCCCCGGATTCGGGATACAAAGTTGAACCGCGCCTTTTAATGCTTGCACAGCAGCCATTGTGTGAGGTGTCTGTGTGTGTTATGTTGACCTTGTTACTCTATCTCTTAGGTCTGTGGTTCTGAGTAGAGCACAGTTAACCCGGGAGTGGTCGCGCTATGGTCGATTCAACCGCACATTTTAAAAAATTGCTGTAGCTTTCTAATGCAGCTCCTTTGCGACTTGAACTTTTAAAAATTCTCCTAAAATGCAGTTTTGCTATTATTAGTGACATTTCAGCACATTTAAAAAAAATTTTAAACCGTTTTTTTGTTAATGCGGTTGATCTAACGTAACTCAATTATTTTTTCATTTATCTGGTATTATAAATGAATGTTACGCTTTAAAATCATTTATTATGCTTTCCTAATAAAGTGCAAGAGAAATGTTATAGTTATTATCGATATAAGGCCGTTAGTAGGCATCTAACAAACGAGGATAAATTTGTGGCCGATGCCGTCAGGCCGATGCTAATAAGTTTATCTGAGCCATGGCCATAGCTGTTATGAGGAACTTTTCAGTCAGGTTGACAGTTCTGTTATTAACAAATAACAAGTAGGTGTTATGAAAAAGATTTTTATTAATTTACATACATTCTGTTAAAAAAACTAACTGCAGTTGAACCGACCGGGGCGCGATCACTAACGGAAGTTTAAGACGCTCGACTACACCCGGGTTAATTTGGTGCCCAACCGTGAATGGTCTCACCGAGCCCGGTTCAAATCGCAAGGCGGCGGAAAATCCGGCCTTCGCGGGATTCGAACCGAGGACTTGCTTAATGCAAGGCAAGCGCTTACCCATCTGCGCTACTTGGCTTCTTGTGTTTAAAATGACAAAGAAATAATAATCAGTTATTTAACAATATCACGGCGTAACTGGAGACTTGAGTTACCGCATTTATATTTTTATGACGCTCAACGGCTTAAATCTGAAAAGAAACAGATTGCAGGCAGCTGAAAATTATTTCGCTGGCACAAATAATTCTCACATATAATCTCATAAGAGCATTAATTCTTTCCGGAATTTTTTTTTGACTGCGTTCCAACAACGTCGTATTAATAAGGACGCCTTTCAGGGGCGAGCGTTTCCTTTCCAAAGATTTTACATTTGAAAATATATTTTTTGGAACTGTTCCTTACTGCCAATCTCTAGCGTGCTTTTAAAGCTTTATTTAGTGCAACAAAAGTTATTAAATTTGTCCTACATTTTAAATGCGGCATATGCCGCGGGTTGCAGCTAGTACGGAATATTTGCTGTAACCAGCTACAGCAATAACCACGTACAATCGTCCACAGAACTAATGTCACCCCGAACGCCAACTTGGCTATTTCGATAGGCAACACATTTAACGTCACTTGACCGAATGTTTCCTAGAGGGTAGTACACACAAAGCGTGTCACCGGAATGCAATTAGGCAGAGAGAAAGTAGACATTTTAGAAGCAAATCCTTCCTTTTAATATTTCGGTGGTGAATCACACGGGGTTACAGTTTATTTGTATTAAGCAGATTTTATTTCACTGCTGTTGTTAATATTATTTGTTATTTATAAAATGTAGAAACACGACATGAGGTCATTCTGGTTGAATATAAACTTTAACAGATATTGATTAATGAAATTGTTGAAGAGTTTAAAGATTTTCGTTTATTGTTAAACGTTTTAAGTGATTGAGGAATCACCATTGCTACCATCTTCCCGAAGTTTAATTTAAAATTAAAATAGTTTTTTCTACCGCTAAAGGCACAACACTGGAAACCTAGATTTGACAAACAAATATTTATCTTGTTTTCACAATTTGAAACACAATTTAGTAGAAACTTGAAAAATAAGAAATAATTTAAATTGTTCTACTTGAGGAACGTGAAAATTTTTGCGAAACTGAAAGATTAATTAAAAGGTTTTAAAATTTAAACATATACAGTGCAACTTCTATTTACGAAGTCCCCAAATTCAAGAAGAAAATCATTAAAAGGAAATTTCGTAAAACAGAAAATCATTTAAAATAGCCTAATAAATGCAACTTCCGAAACGTCTTGTGATAAACACCCTAGACTGTGGAAAAAGTCCGATAAAACAAATCATAATAGACCACTGCCAAAAATTATATCATTGAGAGAACAACTGCAACTGGTTGTTTTCCAAACAGCATTTTATATATATGAATGTGAACAATTTATTCTATATTTTTATCTACTCTAGTGGGGCAACTAACTCATTACGTCACTAATTTGACACTATTTCCGTTAGGTAATGAAGCTCATTACACCACTCAGTTATGTAATGGCTTAATTACCTTCATAACGTCAACTTTAGCACTTGTTGCATAAGTAGCTATTATATGTTCCTCACTTGTAAACATCAATTTATCAAGTTACTGTATTCACCTTGAAAATGTCTCTTAACTGGCTAGCCTGTAAAATTTTTACTGGCTAGCCTGTAATTTTTTACAAGCGTGCTCATAGATAAATGATAGCGTGCAAAGCCAAAGCTGTCTTCCTTAGTATGGGTCATATTGATGAATTTAGTTGCTTGTCAGTTTGACATTGTGAATAAATGGTAAATTTATAGTTATTTACAAGTGAGGTACAAATAAAATATTCAACAATACACGCAAGGTAACGGGTTTTACTGGTTCCAGAAGGTGACTGGTTCGCCAGTCGTATCGTTCTGTCCGCCAGTAAAAACCCTCTTACCATGCTAGTAATGTTAAATACTATAAACATGTATTGTAACAATTTCATCATTGCTTTTCATTTTCACTTAGAATAACCTTATTGGTAATTTTCAACCGTATCTTTTTTTATATTGTGACAAGTGTTTCATAAAAATCTTTTTAAAATTTCATTTAAAAAAGGAGGCTTTTTTAAATAAATTTCGGTGTGTGGTGCCACTTTTTTCATTCAGTGAAAAAAGTGACATTTTGCTTTTAATTTAGGAATGAACGATTCTAAATAGACGTTTCCTTAGTTACCAGAACTGACCAACGCACTTTACTAAAATGAGGGCAAATAAAATTCTATACAAAATATGCTTGGATTTGAATATTTAATGAAATTTTTAAAAAATCTTATAGGCAACTCGTGTTAGCGTGCTTATTTTTCACGCGCGTGGATTATTAACCCTCCACACTTGTGAAAAAAAGTTGCACTACTAACACTTGTGGTCTAAATAACTATTATATGGCTGTAAATACAATTGAACGATTTCTAACATTCTGTATAAAAAGTATATTTTGATTTAAATAAATTTCGATGACAACTATGGTATCAAAAGCGGAAAATTTTAAATAAAGTTAAGCGTACCAGGTGTTTTTCAGGACGAAGGTTCTGGATAAAACTATGACACTTAAACTAATTTAACGTTTTTTGCATCTTTTGGCACTATTTTGTTTAGAAATATTATCAGTATTTGAGATATGACGTCATTAACATTTCGTTTAAAATATAAACATTACTATTTTGTAGTGCATTAAGTAAATAATAAAAAAAAAACAGTTCCATAAGGTTAACTTTTATCGCACAAGTCCATGTTATATATATCCAATTTAAAAACAACACTTCTAAGCCGTTCTATAAGTTTTTAGGTTACCTACTCTAGTAATTTTTATTTTTTGTTGATTTTTACTTCCTTGCACAATAAAGGAAGTATTTGATCTACACCAAAAATTCGAAATTGAGTTTTCAACAGATCTTCACGTTTTAGAGTCCCTTGAACCCAAAAAACATGTTTTTGTTCATTGGTCTGTCAGTGAACAGAATATCTCAAAAACGAAAAGAGGGATGGCGTTGAAGCATCATATATAAGTTTTGTGTACTATCTAGACGCGACGGCAAGCTTTTGAAGAAAGTCTCATAACTGGAAGTATGGTGTTTACTTTTTCAAAAACGGCCCCAAAGGTTTTTTTCGAAACTTTTACATTTTTATTACATTTTTAATGTGTATTGACGTGAGATACTTGATTTTCCAGTTGAATACCTCTAAAATGGGTTTCATTTGTTTGTTTTTTCTTTTTTTACTAACTCCTATTTTAAATAGAACACCCCGTATATTATTACATTTTTGAATTCTGCTTCCAATTTTAGAGAAAATTTGTCGCTTGAACTAACGCTCTATTTTGTACGGTTTCTGTAGAATTCGTAATTTTTGAAAAATGTTGACAAATACAAACTTAAAAATTAAAAATCAAATTTTTGGCTAATTATAAGATCACTGTAAAAGGAAGTTGCGTGCGTGTATCACACCAGATTTTTGAATAACTTTTTAAGGTCCTGAATTTCTACATACAGTGGAACTTCTTCTTAAGGAACTTCAGTTTTACGAAGTTCTCTGTTTAACGATTTTTTACAGATATTCCGCCGTTCGAATAATTTACCATATGATTTTTGCTCTATTTTACGAATTAAAATTCCATTTATGTGTAAGTTACACACGAGTGCGTAGCACGAGTTCTGTAAGCACACAAGTATATTAATGATGCATTATCACACATGTATTGTACAAAATTGTATCTACGACTGCCTAAAATTGAGAAAAGGGCATTAAGAGAAATGTCAGATCTGTCATTTTCAAAAATATTTTAGTAGGCAAATGCCATTACGTCATGCATTTGACACTATTTCAGTTAGGTAATAAAGCGATTACATCACTCAGTTAGGTAATGAAGCCATTACATAACTGAGTGGTGTAATGAGCTTCATTACCTAACGGAAATAGTGTCAAATTAGTGACGTAATGAGTTAGTTGCCCCACTAGAGTAGATAAAAATATAGAATAAATTGTTCACATTCACATATATAAAATGCTGTTTGGAAAACAACCAGTTGCAGTTGTTCTCTGAATGATATAATTTTTGGCAGTGGTCTATTATTATTTGTTTTATAGGACTTTTTCCACAGTCTAGGGTGTTTATCACAAGACGTTTCGGAAGTTGCATTTATTAGGCTATTTTAAATGATTTTCTGTTTTACGAAATTTCCTTTTAATGATTTTCTTCTTGAATTTGGGGACTTCGTAAATAGAAGTTCCACTGTATATGTTTAAATTTTAAAACCTTTTAATTAATCTTTCAGTTTCGCAAAAATTTTCACGTTCCTCAAGTAGAACAATTTAAATTATTTCTTATTTTTCAAGTTTCTACTAAATTGTGTTTCAAATTGTGAAAACAAGATAAATATTTGTTTGTCAAATCTAGGTTTCCAGTGTTGTGCCTTTAGCGGTAGAAAAAACTATTTTAATTTTAAATTAAACTTCGGGAAGATGGTAGCAATGGTGATTCCTCAATCACTTAAAACGTTTAACAATAAACGAAAATCTTTAAACTCTTCAACAATTTCATTAATCAATATCTGTTAAAGTTTATATTCAACCAGAATGACCTCATGTCTTGTTTCTACATTTTATAAATAACAAATAATATTAACAACAGCAGTGAAATAAAATCTGCTTAATACAAATAAACTGTAACCCCCTGTGATTCACCACCGAAATATTAAAAGGAAGGATTTGCTTCTAAAATGTCTACTTTCTCTCTGCCTAATTGCTTTCCGGTGACACGCTTTGTGTGTACTACCCTCTAGGAAACATTCGGTCAAGTGACGTTAAATGTGTTGCCTATCGAAATAGCCAAGCTGGCGTTCGGGGTGACATTAGTTCTGTGGACGATTGTACCTATTACCACGTTTACTTGAAACAAAGGGCCCGATGTGATCTAAGTATATGTGCTGCCGGAAGGGGCACCTGCCCTTTGTCTAAGGGATGAAGATAACCTACTTGTTTCCCCGCCGGCGTTTTATAATACAGACAATTAATACACCTATACACGTACTCCTTGGCCATTTGACGTATTTTCGGAAAATAGTTATTTTCTTTGATCATATCCAGCGTTTTGTAAATACCCAAATGAGATAGCGCCCTATGTGCCCTACTTAAAATTTCTTGTCAGAGTTCTACCGGCATATACAACCTTCACCGGTTATTCTTTACTCGGTACACGAGACCCTTATATAAAGTAAACCTGTTATGTGTGTTCTTATCTCCGGCTTCTAATTTTTCTACCAATTTTTTACATTTAGAGCAAAGTCGCTACCCAATTCGTAATTATATGAATCCCCCATCAATTCAGGTAACCCGTTAATTTCTATTTCCTGATGCTCTCCCTCAGGATTTCTACTAAGCGCATCCGCGACTTGATTTTGACTGCCCCGCTGGTATTCAAACAAGTAATCGTACTCGGCTATTTTACGAACCATCTGCCAATTCTCGGATTTAAATATCGTTTATTTGCGAGTAATTTGAGTCTGTTGCAATTGCTCTTGATAACGAAATGAATTCCAATCAAGTACTCCAACTCATACTAATGACATTTTGCTTCTTTAGGAGTAGTTTTGCGGCTATAGAAACTAATCGGCCTTAAACTATCGTCCGACTGCCTTTGCATTAACATCGCCCTCTCGACGCTACTGGCATCCGTCTGAAGCTCGGTGTACGCCGTTGGATTGTAAATACGTAAAATTGGGTTACTGGCCAGATGGACCTTAAGCATTTTAAACGACTTGTGTTGTTCCGACCCCCAGTAAAAATTCCACCACTTCTTCAATAAATCACTTATCGGTCTAGGAAGCATTGCAAAGCCGCGCACAAATCGTCTAAAATAACTGGCTATGCCCAAAAATAATCTGACCTTATGTTCATTTACAGGAACAGGGAAGTCTTCAAGTTCCCCTCCCCGGCTGTATGCTATTAGCTGACACGCCAAACCGGCAAACCCTAAGTAGTTTATGTGTTCTTTTAGAAATTGAGACTTCTTTAAATTTAAAGTTAAATTAGCGTTCCTAACAGCCAGTCTTATAAAGGCCACTAATTTGACATTAACTTTAATTCCCTGTTAAAGTAAACAAAAGCGCATCAAAATTTGTTTACTAATGAATAAAATGTCATAAGCACTTACGTTTTGATGCGCTTTTGTTTATTTTAACAGCGAATTAAAGTTAACTTCAGATTACTTGCCTTTATAAGACCGGCAGTTAACCTGTCAAATACAATCCTAAGTTTATTTAACCCCTCTTCGACACTTCCACTTGGAAGTACAACATCGTCCAAGTAGGCGATTGCTTTATCACACCTAAGAATACATTAATCAATTTTTGGAATACTGACCAATCCAAAGCTCCCATTAAAACAATAGACGCCATCGGGCGTCGCAACAGACGTTTTCACGCGTGTCGAGTCACTTACAGGGATCTGATAATATGTTAAGACTCCCGATTTTCGTTAAGAACCTATGTGTAATTCCGCATTCTGCTCCCGCATATTGCAGCATAATTTAAGCCATCGGGCATCTTTTCCAAATTCTCGAACTGTTTGGCACATATGTAGGCCAGACCCCGACATCTGTCGCATAAAGTATCTTAATTAAGGCATTTGCTTCAATATTGAGGCGGACGCTGTAACGCATGATCATAGCATCAAAACCCTGCTAAGTGACTTAATAAATCGCTGGTAGATGGAATTTGCATTCAGTCCTCAAGTTAAAAGGCGAGGCCTTGGATATCAGATTACAGCGCCGGCGAGACGAGGTAGTGCACGGGGAAAGCCCCGCGTTTTGTTGCACGTTACATTTTGGGTGATGCAATTCAGCACTTCGAACAATAGATCCTTTATGTACCCGAGTAAGTTGCCCAACTATGGAAAGTTTTACGCATGACGCAATCATCGAATTTACGCTGCGTCCAGCGCGTTCCCTCCCGGAGAGTCCAATTTAAGCTTCGCTATCGCACGGATGTGCAAGTTAACTTAAGAACAAAGGAACAACCCCTTTAGTTCTCAGGGGCGCGTTGTACCCTCGGACTTGTGGCAGTTATAAGTGCTTTTCATCCCTTAAAGTTCTAAGTACCGGTGTGTACAATTCTTCGCCCAGGTTTGCGGATTCGTAACAGGAACGAATACAAAGCATCAATATACAGGGTGAGCAGTTGTGAGTTATCGTTTGGCTCCACCCTGCTACTTCTTCGAAGGATCTTGCCGCCACAATTCCCCGAGTAAGCTGGTCAACCATCCCTATCTGTTTATCAACCCCTGCCGCATCTAAGCTGCTATCGCAACCCTCTTCTGTAAGCATCGCCAGAGCGTTGAATCTCCAGGTCGAAATCTTCCGGCATCAGCACTTCAACAACACAGTTGCTTGGAGCCCTAGCAGTAAATCAAGGTATTGTACTAGTAGTTAAATAAAACAGTGAATTGCGTATTATACAGTGACGTGCGAAGTTTCGGAACTCTCAATCTATCGTATATGCTATTTGTGGGCCGTGTGCTAATCGCCCGAGCCCTAGTTATCGTCAAGTAATGTAAATAGAAGCCTTCAGCCCTTATTGTGTTGCATTGTTTACTAACCCCAATTTGTAGCATTTGCTACCTGCACACTTGCCTTCGGGCCTGTAACTAGTATGGTAATAGATTACCCATTTTTAATTTACGTATTGTTTTTCATTTCAATTATTTGTGCATTTTTGTGACCGACAAAAATTGAGTTTCTTGTTGCGTTGTGTATGTATTCCTTTGTACAGGGCCTAAGCAACTGGAGAAAGGACACCCAAAAGGTAGGTGTAAAAGCCAGTGCCGTGGGAGTGCCCCCCTTGGAGTGCAACGCAACGCTACGGCGATTGGTTTTCGACTTTTGACCGGTCGTCAGTTAATTATCAATCTTAACATCTTTCAAATGTCGTGGCGCCCCATAACTTTGTCTTAATAACCCGATATCGACACCCCGTCGTGGCATTTCGCCCCAAGACGCACCCTAAACCTGTGAACCCTCCCACGCGATTGAGTTCTGGCCGGAGCATTTGAGCTGTGGGGGTACGTGCAAGGGGCGGACACTGCTACGAGCATCCCATGGGGTCTTAATGAGCAATTTATCGTGTAACAAATACCCACTAGATAAGTCCAAAGTTGTAAAGAATCGCTGGCCCTGAAGACGGTCCAATTGATGGTCGATTAAAGGCAACGGGTAATGCGGCTTGATGTTTTTTTTTATTATTAAGCGCCCTATAGTCCACACATACATCCGCATACCACCCGTTTTATTCTTCTCAGCACAACAGGGATAGAAAATGGCGATTCGCTGCACTCGCTTACGATTCCCGCACCTTGCAACTCGTCCACAATCTGGCAATCTTTCACTTGTTCCGCGTGCGATAAACGATAAGTACGGTAAACAACGGGCTGTTCAAATCGTTATATTCGTTTAGAACGTACAACAAATTTACGTTGTCGCGTATGTGACGCGACTGCCGAAATCCACATAACTTCGAATCATATGTCCATTTATTTTAGCATCTTTGAAATATTTTTCATTCGGACTTGCATCTTTATTACTACCCATACACTTCAGTTCTGTTTTAGGAACCGATTGACATTGGTTCGCGTAATGTCGCGCTTTTCCACACGAAAAACACTTTTTACCGTTCGACACACTTGAGTTTCTTAGTCCCGACACACTCACTTGCCGACGGACAGTTACTTGTCCTGTGGTCCTCCACTTTGCACTTGTAACATCGAATCTGCTTCGGCGAAACTATCGATTTCTTTGCGGACGCCGTCGTCTCTGACTTACCCGACGTCAGCATCAAATCTCGCCTTAAATCTTCAAGCAATTCGAGCTCGTTTGCATGCCTCACAGACATCAACATGCGAGCCAAACCATTGTCTAAAAGCCCACTTAACACCATTCGCTTGGAATCATCGAAATAACAATATTTTATTTACGATAGAATCTAGAAAACACGATAAATATAAAAAGTATTTAAATGTAAATAAAGTAGCAACCGGTCGTCATTTTACGTGGTTAAAAATTTAAAACACGTTGCTACTGACGACGTAAACTAATGAAAGTCCGTTTGATATACCTACGGAATTCGTAAGTATGAAAGGGTTAGTCACAGGCTGAGAGATCTGAAGTGGCTAAACATGAGTAATCGACGACTACTATATGCTACGTGTTTTTATAATACCATTATAATTTATAAAAGCCATTCTTATATAATAAGATCAGTTTCAGATCTGCTATACTGAGATGGTTTAAAGCTCACAATTTAATTCTGTATGCAGAGAGAAATATTGAACAAAGTCAATTAAAGCACAGAGTTCAAATATTGTATTTAATTGCAATCTAGACAGTAGTTGAAGTTATTAAATGCATTGGAAGCCAAAAGCATAATTAGAGGGATAAATACTATAATAAGAAGAGCAGATTTCAGAAGGATTGAATTTGAAGTTTGAGTAAAAGAAAGATTTAAGATGGCTAATATAATATAAGTAATATGATAGGTTTGAGCATATTTGAAGCCGGACCAAATTAAAGTGAATAATACAAAAGGTTGGTTATGTGCATAATGAATATGAGCGTAGAGTTATTAATAAACATACATGCCAAGGAAAAACAAGCAAGCTGAAAGGTAGATGGAAATCAAAGCAGGATAAGATAGAATTTGCAAAGAACAATACAGAACGAGGACAACTGAAATGAAAAATAATCAGTAACGTGTTTAAAATTGAACTCAAGTGCCAGTGCATTTTAAAACTAAGTATTCACAGCAGATCAGTGATAAATAACTTTTTATGCGACGAGAAAGAATAATTTTTATGTATAAGAAATAAAGACAATTTCTAGTTTTAAGCAAACAAACACGTTAATAAAATTTTATTCCTTTATGTGAAAGTGTAACCAAAACTTGTTTCCTTTAAACAATATCAGATCGCGGTTACTCGTTAATGCGATGCTCGTTTGTTAAAAAAATAAGAAATTTATTCCTGTTATGTCAAGTTGTGGGCAGATGGTGCTCCTGAATTTTAATGTTTAATACAATAAAAGTTATTTGACATGTAAGAAACGTATACCAAATTATTATACGAGTTACCGGGCACATGCGGAAGTGTTATCAAATGTTTCTCCGATAAAAAAGTTAGAAATTTGTGCAAACCAAGATCGGCCTGAGTTCGGCCCCGAGCACCTGGATAGTTCGAGCTGCGACACCGGTCTATTTGAACTTCAGAAGCCAGGGATCGCAGGTCCTACAGGTCAGGAAGAGGTGTAAGAGCATCCCAGAACAAGATTTGGGGACAGGGAAGCGACTTCTAGCGAATAAGGACATCGGTGTCTCCTGCACCAGCTCTGAGGCGAGATCGGCGAGAATTTCAAAGGTACGATTCGGCATGTTTTGATGTGGTTGGAGTCCGGAAAGCTAATGTACTTCGAGAATACATCTTGCTGAAGAGATCCATCGTGTTTCCGGGCACCCAAATCTGTCCCAGTTCGAATAAATTGCTTGGCGTCACCAGAAAATGCGATTTTGGCCGGTATTTGGAACTATCACAGAAAGTAGAACAAAAGATAGCTAGCGTCGTTTTACGTCACAATCTGAAACAAAATCAAGTTAGTTGTTGCTAGGCGGGAGATTTGCTTCAGTTTACTAGTGGTTTCTTGCAAATTTCGCTCAAAATAAAACGCTGTATGCACCCGCAAACCTTTTGTGGTTAAGTCAAGTTTGTGATGTCATGAATAATTGAAGCGAGTAGCGCGGTTGTATTAAAATTTGGCGTATTTGAGCTACTCTGAGTTAAATATTCTAAATAATAATTTTAAAATAAAACTCAAATTTAAATCTAACCTGAGATATTAGTCTTATGTTTTTGCCGGAGCAAGCCCAAAAAAATATTGCAATTCCATAAAATATAGAAAGGGGCAGCTAACCATTTTATTAAAGAGTAATAAATAAATTTCATTTTGATTAGCCTAAGATACTGACAAGCAAAGTTCTACATGTTTAAATTTCAATATAACTACCCAGAGTATTGTGTGGTGATTTGCTTTATTTAATTATTTATATATTCACCAAAGCCTTGATTAGTTAAGGCACTCATTACAATATATAATCTAAATCTTCGATTTAAGGGTCTACTCACGTCACTTCTTCACTCACCGTATTTTATGAGCGATCTTACTTATGCTGCATTGTAAAGATCTATAACAATTTTCCCTCTCATTGCACACTTATATTTAAGTGTAATAAGCAAACATTATTCAAATTGTTGTTGGGTGGTCTGGCACTTTGAATGCCTGCATTTGCAAAATGACACATTATTGTTTTCAACATAGCATATTGTTTTAATTAAAATTATTTATTAATTGTTGTAAGTTTTTATTTTTTTGTAATACTGAGAGGAATGACCGAATCTATATTTAATTTTATTAGGGGTTAAGTTAGAACAGTTGATAGTTTGTAACTGTCAAACTAGAATTCGCTTCTTGAAATTGTATTTATTATATACCTATATATTATGATCGCTTTGTAATTACGTATAATAAAAGCATTATTATTATTATTAATTATTTTGTCTATTATAACGTTGAAGAGTCTTACTGCTGTTGTTATCGGAATTGATTCAGTGAAGTTATTAGTGTTTATGTTTTCAATTAATTTTAGAGGAGTTCCTGGTGTCACTCTTTCATCTGGTATATTGCTGACGTCTCTTGGGCTGGGTACTGACTTGAGCATTTTTAAGAGCACGAACGGCTTGAGCGCATACAACTTCGTTCGCGAAAATTTAAAAATGAACAGAAAGGTTTGGTTTGCGCGTGCAAATAACCGGTCCAGTGTGTTTTAATAATTTGTGCTGTATATGTGTGATGTGAAGAGGAGAAATGTATCAAATAAATAACAGTTACAACTGCAGGATTTATCGTAATGTACTGTATTGTTTAAAAACAAAAAAGAAATTAAAAAATCCAAACGATGGTGGACTATTCATTTTTTGTTTCACTTCATAAACTTCCAGTTTGAAAGTATTTCCATCATATCCCATGCATCTACTTTCTTGTTTCTATGAAAGTGAAATTGATGTTTAGCATCTTATAATAATATAGGATGTTTTTCATATTCATTAATTAATTGTGGGACCAATTCATTGCTCCATTCCATGGTCTATTCGTATTTATGTATATAATAATGATATTTGCACGCACGAATAAACACAACCTACTAAACGTTGCTTAAACTCGTCCGAACTGTGCACACAGGTTCTTTGATGAAATCGCAGTAACCGACAAGCAATGGATTCTGTTCGTGCGTGTTGCGGCGCACGTGCACGCAAATTCGGGCTGGTACCTGATTCTAGCAACTTTACGTGCAAACCGTTCGTGGGCGCAAAAATGCTCAAGTCAGCTGTAGGTACCTTTAGGTTAATTCAGTCAAACGCTTTTGTCAAATCTATAAAGTGGTGGTAATTAGATATGCTGGGGTGGAAATTCCAATTCTCGATTGTTTTGCCAATAATGCATAGTAGATAACAGAAGTGTAAAGGGGGGTTTCCACTCATGCATTTCCATGCAGCAACTTTTGATGCAGCATCACCAACAAAATGCAGCAATTTTTAATGCATGGCATTAAAAAATGCATGACCATTTACATTTATGCAACTTTGTGCATTTAGTGACTAAATGTATATAGGGAATTTCACTTCTGGCAACCCCAAGTTATTTAACCAACAATATCACTTAATCTAACCTATGATTTAACCTCAACTTGTGCTGTGGTTTGTGTCAATAATCTGAATTCTGAATTATTATTATTTTAAAATGGATCCAGAAGAAGCACTTCCTCTTATAATAATTAGTGCAGCCACATTACTGGTGCCCACCACAAGAAGGTGGTGGATTAGGCCGTGGTTACGCAATAGAAGTCGAGGCAATTTACATCTAGTACATAACGAACTTATTCAGCAGGATGTAGAAAGTTTCTCAAACTTCTTACGTATGGATGAAGCCACTTTTAATACGTTATTGCAAATGGTTAGGCTAAAATACTGAGCGCCAACATAAAATTAACAGTTGGTAACGTAAAATGCAAGAAAATAGAACCAGCTCTAATTCCATGAATCACGGAACTTGCATTTTTTGATGCTGCATTTCCGAAAAAAATGCATAGTGTAAATCGAAAGTTGCATGCATTTTGATGCTGCATCAAAAGTTGCTGCATGGAAATGCATGAGTGGAAACCCCCCTTAATGAAAACGGCAGTGCTACAGTTACAGCCTATTAATTGTTGGTGGATTGTTGTGGAACCGCTGATCAAATTCTCTCGCGAAATGTACTGCGCATGCCCAAAAGTTGGTGTTTGTGTATTTGTACTCCGTTAAATGTTATTCTGTGTCAATGCTCATCGCCGTTTGGCAATAATTATCAGGGGTTTTGTGGTTTTAACTTGACTTGTTACGATCCGTATTTTAATGTTGATATTAGACATTTGTGAAACTTTAACCGTGATATATTTACCATCCGACAATCGTTGGTGAGAAAATTGTTAAAAGAGTTCAATTATTTCAGACCCTACTTGCAGTATATCTAATATAACCTAAAATACGTAAAACTTCACGTTTACAGGCGGTGTCCCTGGTGTGTATCACAATATAGTGTGGCTGCCGACATATGTAACCTAGGGAAACACCAGTAATAAATTCTGATAGTCTGATCGGCCTCACTCTACACATAAAATACATTTATTTACATTGTTTTACTCAAATTATGTATCAACATGTTCTTCAATTTTGACTATAAATATTATAATTCGTGATTCGTTTTCGCTTACAGTTTCATTTAATTGTAATTTGTAAAAAAGTAACAAACTTTTTTATGTTGCGTATGCTGCTGGGCACACTGTATGTATAACAGTACAATATTCGTAAATGTCCAATAATATTTCGGTAAATAAATGACCTGCAAGCATGTAATATGAATTTCTTCTTCTTTCAGAACCTGGACGAAACTTTCAAGTGTAGCATCCGATGAAATAGGGACCAGATGTCTTTTCTGATTCTGTAGATTTATGTCGCAGGCGTCAGGTATAACTTTTTGTATCAATAGTTTTTATAACGTCTAAATTTAGTGAATTATGATTAAAATAAAAAGTAGCATTTCAAGTAAAGTCATAGTAGCAATCAAAATAGAGCAAAAAAGTATTAATAAAAGTTGTTTGAAATCACTCAAAAATCCCAAATACCAAATTTTGCTGAAAAATTTTCAACATTTTTATGCCGTCAGTAGATGATAATTTGTTATTGCAATAATAAGAGTGCCATGAAACAAGAAAACAATTTGCAAATTTTATTCAACATTAAAGAACAACAAAATGTAACAACAATTTAACAAACAATATTTTAAATAGGATCTATTTCAACTAAATCACTTTGAAGACGGACACATTTTTCCAAATCGTCTTTTGTGATTCAGTACAACTTGTAATATTTCTGGAGAAATTTCTCAGCAGGCTTGTCAGATTCTCTAACACGGTTCCTGTATGTTTTGAGATCTAGATGGATCACAACATTTTTAATAGTTCCCCAAAGAAAAAAGTCAAGTGGTGTAATGTCAGGCGATCTCAAAGCCCACTCTATTAACATATTTGCTGCGGGTATGACGCGTCAGCTCTCGCCCTTTGCGGGGGCATTTTCGTAAATCCTATTATACGTGGGTGGGCTGAAAAGTAATGCACACATGCTTGGAGAACGCGAACGCAATGACCTTCAGTGACATGCATGGATGTATTCGGAAGCCACGTTTTCAGCAGTTAAAAATTATTTAACGCGCGCTGTTTAAGTCGCGGTGACATAGCACAAAAACATGTCTCTATACTTCCGCTACTAAAAAACGAACTGGTGAACGAAACTTCTTCAAACTTTGCATGCGCATAAAGGAAGGATGTAGTTCCGAATACAACCATGCGCATCTCCATAAGTCATTGCGTTCGCGTTCTACAAGCATGTATGCATTACTTTTCAGCCCACGCATGTACAAAATGACGAAAAAACTCAAAAATGAACACGTGTTTTTACTAGTACCAACCTTTGACTACATGCGGACCAAAAATCATACACTGAAATTACTTGTGCAATTCATACTACAGCTTTGAAACCGGTTAAGTAAGGGACGTTCTAGCGAGACGTCCGCAAATATTAGCGGAATTTGTTGCTGCGCTGGCGCGTTCTTTGCAGCGAACAGATTAAAGAGCTATTACTACCTACCCATCTTAACGGAAAGTTCTCGTTTAACCATTTTCGCACTATTCTTGCGTTATGAACTGGGGATCCATCTAGTTGGATGTAGCCATATCTCGTAAACTTGTGTGAGGATTATTACGGTATGCTGCTAATATTACTGCATCTAAATGGTGTTCTTGGTAGTTCAATTCATGTGGACGTGGCATAGCAACATTTCCAGTAGTGTTCAAAATGTTATTCAAGTATGCAACAGTTCAATGATGGATGCATGGACGTACAGGGTGTCACATAATTAATAAAAATTTTATATTGATTTCTTTCAAAATTAAAGAGTTAATTAGGTGTCCTCATGAAAAGTGATAGTGAGAGTGTAGGTAACAGTTTTTCCGTTTACTGTTTTAAATATTGTGAGCTATAAAAATTAATTAGCTTTAATTTATTTAGGTATTTTGTATTGTGTTTTCTTTCTTTTGTGAACTTTTGCAAATTTTTGTAAACTGAATTGTTGTAATTTTGTGCGAGTTAATCGGCTCAGCCGCCTCTCACTAACTTCTAATAATAATAATAATAATAATAATGAAAGAAAAGTGTAGTAAAAGTATTTTAGTAATGGAGATAACGAATTAATTATGTAACTTAAACTGGAGCATCACAACAGTTTTTCGAAATGATTTTCTTCGTTTTCGATGAACACCTGAGCGCGTCGAATCTATGCTGCACCACACGTACGTACTCGACAACACGTAGAAAAATTTCTCGACGTGGATGATATCTTGGAGGAAACCTTTGTGCATAAAGCCGAGCTGCAACTACTGAATTTTGGTGTACTTCGTAATTTAATACTGTGTCAATGAGTTCTGCGTTGGTGAAGTTAGGTGCCATAATTTTTCTTTTACGAATAAAAATGCTCCAATTTGACTAGTGACGGAGAGTGACAGATACAATTTAAGGTAAATGCGATAATTTTATATTTTACTAGTTCACCACTCTCAATATAATTAATTCGTTAATCTGCGTTAATAAAAAACTTTTACTACACTTTTCTTTAATTACCCATCTCTAGACATCATAAACTATCAGTTCTCACAACTAGGCGTATAAGTCAAGAATCACCCTGTATAATACCCATTTTTAAGTCTAGTGATGGGAGTAATGCAGAAAATCATAGAAGTGTTAGTAATCAATTTGTTATACCTAAACTGTTGACTGCTTGATTAGTGAACAGTGGTCATGATCTTGTCGGGAGATTGCAAGCAATCAACAGCATGATTTCTCTCATCAAAAGAGCACAGTAACTAACTTACTGTCTTATCATACAGCTCTGGAGGCCAGAAAGCAAGTAGCTACCGTCTATACTGATTTTTCCAAGGCATTTGATAGGGTTGACCATGATTTGTTGCTAACAAAATTACACAATTATGATTTTAATTTAAAAATGTTACAATGGTTGCATAGTTACTTATCCGATAGGAAGTAATATGTTAAAATAGGATGTTACCTTTCAGACTTGATGGTTGTTAGTTCAGGAGTACCACAAAGGAGACATATGTCACCACTTTTATTTAATCTATTCATAAATGATATTGTTCATTGTTTCCAACATAGCAATTGTTAATTATTTGCTGATGATCTGAAAGTATTTAAAACCATAGAAACACTCAATGATCAAATGCTTTTATAGGATGATTTAGATTGTCGGTCTCATTGGTGTAACAACAATAGTCTTTCACTAAATATTCAAAAGTGTTGGCAATGTCCATCTTTAAGTAAACAAAAAAGTTTGAAACTGGTTATAGCATAAATAACAATCGTATACGTTATGTTTCCAGTGTTAGGCGTGGGTACCATCATTGATGAGAAGCTTACATTTATAGATCACATACATAGCGTAACATAAAATAAAAAATGTTAATATTCGTGTTACGTAACTGCAAGGGCGTATCATTGAAGTCGAATAAAACTGTAGATTGTTCACTGGTATGGAGTAAATTAGAATACGCATGTATAATTTGGTCTCCTTCCTATATGGGGTCACATAAAGTCAATTGAATGACTTCTACATATATTTTTGAGATTTGCTGCGAAATGTTTACATTTTAATATTGAGGATCACAATCACTCTTGTTAGAATATCGAAGAATTACTACTAGCTAGTGATACAACCAAAAAAAAACTGTTCGTTTTAAAAAAAAACGTTTTTTTTTTTAACCAAGCGGTCTGGTTTTTTTAAATGCGTTTTTTTCAGAATTAAAGTGTAGTGAATAACAACAAGCAGTTTGTTTGGAAAACAAAAAACAGATATTTTTAAATAAAAATAATACATTTCGTAGGTAAAGTGAATTATAGAATTTATAATAACAAAAAAAAGCAAATGTTTCTAAAGAAAAATAGAAAAATAGCCAAAGTGGATATACAGGGTGTTAGGGAAGTCGACGGAAAAATTTCTAAAGATTAGCTTTTTTTCATTTTTTCAATTAAGTCGAAAAATCTTTGATGGATTTTATTAATTTTTTGACCATGCGTTTTTACCAGTAAACTTAAGCTTTTTGTGAAATAAACCCTAATTTCGAAAATTACAGGGTGTTTAAAAACTTTGTCACAATTAATTATCCATCCATATTTTTTTAACCCCCTGTATAATTACTTTTGTGGATAGCTACTTTGATTTATAAGCTATTTCCTTTCTTAAAAAAATTTAGTTGGGTAAACGGTTTAGCCACAAAAAAATATTTTCTAAATCCCTACAAGCCTGAATCAGTAATTTTAACTTAACACTAGGCTTGTAGGGATTTAGAAAATATTTTTTGTGGCTAAACCGTTTACCCAACTACAATTTTTTAAGAGAGTGAATAGCTTCTATTTTAAAGTAACTATCTAGAAAAAAAATGGTAGTGATTATACAGGGGGTTAAAACATTTAAAAAAGCTAGTTGCTTTAAATAATTGAGGACCTGCGTTTGAAGGAATAATGGGTAATAATGCGGTTGTCTAATGCGTGATGCTCACCACATCACCACGTGTCATGCATTTGACACGCGACAGCCGGGTGTGAGAGTGAAGATATCGAAGCTCTGACCTTCCGCCTTGCAGGCCAAGCTCCTTCATGGGGTGTTAGTGCCTCACCATTATTATTATTATTAATAATTTTTAAAGCCCTCTAGCGGCTAAACTAAGCAACTTTGTATATAGGTAAGTTGAGTTAAATCATCATATTTTGTGCCAAGGATTCACCCCTAGAAATTTTTTCGTCGACTTCCCTAACACCCTGTAAAATTTATAATAATGCAGAAATTACACTCTAACAGACATGGCTGACTCCTCATCAACTGACTCGGAGTCAGTATCCATGCAGTTTACATCGCCCATGTCACTGTGTGATGACTCTGATGAATCGCTAACGTAACTTGATTCGTCGATCAGGTCGACAGTTTCAGAGCTGGGTCTAGCTTAAAGCAACTTCCAATAGTAGGGGCGGGGCGGGGGTGCTCGCATAGACGCATGCATACACTTTGCTGTTCTGTTAGTAATACGTAATACGAGTAGGCAGTAGGTATAAAATGTTACTTTTGTTTATTAAACATTTGTCTAGTCTGTGCTGTAGTTTTCTTGAACTTTAAAGTGCATGTAAAATCAAAATAAGTTTAAACTTTGTCGTTTGCTTACATGCGGCCAACCATACCTACCAAAACGTGCCGCCAATTACAAAAATGAATAAAAAAACAAAAAAAAACGTTTTTTTCTGTTTTTTTTTCTAGGTTTTTTATTCGATAAAAAAAAAACGCGTTTTTTTACATCACTACTACTAGCTGATGCTTCATTTCTAAACTATTGAATGGATTTATCCATGATCCATATCTTCTTAAACAAATAACATCGATATTCCAATGAGAACCCTCAGACCTATTTTACATACAAAGTCATGCAACAAATTATGACCAAAATTCACTGATAAATAGATACTTAAATTTAATAAATGAATGTAATTTATAAGTTGTTTCTTTAAGTAAATTTAGAAGTGATGTTTTATGAATGTGATGTCCATGTTTTTGTTATACTAAGGGTTATGTTTATGACACTATGTTATTATGTTATATTATATGTCGCAGAAATATGGTAAAAACAGGGATTTGATCAAATTCTTAAACTGATTTAGTGAAATGACAAAAATAACATTTCTAAGCTATTAAAAAGATTTATTTAGTAAACCAAACATTCATTCGGTGTGTGTAATACAACAATGATCATAGAAATTATCACTTTAATTATTTATTTTAAACTAATCAACTATAGGAAATTTAAAAGAAGTGTATCAAAATAGTTGTGGATTTGTGGCATCTCGAGTTACAAAGGACGTTACTTTTTTACAGACACATGTATTCATATTGCATTGTATATCATACTTCTCCTATCATATTTCTACGTATTGCGTGCACTGGGTTTTTACAAATGTCGCATGAATGGGCTCCAGTAGATTCCATTCCATAAAGAACACCAAACGCTTTTTCTTCTCTGTCAACTGCTTCTCCTTCTGATGCAACTAACAATACAGGTGTTCTAGCTGTCGATGCAGGTGGTGAAATAGAGTCATAAACTGGTTCTAGTTGTCTTATTGTCGATAAAGAAGTTAGTTCAGCTGCTGTTAGATCCTCTGAAGTTAAAGTGTTGTTATTGTGTTGCGGTTTAAGAAACTGATCCAGTTACTCTTCAGTAACAAGCTTTTCAAGCAATTCTGTTGGAATATGAGTAGATTGGAGTCCCGTTTTTGGCTCTGTTCCAAATAAAGCTTTGTATGGTGATCGTTTGATTGTATGGTGAAAAGAGGAGTTCTTGTGAAATTGAACAAAGTAACAACCGATGGCCCAGTTTTTAGTGTCATTGTCTATTAGCCAAGCATGTGACATAGCTTCGACATTGATTTGCTCGCTCAACCGATCCTTGCTTTGCTGTAGTTAATTCTTGTATCGCAGCAGCCGTAAACTCGCGGTCGTTGTCACTGTGTAGTATATGAGGACAACCAACTTCCAGAAAGATTTTTAATAGTTCCATTGCTACTTCAGCTGCTCTTTTCGAAGTCAATGGCCGCAGAAAGCTGAATTTTGTCGCATGATTCTGATAATGTAACAGCCATTTATTTCTGTCGATTTAGCCACTATGGTTGAAGTCGCGGGACACAATTGGGCAAACGATGATTTCTTTCCTGGGAAATTTCTTTTTAGATTGACATACCAAGCACAGTTTCAAAAACTCCACTAGAACCGACGAGGGGATTAAGTATCTGGATTTTAAACTATACAGGATTTTATCTCTGCTTCCGTGGCCAGTGGATTGATGGGTTTTCCGAAGTATGTGATAAAAATCTTCCGTAGGCACAATTTTCACAACTGGGTTAGTGTCAGACTCTCTTCAAAACCAAAGACTTTTTAGTACCTACTTTCATCAGATCGTATTTTTTTCTATAGTAGTACCGATGTTAATTTAAATTGTGCAATGACTGTGATAGCTTCTTCTATCCTTTTGCGAGTCCATAACGGTTTTTCTTTATCATGCCGCCCATCTAAAAACGTCTTGATAGTTTCATTGAACTGTTCTTCACACACAAATTCGGTCTGAGTCTGATTTTGTCGTGTATCCGATGCCATTTTTTGATGGGCGTACACTTGGCGAACGTAGAAATTGCGAAAAAAATTTATGAAAACGCACGCGACCTTTGTCACGTAATGTTTGGGTGCAACTGTAGTTACAGTTTAAATAAAACGGTCACTAAGACCCTCAACAACTTGAAGAAGCAATACTCGCCCCCTGTATGCCCTTTCCAGCCCTTTGTGTCCGGCTAAGAACTCAGTTGGAAGGGGGGTTCGGTCGACTTGGCAGTTTAGGGCGAGATGCCACTGTTTGGGCTATTTATAATGACAAAATCAAGAGAAAAATTAACGGACGCCATGACCTTTGGAAATGTTACACTCAACTTAACAGGCAATTTGCCAAAAGCCAAAATTGAACTGCTGTTGTTTCCCGTCGCTATCTCTGGAAGACATTCCACAGCCGTAGAAATTTTTCACCTACCTTTAGTGAACTCCCTGCAGTTGTTTGGGCACTGTACAATCAAATACACACACAAAACAAGAAGAAAAGTTCATATACATCTAAATAAACACAGACAAATAAAGCACATGAAGTAATTTAAATAACTATGATCTATTGCCTCTGAATATACACCTAAATCTTGACAGGCAGTGTACTAGGGTGAATATAGGGGTTAGTAAACGTTTAACAGTATTTCTTTATAATGTAATAAAGACAAAATGTCAACTTGAGTCTTTACTTGAATTCAAGTTACTACAGAATGCAATGCTTTTCAAATCTTAACGTGAACGGTACAAAGTTAATAACGCAAGGCGCAAATTCACATGCACCGTCAAATAAATGTTTTGTTGAACACAACACTTTCAATCGAGTATCACTTTTAAAAAAAAATTAGCAGTTTACAATACCTTTTCGTGGAAGCTCTCCAGAAACGCAGAATCACATAAAGACAGGAGGAGAATGCCTCACCTAGGGGTTGACTGTGTTGTTACTCGAAGACGCTTAACAAATGGAGGTTGACCAAACGTACAACGGGGTAGCCAACAGCTTTCCGGAGCAGACGTGTAGCAGAATCCTTACTGGGAAGTTTTGGGAATAGATCGTCACGACGAAACAGCAAGGATCCACCCTGTGTATATGCTTTGAACGCACTCTTTGAAAATTGATGCCACGCTCTCAAGAAGCGCAGTTGCCAAAGCGGCATCGTATGGAAAATTCCTTCATGCCCTCTCTTTTCAACTTCCACGAAGCGTGCTAGCGGTATCTATTATTGCATCACCCTGCCTCGAAACGGCAGTGTGGGACGGGGAAGTCCCGATCTACACGGTATCCGCTACATCGGTACCAAGGAAGGTTTGAGTAACCTGGGTTCGAAATATTACGTCATTTTACTTCTGCTTTGTTTGCCTTAATTTTACATGGAAAGGAGTGGACGCCGAGTTCATCAATAAGCAAATTAGAGAACTAATTAACGAAATCTGTGCGAAATGGTAAAAGGGCGCAGGTCACGCTTCTGCAAGGAACAAAAGTGCCTTAGGAGAAAACTGGGGAAACAGATGTTGCCATCTGTACTATGGTTGTGAAATCGAATATTTGGTTATATGGGTGCCGCATACCGCTATTATCCGAGAATTAATTTAAGTTATAGGGCATCGTCCCAAAGGACAGGTGAGGTCACGGAAGCGTAATTCCACACAGACAAGCGTAGGGAGTCCTAACACTGTGCGCCTGAGCTGGCCGGCACAGATGCCGGAGAAGAGCGGTGAGGTAGAGGGGTGCGGTAACAATCGCGACGCAGTGCTGTGCAAGTACTGACATGTTTATTTTATCATTTCACTAAATCAGAAATGACCATATCAAGTTGTCATTTTAACATCTCCCGTTTGATCAAATCACTGCTTTTACCATAACTCTGCGATATATAAACTGTTAATGAGGTTATTCCGTAAATTCATAATTAAGTAAATAAATAACTGAATTTCAATGACAATCTGCTTTTGTTCTAGATGTGAAGACCTCCAACTTCTCTTGGCTCATATATCGGTAAAAGAAACGTTCAAACGAACATAATCACCATTGAGTAAGAAAGAAACTATGGAAAATAAATCCTGTAGCTCTGCAGGAACTATACCATACAGATCGCAGAACATGAATAGCAGTGAACGTTTTGATACGCTATCTATTAAACAGGAAGTCATCGAATTAAAGGATGAAAATTATGAAAACAAAACATTTGACAAAAATAACATAAATACTACTTGTAGTGAAGAGAAACCTTATAGTGTCTACGTTTGCCAATACAGAACAGCTCACAAAAGTAGTTTAGTTAGACATGTTAAACCTAATACAGTAGAAAAGCCATACAGATGCTCCGTGTGTGAATACAGAACAGCAGTAGAAAGTAAATTATTTAGACATATTAAAACTCATACAGGAGAAAAGCCATACAGATGCTCAGTTTGTGAATACAGAACAGTTGATAAAAGTAGTTTGGTTAGACATATTAAAACTCATACAGGAGAAAAGCCATACAGATGCTCAGTTTGTGAATACAGAACAGCAGTAGAAAGTAATTTAGTAAGACATATTAAAACTCATACAGGAGAAAAGCCATACAGATGCTCAGTTTGTGAATACAGAACAGTTGTTAAAAGTAGTTTGGTTAGACATATTAAAACTCATACAGGAGAAAAGCCATACAGTTGCGCAGCTTGTGGATATAAAACAGGACATAAGATAGATTTAGTTACACATATGAGAGGTCATACAGGAGAAAAGCCATACAGATGCTCCGTGTGTGAATACAGAACAGCAGTACAAAGTAATTTAGTTAGACATATTAAAGCTCATACAGGAGAAAAGCCATACAGATGCTCAGTTTGTGAATACAGAACAGTTGATAAAAGTAGTTTGGTTAGTCATATTAAAACTCATACAGGAGAAAAGCCATACAGTTGCGCAGCTTGTGGATATAAAACAGCAGATAAGATAGATTTAGTTACACATATGAGAGCTCATACAGGAGAAAAGCCATACAGATGCTGGGTTTGTGAATACAGAACAGCAGCAAAACGTAGTTTAGTTGCACATATTAAAACTCATACAGGAGAAAAGCCATACAGCTGCCCGGATTGTGAATACAAAGCAGCACGTAAAAGTAATTTAGTTAGTCATATTAAAACTCATACAGGAGAAAAGCCATATAGATGTTCGGTTTGTGAATACAGAACAGCAGTAAAAAGTCGTTTAGTTACACATATTAAAACTCATACAGGAGAAAAGCCATATAGATGTTCGGTTTGTGAATACAGAACAGCAGTAAAACGTAGTTTAGTTGCACATATTAAAACTCATACAGGAGAAAAGTCATACAGTTGCGCAATTTGTGAATATAGAACAGCAACGAAAAGTATTTTGGTTAGACATATTAGAGCTCATACAGGAGAAAAGCCATACAGATGCTCAGTTTGTGAATACAGAACAGCCGTAAAAAGTAATTTAGTTACACATATTAGAAGTCATACAGGAGAAAAGCCATACAGATGCTCAGTTTGTGAATACAGAACAGCAGTAAAACGTCGTTTAGTTAGACATATTAAAACTCATACAGGAGAAATGCTATACTGATGCTCAGTTTGTGAATACAGAACAGCACATAAGAGAGATTTAGTTACACATGAGAGTTCATACAGGAGAAAAGCCATATAGTCTAATAGTATTAAGCCCACGACTCGACTCTGCCAGCAGTGCTACATAATGGACCAATTCAATAAGCACAGAGTTGAGGTGTTTTATGTAGCTGCAATGTTAAACTAAAAATTCAAACAGTAAATGCATTGATAATCAGATACGAGAAATAATAAAGAAAGAATCAAATAACAGGACATTGAAAAATAGCAATTTGAGAAGAAGGCAGCAGGACATGAACGAAGCAAATGAGAAGTGGTAAACTCGAATAAAACAGTGCATTGAAAATAACAATTAGTGCAAAAGCAGAGCAATGGTTAACATTAAAGGTGTAATTTAGATGTAAGAAAAAACAATAACTTAGATTATAAGAAAAATCTAAAATAGCATTTATGTAATCAAATTTTTTCCATTTTGTACTTTAAGTTATCAAACATAATTTCCGTTAATATTGTCTCATAGCAACCAGATTCGTTTTTGTTTAATAATGGAGGAGAACAATTGAAAATTAATTACTTGACTGTTTGTTGAAATTTGTGCTCCATATTTTTATATAATTTTGATAATAAAAGTGTTTTCCAAGCTATAAAAAGTATATCAGTTTATTGCCCATGTGCCAGTGTACAAGTGGGTGTATTTTCAACAAGTTCCGTAACAAAAAACAGAAATTCCATAATCCCATCTACAAGAAAATCGGGGCCGATCCAACTCCATTTTGCGAACTCCGACTACGGCCAAGAGGAGCATCGGAGCCAAGAGATCAGCAGTCTACGGCAGAGGACAGGTCTGCAAGAACATCTCCAGCAGATTTGGCAGCAAGGGGACCAAGAATAGCTGAGAAAATCCAACGGCGTCATTTCCAACTAATTTTTATAAGGTACGATTTAGCCTAAACAAAAAGTACCAGCGCTCGGAAAACGATTTGCATACGACTTCAAACCTTGTTAAAGAAGAGGAGATCCTTTCCAAGACTCTAGCTAAGCCGCATTTTAAGTAATTAGCCCGGCGTCAGTAAAATCCATGGTTTGGCGGAAGTTGAAGCTGTGCAGGAAGCAACCAGAAACAATTGCAAAAATTTGGACGGCGTCTGTCTGACGTCACGAAATACGTAACTGCTAGAAACAAAAGTTGTTATTTGTCGTGAAGCGCGAAATTTTGATTAATTACCTTGCGAATTCTCATATTTCACGAGTATTATAACTTTCAAAGCACCGCTGTGTGCACTAGTCGACCGATTTGTGATTTGACAGATTTGTGGACCTTGAGCGACCGCGTATTTGAACTACTGACTGTGTATAGTACCATTTCAGATCAATTTTAAAATACAGTCGACTTTGGAACTCACCCTAAGATTAAAGAGCTTGTATTCTACTGAGAGCTAGCGTTTTTCTAATTAATTGCAGTTGAATAAAATATAAACAGGGGCCTACAACCCTTTATTTTGTGCAGTAAATCAGTACATGTCATATTTTAACTAGCCTAGTAATTTAATGACAGGCAAAGTTCGAACACAGTAAAATATTAAACAGTGAATTGTGTATTTGGATTTGCCCTAACTTATATAAAAGACAATTAAATTAAATTATGAAATAGACAATTATAGAGCAGTCCATTTCAATAGATGTTCGGTTTGTGAATACAGAGCAGCAGTAAAAAGTAGTTTAGTTACACATATGAGAGCTCATACAGGAGAAAAGCCATACAGTTGCGCAGTTTGTGAATACAAAACGGCAAAAAAATGTAATTTAGTTGTACATATGAAAGCTCATACAGGAGAAAAGTCGTAGTTGCGCAGTTGCTTTTGGTTTTGAACAGAGAACGTCAACGTAAAAGTAATTTAGTTAAACATGCAAAAACTTATACAGGTGAAAAGCCCTTCATGACTACAGAATAGCACATAAAAGTCGTACAAGTGAAAAACCATACAGTTGTTCTGTTTGTGGATACTGAACAGCACAGAAAAAAGATGTCACAGATATCAGACTCAAACCTGAGAAAAGCCGTATATGTGCACTGTTGGTGATTATAAAGCAACGCAAATGTAATTTAATTACACATACGAGCACTGATACAGGAAAAAACGTTACAGTTGTTCTGCCTACAGAAGAGCGCAAAAAGTATTTTAGTTACACATATGAGTTCTAATTCTGTAGTGTTACACACAAGTTATCGCGTAGGAAATAATATTATTTGTGTATACAGTTCAATCCAGAACAGTATATTGTATGTTAAGAGCTGTAAGTGCATTCTTGCCGCTTGCGCTTCGCCTCAACCAGCAATCATGCAAAAGCGGCAAGCGCACTTTTAGCTCAAAACATACATACTATTTTTTCAATGACTGAGCATATTATTAAGGCAAAAATAATCATATTTCATTTTATTGAAAAAATTAATTAACAGCCAATCTAAAACTACTCGCGTAGTCTATGACATGTAACGCGGTTATTTAAACAAATGACCGTCGTTGTCAAGGAAACATTCGAACGGGCCTACCTATTTTTCTCAGCGAGCGGCAAAGTGATGAAAACGCACGCTCAGTGGCGAATGTCAACTTTCTGTTGTCAAATGAGAGTGAGAAAAATCTACTTTCGATGTCAGTCCTCGAAAAAAGAATTTTACATATGATGTAAACTAATAATCTTAAACTAGCAGTCCAGTGAGACAAATGTCTCATTTAATAAAACAAAAAAGACCGTCCCGGACGGACGGAAATCACGTGATTTCTCTAAAACCGGAAGTGTCACGCGACGACTGAAATTCGGTTCCTGACCTGACATGACCATTCCAAACATATAACTTTAATAACTTTTTTCTCTATCTCTTATGGTTTGGCTGCTGAAACAGCGTCCCAGACAGACACGTCTATTAGATAAAGGATATAACGAATTAAGGTATATGACGTTCTAGTGCGCACATAGTCCGCTTTCAGATGATCTGTAGATGCCACCCCTGCTGTAATAAATTGGCTTAGAAACCTTAACTGTAATATATTATTGTTGACTATTGTATGTTTCTATCACCCACTCTTTTATTCTAATGTCTGTGTACGACTGCCTTCATAGAAGACCGTGAAAATATCAAGATACCTTAATTTATGAAAATTTTAGTTGCATAATTGTGCCTTGTTTTCTTCTAATTGTTCTGGTATTGCTGGTCGTTCTTAGCAAGTAAGACCGTGTTCATAACAATGAGTTCACACGAAATTGTTATGTTTGCCCCATTCCTCAATCTGGTTCAAATGATGGTTTTCGGAGATTCGTTTAAAGGTGCCAATTAACTTGACACTTATATATAACAGGAGTTTGTTTAAATTTGTAATTACAGACCAATGACATCGGTTCAAATTTGACTGTACCAGTTTTCTAAATAAATAAATAATAAAATTGTTACAATATATTTCTTGGTAGGCAGCCTTCAGCTGGTCACACTATTTTTATTAATGTTGTATTGGTTTTTGGAAATGTATGAGATCATATGTGCATGTGTTGTAAAATGCTAACAGGAGCATTCTGGACCATTCTGTACCGATATTTCAATCAAAATACACGTCTTATAAGTTGGTTATTGAATTAATGCTTTTTACCCAAAACACTTCAGAAGTGGGATAATTACCCGTGCGCGAGGATGACCTATTGTAGTGTGTGTGTGTTGTGAGGTGTCTTAAACTTTCGTTTTGGGGTTTGAGCGAGCCATCGCGTACTAAGTCACCAGCTCCTGAGCCCGAATTCATGAATGAAAGTGATGATGAGCAGCGACTACGAAAATATGCTTCCCCAACATATTGAAGGAAAAGTGGATGATGCGATTCGCCGAAGATTGCAGCTCGGTCATCAACACGAGGATGAAGCATTTGCCGCTGGCACCAGTTCCTTAAAATATAAACCTACAGTAACCGGAGAAATTATGCTGTGGTTCGACCCTGACGATCAAAGCAGCGTTATTTCGTCATAGATACTAAAAATTGGGCAACTGGGTCAAATACATTGGTGGTCTGATTACAAAAAATGTGTTACATGCAGCTACAATTAAAAAGATCCGCTCGCGATTGGTTCAACAGGCTAGATGATTATAATAGGACCTGGTATGAGTGGAAAATAGCCTTAAAACACGCATTTTCTCGCTGTATCGATTATGCCACAGTATTAGAAGAACTTGTTGCTCGCAAGAAATGTCCTGGAGAAACAATGACACATTAATGTGAGAAAATTAAGAACTCAGTAAATTCAATAAAAACATTTATTAAACAACACGTTCCGAGAGCTAACCTCTCCCGCTTAAATTTTAAAAATGTTATATCTATCAGTTAACAGGAAACCACTGACTATCTGGCACATCTGGTTCAAATCCAACAAAAGAAAGACTTGTCCTACAACAAAAGACACCCAACGCTCCGCACTACAGGCTAACAGCTGAGTTGTTTATGGGTCTCTACTACTAACTGTACGCACAATAATTCCATTGTGCACAATACAAGCGCTCATAATACAAAAATAAGCTACTAATGCTCTTAAATATAACATTATTATCACGCAAAATTGTCACTAACAAAACAGTGCCGATTGGATAATGAAGCTACAATCTCCTGCATTGTTAAGGGCCTGCCGTTGGAACTTCAAGCGAATGCTCGCGTTTTTCAATGTACCACCCCGGATGAATTGTACGCTGGGTTTATTGCTCCAATTAACAATTACGAAACGCCCATTGATTTAAAAGGGGCAGGACATGACCGACAACCATTTACGAGTTCAAGTGGCCGACTTTATGAGAAGAAAAGTATCAGATGTCACCGCTGCAATAAAATCGGTCATTTGATGCGTGACTGTCGACAGGGGCGCTCTATAATTTGTTTCACCTGTAATCAACCCGGTCAATGCAGTAACGATTGCCAAGTCTATCGGCGACCTGCCACAAAGACTTTGCATCCGAAGAATGTAAAAGTAATTGACCAATCGACATTTATACGAAGATTTGCTTTAGTAATGGCATCGAAATTGTGGTTTACCTTGACACCGGTAGTTGGGTCAACATTATTAGTGAGCATTGCGCCGAAAAACTTCATCTTCAAAAAATTCCAAAGGATAACGTCCTTCGAGGATTTGGGAGAAATTTAATCAGTTGCACAACTGAAGTTAAGTTTATTCTGTTAATAGACGACATTCAAATAAAGGTGAATGCGGTCGTAACAGACGCTCCCATGGACGGTGTTGGTGTCATTGCTGGTCAACCGATTCTGAACTGAGAAGGACTGTCCCTTATTGTGAGTGGCAGATAAACTAAGTTAACAGAAGAAATGGTTGAATTGCTAACGAAACCTGCATTGGAATAAGAACTTACTTGGTCGCACATCATCGTGACACAGGACACTTCATTAGAGGCTAACGCTATAACCCTTGTGCCAATAGCTGTTTCAGAAGAAAAGGAAGGAGTCCCGTATTACATGAAAAGCAAAATATATCCATCTGGCCGAAGAATCATCTATATGCTGGGAGGTGTTCTTTGTTCCACTATAGGTGTATGCAATCTAAGTTCTGAGGCGGTAATGTGGAAGGAAAAGAAGGTTGCTGGTAGAGGGGAAGAATGTGCGGATATGGAGGCAGAGGATGTAGAAAAGGTGAGTGAAAATTCTTTTGCTATAAAGCTTGATGACGTAGAATTTGAGCGGTCGTTAGATAAGGAAGAACATTCAATTGTAAATTGTATTTTATTTACGTCTATTAGTAAATACAAAGGAGTTGACTTTTAACTAGAGAATGCGAGTACTCTTTGACTACTAGACATGCGTAACTAATAACTACGCATGCGTGGGTATCGCATGATCTAGGCTAGTGGTATCACTACACCCCCTTTTAAGCAAAGAAATGTAAATTCAAGAACAACAATCATTAAATGCAAACAATAGAATAATTGAATAATTTTAACTACATTTGATTTAAAATGTATTTTTAGTAAATTTGAGTCCTGTACGTAGAGTTTAGGTAGTTTGATCACTCGTCCACTTCTAGTTTGCACTTGCCCTGTCGCACTTGGACCACCAAGTTTATCACTTGATACTGATTTTGTAGTAGTAGGAGGCTGAGTTTTTAAAATGTTAGACCAAGGCTAATAAATTATTCGAGTTAGTGATATGGAATACCTATCGGCCGTATGTTGTTTAACAGTTTTCGTAATATCTTCTAAAAGTGACCAATTTTTAGATATGTGATTTTAATATAAATAAAAATTGCTAAACTTTGGCCCCGTTAGACAAGCGAACAATATAAACAAATATTTTGACAGTTCGATAGCGGGGTTTACACCAGTTTCACATGATGCGCATTTTACGTAAACGTTCGTTGAATGTTACTATAAAAGAAATAACAAACGCCGTACGTGTACGAATTCCTTTCTTGATAAATGTGTCGTCCTAAAAAGAACTATTCGCCAACACACTACAAACAACGACAAAGATCTGATACTGCAGATAATTACCGCACAGCAAAACAACGTTCATTCCTCCTCTAGTGAAAAGGCGTAAGCGCTGTTGACTTTCTCTTCGAAGCGGCCAACCACAAATCCCCTTTCTATCAGGTAACTTTCAACGACCAAGTGCGTTTGTTTACAATGTTCGCCTCTTTAACGTAACTTTAGTATAGTAACCTGAGTCCTGCGTGTAATTTGGCACTGTAGCAACAATTATTAATTAAATAACGACCTTGGTTGTTATGGGTGACATTTCGATTAAGAGGAGAGTACTGATATAATAAAATATCATGTAAGCATATGCTCTTTGATGTAAGTATTATGAAAAAGTATTAACAACATTTTTGTTAATTCAAGTTCTTCGGTTTTTGTTCAATAAATTTTTGTAAATTTTGGTTAATTAAACTCCTTCTTGACAAAATACTTTGTTGAAATAAAGACATTTACTTAGTAAATAAACATAGATTTTGTTAACAAAGTTGCTATTTTTGTTAACACAAAAATGTAGTATGTGATTTAACTACTTACGAAGTATTTTTGTTGAATATAAAAATTTGTTGAGTCAACACTATAATCTGCCAAAATTCGACCATTTGATACTATGTATACCAAAATTCACTTTCTCATTTTATAATTGCCATATAAAAGTTATAAATATTAAAAAGATAAGTACTACTAAACTGTGTTTTTACGAAAGTAATTTGTTTAAACATGTAAAATTTAAATTTGAAATTCGCACCATGTTTGGGAGCACACCATTGGCGCGCGGCCATTTTCTGGAGAACATTTGCCTCAACCATATAATATATAATACACATATATTGCTGGTAGGGCCTAGAAACTTCAGAAAACATTACGGCGCCGACATAGTAGCACTTGGTGTATAACGCGTCTCGTGCGCATGCGTGAGAATTCGAACTCCGCCTTTAGAAGCGAATTTTAAACTTGACCACTTCCCCATTGGGCGGATGACGCCGCCGCGCTTGCGCACAGCTCACCGTATACATGAAGGAGTTGGTTGGGTGTCTCACTTCATCGGTGAGTTTCCCACTCATAGCCGCTAGCAATATAGTAAGTATTAGATATATGGCCTCAACCAATCATGCCAACGCCGGCTAATGGTTAGTCTCTCAAGTGTAGGGTCTCTAATCTTAAGGTTATCCTGCACTTAGCTCCAAAAACTAGGATATAACTCGAAACTTTACAATGATTCTATGGCTTTGGTTTAGGGTATGAAGCAATGGTCGATATTTTAAATTGACTATTATGGTAATACCTAGCCGGCTATGTCATCAATTTTTTAAATTGTTGCATTGATTATTTATTATTAAATAATTAGTGATAAAATGGACAATAAGATATTATAGAAAATAATTGCGCTATTTTAATTCTGCTTAAACCATCATTTACGGAATTTTATTATCTAGCCGGCTTCAGGAACGTATTTTTTTCAAAATTTCTTGTTTTTGAAATATTTTGATTAAAATAAAATAACGGTAGGCAACACACATTACTTCTGAAATTTTGCCGTTCCGTTTGCCTGCTGCTAATGACGTGATTAGCGTTAAACCGCTTTCCTTACAACTAGCAATCTTCTTATCGTAAAATACTTTACTGTTATTACCCTTTCGCTAGCCATGCGTTTTTAAGATTTATAATGAGCTTTATATTATTGTCAGGTTTTCTTGACGAAGTTACTAACTTTTATTAAAAGTTGATAAAAAATGACGTTTATCTGTAAGCGTATTTATTTCTGCTTTCCATATTTGTGGATATATTTATTACGCATGTTTAGAAGATATTGAAATTGTGCACGAAAAATAATAATAAATAAAAAACTCGTATGTATCTTAGTTAGTTTTTATTTTCATATTAACATTAAAAACACTTAGTACATGCTTTTTTCATATATTATTTCAAAATAAAACATATTTATTTTTAAATTCATGAAATAATAAAGCAGGAATTTATTTTTCAACTATAAATAACTAACCTGTTTACAAAATCGGTATGTATTATTACGTAATATTACAATAATTTCATGATACCTATCACTACAGCCTTACAAATGAAAATCTAATTATAAAATTACTGGATATCTAATAATACATATTTAAAAATCAAAATGTAAAAATAAATAACGGGGATGTTCATAATCATAGGTCCACGCATTTTGTGTCCCTAATCGGTAGATTTCTGCTAACTCGAGAGTCTACTAACTCAGGAATAAGCGCTCCAAAGTAACATTTTTCTAATTTTGGTTCCATTTTGTTTAGCCAAAAATTGTCATCTTTTTCTATCTTTTGATAGCCTAAATCCTTACTGGTATAAATAATAAAATAACAATAGGATCTGCCTGTTATTTGTAACTGACCCTGTATTTGATACATATAGTTGTGTGTGTTTTTTAATGAAACCTGTGTTACATTATGTTTGATTTCTTTAACTGTACAATAATCAATATTCTTTGTTTCCACAGCTTCCGCAACGGTCATATTTCTAGCTGTGTATGGGCATTTTACTTCGATAATGCCATTGTCATCTAATAATCCATCGGGTGATGCTGCCAAATATGGTTTATTGGGATGTACAAATAGTCCACATTTCTTTAAACTAAACGTGTTTTGGAATAGCGCAATGGCATTCTCTTCGTTAATAATACCGTGATTGGTAGCTTTACATGTTATATGTGGCCCCGCATATAAAATACTTTTGACTAGATTGGCAGTGGACGTATTTGGCTTCATTTTGCAAACCCTACCGAAGTTGCTTGCTGTTAGCCTGCAAGCTTTTTCTTTGAACCATAGCAGATTTGAACTTTGGCCTCTGGTTGCAGCTTCAATGGCAACTCTATCAATTTTGGAAATTTGATTTAAGAGGTTACTTTTCAAAATGTTCAGTTCCTCTAAATTTTTGTCTTCAGAATCGTTTGTATTTCCGTAATCCACATCAGCATCGTAAATAGTCCTACTTTTCTTGGTCCGCATCATCTTTCTACCTTTGAATCTTAGCATACAGTATTTTTTTGTATGTACGCCGATTTTTCCGCCTCCAAGTTTACGGTGTGCAACATCTAGAAATGTACCCCTTTTGTTAAAACTTATAGCCGCTGCATTGCATCTAGCTTCGTACGATCCTCTACCCGAAAAATGTATTCTTTTGCCTCCTACCAGTTTGTTTACCACGGAATTAAAATTTTCTGCATAATTATTGTCTACAGCATGTAGTAAACTGGAAGAATGGTGGGCTACGCGACTCAAACATTTATTAAACTCTTCAAATATGCAACTGTTCTTAAAATCTCCAAATACATTTTTTTCCAGTGGTTTTGGTCCGGTACAGAAATATTTATATGTTTCAGGAGTTAATTTACAACCTTCATGACATCCTAGTATATGTTTAGGTCCATTATGTATGTCATTTCTTAAATTATCAATTTTCACTGCTAGTGGCATAGCTTCACCTTTTCTGTGTTTTACGGCACTTACAACGGCAGTTCGAAATCTTAAAATATTAGATTTTAAAAAGTTTTTTAAAACACTGCTCAATTTTGCTGTTTTCGATAATTCTCTAATTTTATTACAATAATTACGCAATATGTGATTACGACACTCTATTTTTTCAATATAAAAATTGGCACCGTATGGTTTGGAATCACAAATTTTTTTATAGACGCTGCTATCGCCGTCGCCTATAAGTTTTCCAAATTTTACGCCATGCAAGTCTAGGGAATGTTTAAACCCATCCACAATAATTGCAGATTCCATCGAAGTTGATGTGCCCGTCCAGTTCCTGTAACACTTATGATCTGGTATGCTGGTCTTCGTTGAAGAATATTTCTGGCAGAACGAACAATATTTATTTTTTACGCCCAAGTACAAAATTTTTTTTGTCTTTGCTCCTATAATACATGCAACACCAGACGCAGCATTATAGTTTGTTCTGTAAGAACGTTTGCTCCAAGCCCCATCTACTACCACAGTAATAATGGGAACGCCATCGACGTCAACATCACCTGCTTCTCTAGCTAAACGTGCTTCTTCATGACCAGCTAACTTAATTTCTTCCCAGGCTACTTCTTGCACTTTTTCTTGAACTGTTGCTTCATTGGAATAATATGTCCTCTCTGACATCATTGGTATATCCAGTGAAGAACATAATTCCTTTAATTGGCTATAACCTGCCCCAATTGCTAACGTGCCACATACTGCCGCCTTGTTGATATCAACACCTTCATGACTTTCAGTACTGATGGTATTTTCGCTATTGCAAACCTTGCACTTTACTGTAAAGATGCTTTTTAATCATATCCTTTTTTCAGAGATAACATCCATGTCGAAAAAGCTGCAGTCAAAACCAGAATGCTTTAAAGACTTCAAAGCCGAAAACAGATGTTGGATGTCTACGATGCGACGTCCGCTGATTCCTGTATCTTTAATTTCTGGAACTGCAGGTTCTGTTTCTAAATCTTCGGATATAGTATTCCACTTCAACTCCATTGCTTCCGACCACTGATCAGTCGCAGGAATTTGGCATGGAATAATTTCATCCGAGTCCAATGCCATTTCTTCACAAAATTGGCTCTCGTTAGATGGGAGCCCATTAGTTTTCCTAAGAAATACAAATTACAAATTAGAAAATAACTTAGACGCTTGTTACGGCTTTCAGTAGTTCGGCATTTTTGTTTTCGATTCTGAACTCAATAGCCCATATCAAGCAGAAACTGTTTGACAAACGGTTACTTTCTGTCAATCAAAAAGTTCATTTCATGCGTGGTGTTAGGATTATCCTAATTCCTAACACCACGATTTCATGCACAGTTTATTTTCTGCATTTGTCAAAACCTAAATTGCCTAGGCTAATTTAAAAACGAGATTAAATGAAACCAGAATAACACTAACTAGAAAACTAGGGTTGTTTACTACTACACATGACAAAAAGCGGAAGCTCTGAACTTTAGTAAGATACCACTGTTTTTTAAATTGCAATTCATAGTCTAGACCAGTGGTCTCCAAACTTTTTAGCCTAAGGGCCACACTGACTCCTGCACTAAGTCCCAAGGGCCAAGACCCAGCTAGCTCATTATACCAACATACTGTAGTTTTGAATTACGCGCAATATAGGCGATTTACATTAACCGAACGCCACCACGTGGCGCTGGCGATTTTTGAAATCACTAATGACGGTATAATTTTGCAATAGGTTGATGTGTTTGTATTGCTTATTGCCGCGTATTACCATAATTGTCGTTGTTTTTTAAATTATGAGTGGAAAAAAGTGCATAAGTAATATTAACTGTTGTGTATATGGATGTCACACAAAAAAAGGGAGAGAAAGACATTTAAGCTTTCATCGTTTCCCAAAAGAAACATCAGGTTACGTTTATCTAACCAACAAATATGGTTTAAAAGAAAAGGTCAACAAAAAGAAAGCTTGGGAAAAGGTTTTGTTGATGGGAAAACCTGCTACAATTTACATGAGAGTGTGTTCCCTACATTTTATGAAGGATAATTTTATATTGCCAGGTGAGCGGCATCTACCCCACCAAACTGTGTAATACATAACCTTCTTGTTTTTGTAGATTTTCCCACTAAAATTCCTCGTCTAAAGCAAGATGCTGTGCCTTCTCAAAATTTGCCACAGAAGAGCATTGTGACCCCACAACCTAGCAGCAGCCGCAATAAACGTTGCAACAGATCAAGAAAGACCGTGAACGAGGAAAATAAAGAAAATGAAGAAAATTTAGAAAATCTCGTCGATGATCCTCCTACAAATCGCAAATTAGAAAATTTTGGGGAAACTGAAAAAGTAGCGCTGTATGGTTTGCTTCAGCTTGTGAATTTGCCTCCACCAAACAAAAAAACAGAAGAGAGGGCAACACAGGTGACAAGTGGCGACATATTGGTTCCCTTTATAAGTGCCATTGACACCGACAGCAAATTAAATTCTTTAACTGGGTTACTCTCGTTTAAATTATTAGATGCTTTAGTAATAATGTTTAAACGTCATTTTCCTGAAGCACGAATAAAAAAATTAACAGTTAAAGAACAAATAATTTTAACGTTTGTAAAAATTAAAACTGGTCTTCGATATGTTGTGTTGGCGGCTTTATTTGGTGTGATTACCAGCAAAACGTGTAAAGTTGTTTTCCATAGCACTATTTCGAAACTGGCGGTCATATTAAAACCAATTATCTTTTGGCCGACGAAAGATGAAATTAAAAAAAAATTTACCAATATGTTTTCAGCAGTTTTCCCAATGTTAGAGTAGTATTAGATTGCACCGAGTTGAGTGTTCAAAGAGCAAAATGCTTGTGTTGTAGAATAAAGACGTATTCTCATTACAAAGGTGGTCAGACAATTAAATTCATGACCGGTGTTACCCCTGGAGGTTTAATAAGTTTCGTGAGCAAAGCATATGGAGGAAGGGCTTCAGATAAGGCAATCTTTGAACAAAGTGGCCTCATCGATAAATTGGAAATGGGTCAAGATGCTTTAATGGTGGATAAAGGTTTCCGCATTGAAGACATCGTAGAGACCCACTTCATAAAACTTATCAGGCCACCCTTTCTTAAAAAAGAAAACAGCTTACTGAACAAGAATCGAAAAGAAATGTCGAAATCGCTAAAGCACGTGTACATATCGAAAGAACAAACCAAAGAATTAAAATGTTTGAAATTTTTTGTAAGCCTCTACCTTGGGCACTTGTGCCAAAAATTGAAGACATTTTTAATGTTGTATGTGCAATTGTAAACTTATCACCACCAATTTTAAGCGACGATAAATTTTTAAAGTAACTGCTTTATACAGTATGTCGTAGGATTGATGTTACAAGATGTGCGATGGACTAAACATTTTTGAATCTTATTTTAAATTAAGCAAAATTGTCTTTATTAAAAATATTCGTAAAATTCTCTTCAAACCAAGCAGGGCTTAATCCCACGATCTTAAAATAAAATTCAAAAATGTTTAGTCCATCGCACCTCTTGTAACATCAATCCTGGGAGACACTGTATATGTTTACTTTCCTGGAATGCTAGGTTTAAGTACCTTTATTATTATAATACAGCCAGTCTTATAAAGGCCACTAATCTGACGTTAACTTTAATTCGCTGTTAAAATAAACAAATGCACATCAAAACGTTGGCGCTTATGACATGTTATTCATTAGTAAACAAATTTTGATGCGCTTTTGTTTATTTTAACAACGAATTCAAGTTAACGTCTGATTAGTGGCCTTTGTAAGACTGGTGGCTGTTATCATTTTTGTACATACTACCCAATATATATTTTATTTATAGGATTTATTATACTCATTTTTTTTTTGGGGTCGAGAGACTGGGGTAAAGTAGCCAACCGGCTATAAACGCTGTGCGGTGAAAAGAAACCTCAGCTCAGGGGAAAGCCGTGTCTTGCACTCCCAACACGGCCGTACCAAGACCGCTGGGTGATATGTGATCTTAGATTGCATCCTTCTCGTGGTGGCCCTGTTTAAACTAAATCCAGCGGATCTAGACTGGGCAGTCGATAAACACCCCCCCAAGCCAAGGTGGAAGCGATCGTGCTGAGGGCTGAATGGCAAATGGGTTAATGTTGCCTCGAACGATGCCCCTAGGATACCAGGCGACCTCCTACTGTATTTAGCCTTACCCCCGCAACGGGCTCTGCGGGGGTGGACCTTTATTTCCCGTCTACTCGTGGGAACATCATGGAAAAAGATGAACTCTCTCTCTCTCCCTCCCCTCCCCCCATCCCTCAGCAGAGTGCTTCTACTGAGGCCTCTGCTAACCCCCTCCCCTCAAATAATACGGAGAGCCCCATTCCCGGGGCCTCCACTACTAAGCCGGAAGGTGCTCCCGAAGGGGCCCTCGAGGAAATAAAAATCGAACAACTCAGCCTCCAGGGACCGACAAAACGGAACCTGAGTGGGGCTGAAAAGAAAAGACGAAGGAAGGCTAAGGCGGCGGCTACAGGCTCCGAGGGGACTGGGCTGACACCTATGCCTTCCACATCCAGTGCCGCGGGCAGCAAAGCGGGGGGCATTAAGCGTGGCCATTCGGATGGCAGCACCCCGCCTAGCGCGCAGCGGATGGCAAAAAAGAGTCGGGCGGCCACGTTGAGGCCGTCCACTTACAGCCAAGCGGCCAATAGCGCCATGAGGGTTGCCATCTCGGAGTTTAGGTACCCCGAGGTGAAGCTGTCTGGCGCACAAGCGACCCTGGTCCAGCAGGGGCTGGACTCGATTGTGGATGATCTCCCCCTGGGGGACTCCCAACCGATGTTCTTGCCCCGGTTTGACGAGTTTCGCTGGGCCGAGCTAGGCGTTATTTACATAACATGTGCCGACGAGCCGTCTAAGTTATGGCTCAAGGAGAACGTGGCGAATATCCAACCTTGGAAAGACGCCAAATTAAAGGTTTTGGAAGGGGAAACCCTTCCGAAGCTGAGAAAGCTTATCGCCTGGGTGCCCGGCGCGCCGGACCCCACCGATAAGATTTTGCAGCGGCTCCAGCTTTATAGCCCGGGCCTCCAGACTAAGTTGTGGAGAGTCCGAGACCGTCACGAGGAGCCCCATTCGGTGCGCCTCGTGCTCGGAGTCGATGAGGCCTCCGCAAGGATTCTGGAAGGCCAGGGCTATAAGGCCTACGCCGGTACGAAGAGGGTGTCTTTCACGGACCCCAAAACCAATCGCGGGACCGAAGGACCTTCCGAGGAACCACAGGGACCGCCAGAGGTAGCCTCCATGGAGGTAAGTGCCGAGGAGGAAGGCGGACACTAACTTCTCTAGTTAGATGGCTGACCTTCAAATCCTCCAGATTAACTTGCAACATAGCACCTCTGCGACTAGTTTAATTAGTCGTCAGATGGCTATGGGGCACACAGATGTCATCCTAATACAGGAACCCTGGGTTCACCAGGGCAATGTAAAAGGATTAGATGGTGCTGGGACAAATTGTTATTGTTCCAACACTAGCCCAAGAGCTTGTATCTGCGCTGCCAAGCAACTGAACGCTCAATTAATACCAGAATTTTGTTTCAGAGATCTGGTAGCCATAAGGACGAGTCTCGTGAGGGACGGTGGGAGGACAAACCTTGTTGTTTGTTCGGCCTACCTCCCTTATGACTCTCCCGACCCACCACCGACTCAGGAACTAATGAACCTGGTCAATTATTGCAAGGAAAAGCGTTCCCCCTTGCTAATCGGATGTGACTCGAATGCCCACCACACGGTGTGGGGAAGTTCAGACGTCAATGCCAGAGGAAGGGATCTCCTGGAGTATCTGTCAACTACAGACCTTGAGATTCTCAATAGGGGAAGTTCCCCCACTTTTGTTACTCCCAGGCGACAGGAAGTAATTGATTTGACCTTGGGAACCACGCAGGTAACCCAATGGACAAAAAACTGGCGAGTTGTACCGGAACCATCCCTTTCGGACCGCCGGTACATCCGATTCAGCCTGGAGCTGCAACACAGCGAAGGTGCAGCGTATAGGAATCCCAAGTCTACCGACTGGGCTGCCTTTAAGGTGGACCTCTCGAATGGACTACAGGGAATTTCCTATAGCACTCGCACCACAAAGGAGGTAGAAGAGCACCTCAGTATTATCAATACTGCGGTCAAGGCTTCTTTTGAAAGGAGCTGCCCGCTACGACGCGCAAAAAGGGCAAGGAAAGTACCATGGTGGAACTCCGAGCTCCAAATGCAACGTAAAGAGACACGCAGGCTCCTAAATAGGGCAATGCGTACAAAGTCCGTATGCGATTGGGACTGTTTTAAACAGGCCCAACGCAATTACAAAGATTCTATTCGTAGATCTAAACGAGAGTCCTGGAAGGCCTTCTGTCTCGACATTGAAGGACTACCAGAAGCAGCTAGACTGCATAAGACGCTCTCAAAAAATCCAAGAGCCAAGCTGGAGTGCCTAAGGCTCCCTTCAGGTGACCATACGGCCACTGATGAGGAGACCCTAAGGCATCTCCTGGAGGTGCACTTCCCAGGCTCTGTGGCTGAAACTGGTGATGTCCCACTAGTAAGGGCTCCCCGCATTGGCATTAGCCCAATGGACTGGGAGATAGCCTCGAAAGTGGTAACACACGAAAAGATCAGGTGGGCGATAAGCACATTTGATCCGTACAAAAGTCCAGGGCCAGATGGCATTTTTCCGGCACTTCTACAGGAAGGGCTGGATTTGCTC
Organism: Agriotes lineatus; assembly: GCA_940337035.1. Classification (NCBI taxonomy): domain Eukaryota; kingdom Metazoa; phylum Arthropoda; class Insecta; order Coleoptera; family Elateridae; genus Agriotes; species Agriotes lineatus. The sequence continues at coordinate 192,056 of CALNHX010001250.1, read as the reverse complement.
ATCAGGCCACTCTACAACATATTCAGGACCTGCCTTGCTTTCGGGTATACACCAGTAGCGTGGAGATCCGTTAAGGTGGTCTTTATACCAAAGGCAGGTCGAACTTCGTTTGACCTGGCCAAATCATTCAGACCTATCAGCTTAACCTCATTTCTACTTAAAACGGTGGATAATGCCGCTGCATCCAAACCAACATGCTTACCAAATGGGCAAGTCAGTGGAATCGGCCCTTCATACTATCGTTTTTAGGATAGAGAAGGCGCTGGAACACAAAGAACTGGCCCTAGGTACTTTTTTGGATATAGAGGGCGCGTTTGACAACACTGCCTTTGAGTCCATATGCACTGCGGCAACGAACCATGGAATAGAGCCCACCATTGTTCGGTGGATGAAATCCATGCTAGAAAACCGCAGGGTAACCGCCACTCTAAACGAGGATACCGCAAAGGTGACCGTCAGGCGTGGGTGCCCGCAGGGGGGAGTACTCTCGCCCTTGATGTGGTCCCTCGTCATAGATGGGCTCCTGCGTGACCTCAACAGAGCCGGCATATACACGCAAGGCTATGCAGACGATCTTGCTATACTCGTAAGAGGAAAATTTCCACATGCCATCTGTGGGGTTACTCAAATTGCCCTCAGAATCGTGGAAAGATGGTGCATAGGGCACGGATTGTCGGTAAACCCCGACAAAACCGAACTTGTCCTATTCACAAGGAAAAGGAAGATAGAGGGCTTTGTTGACCCAGTACTCTTCGGTACCCCTCTGAGGGCCGCCGGAAAAGTTAAGTATCTGGGAGTAATCCTGGACGCCAAACTGACCTGGAAGGAGCACTCGGAACGACAAATACAAAGGGCAACTGCCTCCTTTTGGATGTGTAGACGCACCTTTGGAAGCACGTGGGGTCTTAAACCGAATGTCATCATGTGGATGTACACCGCGGTGATAAGACCCCTCATCACATACGCTGCACTTGTATGGTGGCCGCGGGCCACCTTAGCTAGCGCAAAGAAACGCTTCGACCAACTCCAACGGCTAGCTTGTCTAGGAGTGACGGGAGCAATGCGAACAGCACCCACAACGGCCCTGGAAGCCCTTCTCGGACTCGTGCCCCTTCATCTAATGATTGAGGCTGAGGCTAGAAGGGCGGCTTACAGGCTTAAGTGTGGGGGCCAGTGGACAAAGGTAGGAGGGACGCTGGGGCATTCGAGGGTCCTGTCATTTATGGCAGGGGCTCACGATACCCTCAGCATGAGGAGTGATCGTATGGTCCCCTCCTTTTCCTTCAATAGGCCATATAAAACAGTCATCCCTTCTAGAGAGGACTGGATTGCCCGTGGCCATAACCTCCTTACTCCTAAGGGACTTATCTGGTTCACAGACGGCTCTAGGACGGAGGCTGGCGCTGGGGCGGGCGTCTATGGCGAATCACCTAGAGTGAAGCGTGCGTTCTCACTGGGCAGGTACGCCACCGTATTTCAGGCCGAGGTGTTTGCCATCCTGGCCTGTGTTTATGAAAACCTAGACAGAGGTTTTACTAACAAGCATATCTACATCTGCTCGGATAGCCAGGCCGCTCTCTTAGCCCTGAATTCCTTCAGGGTGTCTTCGGAACTAGTGTCTGAATGTCGAGCGGCGCTAACGAGACTCTGCGTGCAGAACTCTGTAAAGTTGCTGTGGGTACCAGGTCATAGCAACATTGACGGTAACGAAGAGGCGGATCAGTTGGCTAGGCAGGGCTCCAATGGTGACCCGCCTGGACCCGAGCCAATTCTTGGGATACCATATTGCAACGTAAAGCTAGAAATGAAGAAATAGGTTTGGACCCGGTTCCTTCGTGAATGGTCTTTACAGCAGGGACTAAGGCAAGCTAAACTCTTTATTGGGGAGTTATCGCTGTCGACGTCCAAAGAGCTTCTAAAACTCAGTAAGAAGCAAATTAGGATCGTAACAGGACTCCTAACAGGGCACTGTCACCTCAACAAACACCTGCACAGAATCGGTATCACAAATGATCCGATCTGCAGGCTATGCGGGGAAGAGGAAGAATCTTCCCAGCACATATTATGCCAGTGTGTCAGACTGATGACCCTGCGACACAAACACTTCGGCGCAGCGTTTTTACAACCGGAGGATGTAAGGCTCATCCCTATAGGCCAAGTGCTAGCCTTTGCGGTTGGTACCGGCCTGTTCAAAGACGAGATATAAAAAGCGGTACGCACAATGGGCCTCAGGCCTGAGTGCCGCGGGGTCAACTCCCGCACCGCAAAAGAAGAAGAAGGGAGATACTCATTTTTTAATTTATGTACATAGCTAATTAGTTTTTATAATTGCTTTGCTTTTATATTTATTAATGCTGTGAAAGTTGGAATATTTCCTGGTAATAATGTATTTTAAATAAACGACTCATATGTTAATAGACTTTTAATGGTTTCGTAATGTTAACAACTTAACCTAATGATGTACATTTACAAATGGGTATACTTATTGTCTAATCTATTGACTAATCATTTTAAATTCGTTAAACAAATATAATGTAACATTTTCTCAAAATAATTAAAATGTAATTTTTTCACCAATCGTTGGGTATATGCTTCATTGTACTTGACACTAATGCTCAGCAAACTTTGGTCAAATGAGGAATACAATACAAAATTGCATTCCGGTAAATTTAACAACAGCATTCCTACTTGCATTTGAGCATAGTACAGATGTTTTTCGTTGACACTCACGACACCATCGCAGCATTTCAAATAGCTGCAAGTGTTTATAAATTTGTCAGCTGTAACATCTTTTCCTGTAAAATAAATACATTAGTAAGAGACATTACATTTCTTTTCAAGCACTTACCAGGATATGGACATTTTATCTCTAATAGTTTAGCTGGTTTCCCATCTTCGAAAATGATGCCGTCAGGGGTGAAAGCTAGCCACGGTTGTTTTTTGCTAACGAGGAGCCCTGCTTCTGCAATTTTGTAACCAGTGTATTCCCTGTAAGCCTCTCTGGCAGCACCTTCATAGTCTGTACCATAATCCGTATATTTGCTGCTGAATTTTTTTGGCCAAAAGTATTTTATTGATTTTGTTTCCCAATCGTCTTTGCTGTACGTATAAATAGAGTAGCATCTTGAACCTGTAATTCGGAACTGTCGCTCTTTGTTCCACATCTCTCTATTGATTTTAGTTGTTATTGCTACATTAGCAACATCCACATCTGCTAGGTTATGAAAAACCTCCTGGCAACAGTTATCAGTAAAAAAAGGTGCTGGTAACTGATCAAGAAAATTTGGTTTTGCACAGTTTTCCACCACTTTATATAATTGCAGCAACTCTTCTGAATTTGGCCAGCTGTTTGCCACAGTTTGCTGCTCTGTGATTTCCCTGCGTGCGGATCTAAAAACATTTATAAAAAAGTTAAATTCTATGGATTAGCTCTGCCGTATAAATAAAATGCATACCTATGCTTTCCATATGCACTATCTGGCAAATAATTTGCAAAAAATTGTTCCACTTCGATTTTCTCTTCACCCGACAACGCCTTTTTGGTGGGAGACACATTTGGTGCTATGCACTCTTGCACCAACATAGGAGCTGGAGTATATTGCTCCTCCGATGTGCGCGAAGTCCAATAACATTTTAGATCGGTGGAGGACAGTTGCGGTAACTCCAATATATTATCTCTACAATAATTATAGGTAACTATTTAATGTTATTTAAAAATTACTTAATTTGATTTACCTGGTACACAGAAGCAAAACAGCAGCGATATGTTTGCACTGGCCCGAATTTCCAGCAACTGCATCGAAATTGTGCAATACCAAATTCCCCATTGGTACAATGCAGGGTCCCTTTTACTTCATGGGGCCGTTCTGTTAATGCACTGGTTTGCAGGGAAAGTGCAAAAATGTTTACTTTTTCAGCCGTTTTTTCAGTACCTAACTCCGCATGTAATTAAATGTTTTGCATTTAATACTGCTTGGCCCTCGTTTATGCAGCGCGAACTAGGCGTAGCACCCAAATACTCAAACACGGTTTGAAATGTTAAAAAGGCACATTCGTCCATGGCTTTGCTGTAATTAATAAAATATAAACAATTAGGTACGTCAGCGCTAATGTAAATCTAACACAAAACAGCTTACCTACTGAATTTACTGGCTTTATCTGAATAAATAAACGTAACTTTAAATGTCCTTATCTCGTTCACGCAGCAGAATATATTACACAAAGCAACCACTAATAGAGCGATTTCTCCCATAGTAAGCTTGTATAAAAGTTTCAGCGCCCTACAGCGGGTGGGCCAGAAACTATTCCAGCAAGGCGGCAAAATTTAAATACGCCATTACTACGATATTTGGATTAATCAAGGATATGCCGTCAACAGCAATACAAATTTTGCATATACATAATTTGCTTTACCAGAATCTCGATTTTAAAGTTTTGAACCGCATAAATCGGAATATGCAAAATCTTTATAAGTTCTGAAATTTACAATAATTATGGAAAATGCTAACAAAATATTTGCGAATAACAAATATATTTTAAGTAATTCAAATAGCAATATTGTTTAATAAGTATTGTCAATCTTACAATAGTCGTGCTCAATTGCAACAATTTACTTTGGTTCAAAATGCTTTTCACGCATTTTAAATGATTTGTCGGTGTCAGTTTGACGTATGAGTTTACTATTTACGCACTTTTCAAAAAGCGGACAGGTGACACCAGCGCCTCCTGACGGGTGGGCCAATCTCTAACAATTATTTGATTTGACAGATGTATTCAGAAAACGCTTCTATTAGTAGGTTTTTCTATGCCGTTGGGAAATTCGTGTCTCCTACACTAAATCAACACAATTTGAAACAACACTTCTTCACATACCGACCCATCATTAATTATAGTTTGGTTCACAACCTTGCCGAGTGGCGACACTAGCGTCCTCCGAGGGGTGGGCCAGTCCCTAACAATTATTTGACAGGTGCATTTAAGAAACTCCTCTATTAGTGGTTGCTTTGTGATATATTAGATATATCAGTAAACACACCACACACAAGTATAAGTTAATCAAAGCACACTCGCAACGTAACTGACGTATTGTTTGTTTACAACTGATCCCTCCAACGTCCGCCATATTGGTGGCGGTGGTGGCGCCACCAACGGTGATGTAAATCGCCTATAGCCGGCGAGTGAGTGACTCCTACACCGAGTGCTGTTCGTCTTCAATGACAGCTACTCTTTTACTTGTTTAATTTAAATTTTTAACATTGAAAATGTTTAACGAATTGGAGATGTGACGCTAGTACGGTGCTCTTTTAGCGATTTGTGTGACCCTTGGAAAATGCACAGTTTTCGCTAATTTTTGAGAGTTGTACGTATCGCAGGTGAATGTTGTTGGTGTCATTTTGAAGATCTCGTCAAGAGCGAACTTTCTGGAGAGGTTGTTAAAATGTAAGATTCGAGGGGGCTCAAGTACGGGGGTTAAAACGATTTTTTGCAATCAAAAGCGTTCGGTGCTGCTACATCGCATACTTTTTGAAAGATCCAAATGTGATTTGGGGCTAGCTGGAAAGAGGATGAACCAGCGCTCCTCGTACAGGCTGGTTTTTGGGGTCTGCGATGCACGGGGGCGAAGTTACAGGGGTAGAAAGTGGAGGTGCATTTGCAGCAAATTGGATGTTCGCATAAACATGGGGAAAGACAAAAATGTCTAATTTTGTTTTTGGCAGTATTTGGAGGAATCTGTGGGTTTTTAAGAATTTTGCGGCTCATGTTGATTTAGGGGTTGCAAAATGAAGAAACCGTTATAATTATCAGAAAAACTGTAAAATTAATATTTGTGTTAAATGCGCTGTGTGGAGGCTTTCTACTGGTCTCGATTTTTATTTTTTAAGAGAATTCGGGATGTGAGAATTTTGCAGCCCAGGTGGATCTGGGGGTTGCAAGATGGGGAAACCGTTATAATTATCAGAAAAATTGTAAAATTAATATTTGTGTGAAATGATCTGTTTGGAGGCTTTCTACTAGTCAATAGTACTTTTTAAGAGAATTTGGGAGGTGGGAGTTTTTCGGATCAGGTGGATTTGGGGGTTGGAAAATGGGGAAAACGTTATAAGTATCAGAAAAACCTTAAAATTAATATTTGTGTGAAATTCGCTGTTTTGAGGAATTCGGGAGGTGGGAATTTGGCGGCCCAGGTGGATTTGGGGTTGCAAAATGGTTATAATTATCAGAAAAACCTTAAAATTATTATTTGTGTGAAATTCGCTATTTGGAGGCTTTCCACTGGCCAATTGTATTTTTTAAGAGAATTCGGGATGTGGGAATTTTGCAGCCCAGGTGCAATTAAGAAAAAAGTGGGTCTAAAGGTATATTTCAAAATATAGGGAGTTACAAAAAAGGGCATTAATGAAAATCAGTTTTACAGTATTTAAATTATATTACCTTAATAACTTATGATATAAATTAATAAATTTTAGCAGTGTCTAATGTGCATGCACACCATGAATTTTAATTATTTTTTTTGGGGGGTGAGTTATAATGAGGCAGTACTTTGATTTTGTACATAATTCTGGTCATTACAATTACATAACATTTTAGACGCGCTAGTTATAGGTTTATAAACCATCATCACCATAATATTGTATAGAAATACATACTTACTACTTTTTTCAAAACAGTTAAATTAATAATAAAATCGAGGGCATGTATGTTTAAAAGAATTTGATATTTCTTGTGTGATTATAAATATCTACTAATACAATTAACACTAATCGTGAAATTTCAAAAACAGTGGCGGTTTTAAACTATTATGAAGTTTTTTATAGGTTCTACTAAATTTGATTACATGACGTCTTAAAATAAAGGTAAAATACTGTACATAATTAATTATATTCCAAATTCTAGCTACTTACCATTTCCCATTTCTAGCCCTTTTCAAAAGCTTCTTTTTGCTTTTCCTTGGCGCACTACATGTTAAAGACTTTTTTGAATTAACACCCATTTTATAATTACGCACGTATAGATCGGGAGACAATCCAAGTACAGGGCAAACTACAAACAATTGTTCAGCAACTCACGTAATCCCGAATTTTAAGACGGTTAAAAAAGAGAATAAAACTGTAGGACAACAATACAATATGCTTCTAAGAAGGCAATTGAAAGTACCTTACTGGCAAACTAATTGCAAGAAACTACTGTTTTTCAACAAAATGGAATTCCAGTATGGTATGCCATTAATAAGTTGCTTATGATAATGACAGTTTGATGAGTCTTTGTTAATGAGATTTGCATAGATATAAATAGTTTCATTTAGCAATCTGAAATAGGAAAATTATGGCGATATGAAAAATATATTTAGATGTTATGATACTAAGTATATAAAAAGAAACCTACGATATTTAACTCAAAAATAATTTAGAAGTAAATTCTACATAATATCTACATTTATTTTGCGAAAGTGTTTGGATAATAATATGGTTAAAATAGAATTCAAAATAAACACATTAGTATTACCTGTTGTGTTTGCTTTAGGCCAAACGTCCATTACCTGCCTCATTAAGATTATTATCTTAAGCTGAAAAGTGGAAGTTGTCAACCGGTATGGTGGGTTGCATATTTTAAAAACAGAATTTTAAGTTAAGTACAGGATAACCTTAAAGATAATGGGGATACATTTTAATTATCATTATAAAGTTAGAGGTGATTTGTTGTCGAATGTCATTCGTTCTCAAACTTCCGGTGTACTAACATACACAGAAAAGCGAATTGTCACAAGATGTGGGCAAACAAATTAAACGTATTCGAAAATCCGCAGTTCGAAGACATTCAGAATTTAAATTATCATGCATATCTACCATACGGATCGAATACCTATGCAAACTCTAACTCGGACGGAATCATAATGCTAATACAAAATCAAGAACTAATAATCAACATCGGAAAGTTTCGTTAACATCGAAGGCAAAATAACCGAAACCGAAAATGGGAAAACGTTTGATTTAACACACAACTTTCCCGTTTTTTATTCGAAGAGATACGCTATGAATTGAACGGTCAAAGGGTGTTTACCAGCCGATTACCGGGTATAACTGCAGCAATTAAAGGTTTATCATCGTACACGAAAAATGAAAGTGCCGCTTTAGGTGTGAAACAATAAAGAAGCCGACCTGCGATTAATTAATAAAATGAAGCAATGGTAGTAAAAATCGCAGATCAACCCCCCTACAGTTTATACACCACGGCAGCTCTAAAAACTTTTTACTCACCGCAATGGTCCTAGCTAACTTAAATTTCGGCGGCCTTGGATCGTAGGTTCAAATCATCAGCTATGTACCCTGGAATGTCTTCAAAAAAGGAAGGGAAATGGAAATGGGGCTAGAAATCAAAAGATTTCGAATAATAAGAGAGAATAATTTGCAAGTGACTAGCGTTTAATTAATAATTAATAAAAAGTCTTGAAGTATCAATAGAAAATGATCAGAATAATTAAAATGCAAAAAAATGTTATAACAAAATTGTGTACGTGAACTGAAGGTTGCGACACGCATAAAATTAAAAACCCCTTTCGGGTTATTTTAATAACTGTAAATTCAAATTATTCATGGGATATGCATACCTCAATCATTTAATAAAACCTTCTGTTAGGATATTGAAAATAAAAAAGCGTGACTGTACCTTTTACAGAGGGTCGAAATACATCAAAATAGCCACTTTAAATACTGAGCATAATTAAATATAAGCATAAAGATTTAAATATTAAAACAAGAGCATGTATGAAATTGAATGTTACATTTTAATAATTGCAAAACGTTTGAATTTAAATTCCAAATAAATGTAAAATCCAGGTATTAAAAATACGATAAATCTCGGATAGCACAAACTAACCTCGCTTCTCCAACGCTTATAAACGGCAAACAGGCAAGCGCCGGCTGGGGGTAGCTACACCCTTCAACATAAGGTGGTCGTGAACTGCATATTATGGACGAAGTTGCCGTGGATGCCCGGTGATTACAGCGGCAGCATCCACACCTTGCAGCCAAAAACGAAGAACGCCAGCAAGTGTCGAAAATGAGATAAGGCTTGGCCTCCGAGATAAGTTCGTGTATGAAACTGGTAATTAAGAGCTAAGAAAAAAATGTAATTACTATAGGGATAATAAGACAGAAAAGCGCAATCGTACCTGATCATAATCAGCCCTTAGAAACACACTGCTCATTGAAATTGGTTGAGCGCACGTAATTTGACTTGAACATTGTTTAACCACGCCGGAGACGGCGGGCCCAAAATAGCAAGTGCCAGGTACGAACAATTCGTGCCCACAGGAAGACTCGGACTCTGATAAGAGATAGCGCGGGTCGAGAGGGCATTGCGCAAACGATAGGAACTTGATCCAGGTATAAATTACGCTGCCATGGAAAATTGAAGATTTGAAATGCAAAGGATTTATAATTCAACTAAAAATATACAGGTTAAGCCTGAAATAATTGGATAAATGGCGAAACATTAGGCGAAGCCAAAAAATTGTTTCAGGTGTAGCAGAATGGCAACCGGATAATAAAACCTTACAAGTCGTTCTTGTCGTTAATCCAAAAGAGAAAAAAAATCGTTTCTCTGGATTTGCGGAGGATTATAAGCGCTTTATTGTTAATGCGCGTCAGGAGTTCTTTTATTTACTTTCCCTTTCACTTCTCTTAGCACCCTGTACAAGATTTTCGAATTTCCCTCCGCAAATTTTTCCATCTTAGTCCCAAAATCCTCCCATGCCCTGGCTTTTGCTTCCCTTACTAACTTTTTAAGTACTCAGCATGCCCGTTCTGCTACTGTCGTAATTATGTTTTTAAAATGCCCCCATAATGTGTCCAAATCCCTTGATTCGATTTCCTTGTCTGCTTTCTCCATTTTCTTTTTAATTTCTAATTGAAAATTATGTTTTACCTGTTCATGTTGTAGTTTATAACTTTTGATGCTCTTGTAACATACGTTATCTGTTTGTTTTGGGGTTCTTAACGGGTTATTCGTTACTCTTAATTTTGCTTGCGCTAGTGGTCGCTCCTCAGTTCAAATTCACGTTTCACTCTTACATTTTTTATAATGGTTTCGTACTTCCTGTTAAATTTAAATCCATGATTGATCGTTCTCCCCTTGATCTCATTTCCCTGGTAAATTTATGTATATCTTTGTGTGCAAACCAGGTATTTGCCACAATTAAATCATTCGTTATGCAAAACTCTATTATTAATTGACCCTTCTTGTTTATCACATTCTCTCCGTACTTGCCTACTGTTTTTTCGGATGTGTCTTCGTTACTGTCCACTCCGGCATTCAGGCCCCCTTCAATTATCAGGCTGCCAACTTCATTATCCGTTACATCCTGTAGCTTTTCCCAGAAATCTTCTTGCCTTCATTCTCGCTTGGTCCATAAGCTGCTATAATAGTAAATTTTTCTTCTCCTGCGATTTTGACCTCCAACTTCATCAACGTCGCCGACACAAATTGCCAGTTTATGACGTTATTTATAAAATCCTTATGTACTAGGCATGCGACCCCCGCTTGTGCACATTCTTGTTTGTTCACTCCGCTATAAAATAAGCCATACCCCTGCCCTATTTTTACGAAACCTGTGTCCTTTTTTTTGTTTTCGCCAATACTAGAACCTTTAATTTGGATCGCTCAAATATAGCCGGTGATTCGGTTTCCTTGCCACTCATACCTCTTATATTCCACGTGCCGATTGTCCAGACCATTTTTTTGCCCATATCGTTCCCGTGTTGGCTTCTTCTTGTTTGGGAGAGAACTGCAATTGCAATACAAAAGTAAACGTTTCTATATTTTTTCTCAAGTTTGTGGCTTGATGAATTTCACCTTTCTTTGTACTTTTAAATATTATTTGTGTAAGTGGTTTGAGGATATCCATATAAAAATATAACGTAATTTTACAGCAGTAACAGATGTTAATCACCCTGCCCAACGTGTTGAGCATTAATAAATGTGAAATGACAAACCCTTCGGCATCTCGACAACTTGCTTCATAATATTATCACATTTCGACAAATGATGAACTTGCTCCAAGAAATGCCCATAGTACTCATCATTTTGTTAAATCGCTGAAATGTATTCTCGATGTCCTTTTACTGCTAAAGAACCCTTTGGTAATTAAGACAACATTGAATAGCCGATCCAGAACCTGTTTCCAGAATGAAGTCTCATATCGTATAAGCTATTCCGTTTCGGCATCAATTGTATGGTTCTTTTTTACATAAGTGGCATATCTCGCATGTCCGTATATCATAATTTGTACTACCATGTTGCTAAATTTTCACGCTCAAATTTGTCCTTTCACGAATACCAGTACACCACTGATTTCTTTTTCTTGAAAATAACCAACACGGCTCACATTAGGCCGCATCTATTATTTTAGAATAGCATATTCAAAAGCCAGGTACTGTTCAATATTTGGTTTGAGTGTTGTAATAGGTTTCGGAAAATCTTCGGCCTTCTTGTTTTGGGTCTCTGGGAAATTGGCCTTGGGGTCTACATGATTGAGAACTTAGTATAAGTCGTCTTAATTCATCATTCAATTCTTTATCCAAAAAGTTGCCTACATCTGTCGACATTATGTTATTGCTATGTATATTGACCTCATTGACAATAGTAATATTTTCTGCCAGTGCTTCATTTTCTACAATAGAGTTGCGATTCATTGAACATAGTTCACTTGATGTGGCCGTGGAAGTTGTGGAAGGACGTGTTTCCGCCTCTACAAGATTTTCAACGGTTTTTAAAAAAATACATATCTGATTTTGGTAATTTTTCTATTTTTGCTTGTTTCTCTTCCATGAGTTTTCTTTTTAAACTTTTCGATTTATTTTCAGGATTCATGTTGTTAAGTTATCAGCGATGCTGTATTTCCTCTATCTATATTGCAATTGTCGATTGCGCCTCTCGGCTCCATTCAAACAAGATCAGACACGTTCACTGCAAACGCTAAAACAAGCACAGTCGCAATTGCACTGCCAAACTGCCACTGATGACTGACCAATAACTGGGGTTGCAGTACTATCAATCGGAGGGTAAATCAGACGCCCACACGTCCCACATGATCATATTCCGACGGCAGGGATTTCGAAGTCAAGTTCTATACCCAAATAAAGTAGAAAATATATCGAGATATTTAATAAGTGAATGCGGAACTTACCGGGCCCCCTAAGCAACGCTTATTCCCGCTTATGCATATCACCGCTACTGTCCTCGAATTCTTTCCCTTTTATCACTACGTTATTCTTTTTTTTCTTTTCTTTCCTTGGCCTCCAACTTTAGCTGCATATTTTGTATTTTTTCGTTTAAGTCCTTGTTTTCTTTACGCAGTTCCTTAACTTCATATATATATATATATATATATATATATATATAGCAGAACTTGAAATCATTAATTTAAGCTGTGCTATTGAATTGTCTTGTTGTCCTTCATTATTGTTAGCTCTTGTTAATTTACTTAATTTTTGTAATAGACTTATGTCCTTTCTTTTCCTGCTTTCGCTTTCGTTCTTATCGCTTCTGCTCATCAGGATGCTCTTAGTTCCAACTTCTTGCATACCACTCGTAACTAGCTGTTTAAATTTCACGCGCGTTCTTATATGCCCGCTACGCTCGTGCGCGCTTGGATCGCCCACGTTATCACTAGCACGTTTTAGTTTTCACTTCACTAGTTGAATTCAGTGATATCTCACTTCAGCTTGTTGTTATTCAACCACACCTTATCGCAGACCACTTTACGTTGTAACGACCCGCCTTTTTTTAGGAATATTTTAATTGGCCTTATTGCCTCGGATATGCTCTAAGTCGGAGAATACGTTCACATTGCTCGAATATGGCGTAGATCAATAAATAACACTGGGTAAATATTCGAAATGAGATATACTGTTTGAAAACTATTTACATTAAATATATAAATAATATTGCACACTGCGTGTTACGGTCAAGGGGGTAGTTGCATCAACAGGGGTTGCTCCTGGTCGCCGGTGAGGCTGCAGCGCGGAGGCGGAGCGGGCTGGTAGAATGCCCCGGCCTAGCGCACGTTACGCCTCTGGGCGATGTCTCGGAGTGGGTCGGCCGCGCATCAGCTGCTTCGCGCATCGACTTCGGAGCGAAGGTCGTCGGCCGCATGCACCAGGTGAGATTTGTTTACAACGGTAGCTGCTGCGAACACTTCGGATTAGAAATGGTGTTTCAAGAACATACCTGCCGGCGTAAGAAGCTGCAGGAGTTCGCGTTCGGTGAGCCGAACTGGACCGGAGCCGCCAGACGATTTTCCGGCTTTCGCGGCTCGAAAATATACAGCGGCCGGGCTCTCGGGAAATTCGCTGTTCAAGCGAATTTGCGGCTTCGACTGGATTGCGGCGGTGCAGAGATCTCTTTCGGAGGGCTTCAGGAATGCTCATAGGATGCTGGCGGTGACCCTTACAGGCAGGTCCCTTATCGCATAATCTCTGTATGCGTATAGCCTGGCGGCGGCGGGCTGTTGATGACTTCCTGGTGCCTCACAATTCGGGCGAGTTAGTACAGTTGACATACGGCTATCGAGAACGCAAATGGAATGCGCCCTCGGAACTCGGATGATCACGGACGGGACGGTGGCGGTGATTTCGTTCAGCAGATTACAGGAATGTTAGTTACAAATTCCGCGGTTTCGGCCTTTAACTAACAGCGGTTCGGTTACACAGGATACGGGGAAAGCTAATTAGTAGCCGCGGTTGCGGCCTTTAAATTAATGACGGTTCGGAAACGGGTTTGATAAGCATCTCTAGGTTATCGGGGTGTTCTTGCAGGCAGACAGTAACCATACCAAACCCGCAAGAACTTTTATTTAGGCGATTTCTCCCTTGCTAAAACAGTAACCATACCAAAGCAAGAGAGTGGTCGCTCCGGGTGGATCAGGAGGCGTTCAGGAGAGGACTCGGGAATGGAATCTGCTTCAGGAGCTGACATGTGCTCCTTTTTATACGTTCAGTGGCTCCCGGTCGGTGCTCGCGCTCCCCACTCTGGCGGCGGGGGAAAACACTTCTACGTACAATCCTGGCCGTCCGCGCATCGGCTACTGGTCCGCGCTGTCGCTTCTTGGCACGGCATCGAGATGCAAACGTTTGATAAGGCGGCGATTTAAATTTCAAATACGTTTCAAGTATCTTTAGAATTTAAATCCATAAGCGAAACGTTACAACGTTATCGCCACGTTTTGATTATTTTCCTTAAATAGAGCTTCTTCTACTTTAATTCCTTTAAAATAACACACAAGTAGATAAACCCGCGCTCACGGTAATCAGTTGTACCAACCGCCCTTTTTCAAAATTAAATCATTTTATTTTGTTAGATTTTGGGTAAAAAGCACTAATTCAATAACCAACTCGTAACAGACGTGTATTTCGATTGAAATATGGGCACAGAATGGTCCAGAATGCTGCCGTTAGCATTTTACAACACATGCACATATGATCTCACACATTTCCGAAAACCAATACAAGATTAATAAAAACTGTGTGACCAGCTGAAGGCTTTCAAGAAATATGTTATAACAATCGGCACTCCTGTCTTGATTGCGTCCTCGCGATCCACGTTAGGTGAGCAAGTTAGTACAGTGACTTGTTACGGTTCAAAAGTCATTTACAGTTATTCATTTAATTAACTGCCCTAATTTTCGTTAAAACTAACTTTTTTCCTTATCTTTCATTAAGTCTAATTTTTGCCTACAATAAAACTGAGCATTCATACCTTCTGGAAGTTATATTTTGATCTAACGTAAGCCGGTTCCCAAAATTACAGTGTATGAGAACTCCTAGAGATTAGGTCTCACTCCGCGCATAAAGCTTTTTGGGTTGCATATGTCATGTTTCTTTCAAAGCTCCCTCCAATTTTCGAATTGGGTCTCCTTAGCAGCCTTTTTGGTCATTCGCCATATTGTGTTGCTACAGAATAGCTGCCTGCGTTTTGAAACGTACCTTAATTCGATTCATTCACAGGCATCTCGCCTGGGAAGTTAATTTTGTTGTGTTTTGAATGTTCCGGAGTTGCTAATGCAGTCCCCGTGAAGATTATTTTGCAGTTTCCCAAACTCAAACTTAGTTTGGATTTCATCTGGGCAAGCACATGTTTCCTTTTGGCGAAACGAAGCCGTGAACACCTAAGGCTCCTTTTTTTTTGGTGGCGTTCCCTTTTGAGGACTCCTTTTTGGTAATCCATTCTGACGTCCCCGAATAGACCGAAGCTCCATTTCTGTGACCTCCTTTTGTGGTTCGTCCTTTCGTAGCCCCGAGTGATACCGAAGGCGCCTTGCGTGGCTGCCGGATAATTCGCCCCGTGCGAGCGAATCTGCTCCCTGGTTAACCGACGAAGATGGCCCCTAGCTATCGCCTTGAGCTTGAGAGCAAACGTAGAAGTTCCTGCGTAACTTCCTCCATCTACACGTTTACCTGCAGGTCGTTAGCTCTGCGCAAACCTTGGCCAAGCCCGGCCGCCCTGCTGTTCATCGGACCCTCCTACGCTTGCTGCAGCCTGGAGAACTATTGCAAGGTCGGCTGTTATTTATTCTGATTTCAGCCACTCGAACTTCGGGATCCGTTTTAATGCGTTTTCGTGATTGTGCTACGGTGTCCCCAGCAAATATTAGAATGCTCGTTTTATGTATTTTAAGCGTGTTTCTCACCCATTTAAAGTAGTTGATATAATTTAGTTCACCACAGTTATCTTGTAACGAATCTACTGCGGTAGTTCATTTTCATTAGTTTTTAGAATAAAAGTTATTAGGATGGTTGCGTCTCAAGCTCCGTCCAAGTGATTATACTATCAAACTTTGTACGGCGATTGCATGATAAAATTTGATCCGTTCTCGATCGTCACGTCACGTCAGTGACATAGCTTTAGGTTGAATCCAGCCTCAGGATAAACCCCGCATTTGCAAGTAATTTCGTGTAAGATTAGCTTGCGACATTTTGACAAAGATTGGAAATTTACTTAGTCACATACAGAGCTGTTCAAGATCATTTTGATTTAAATCTTTTTTTGATTTAAATACTTTTTTTGATTTAAATACTTTGATTTTAAATCTTTTTTCAGAAAATGATCTTTGATTTATGATTTAAATCTTTTTGAAAACTATCTTTGATTTAAATCTTTTCAAAATGATTTAAATCTGTAAAAATATTTAAATCTTTTTAAAACGATTTAAATCTTTCTAAAATGATTTAAATACCTGTATAAAAAATTTAAATCTTTTTACAGAGCCTGTCTATTCCTGTGGATTCGTGAATTTGCCTGCAACTGCTGCAACCGTGCATTGTATTTGCTTTGCATTTAACGCATTGTCGTCGAACTCGTCGCGTCGCATAGCAAGTATCAAGAAGTATTCCCCATAAACTTGGTTACAATGGTTACATACATCATACAACACTTTATACTCATACATCATACATTCATACACATACATACTTTATTATGGCAACTGTTGTTACTGATTTCTGCAACATGAAATGTAATCAGTCTGAAATCGACAAAGGAAACCCTAGCTAAAATGTTAAATATATATTTTAGCTAGACTAATAACAATTGTCTTTGCATTTTTGTTGATTTAGGACTGCCTTGTTTTAAAAGGTTATTTAATATTAGAAGGAAACCCTAGCTAAAATGTTAAATATATATTTTAGCTAGACTAATAACACTTTTAAGGAAAACTCAATTCAATAATAAAAAAAAATACTGTAAACCCATTTACCATTTTTTTGTGGTTTTATTAAAAAGTATTTGTGGGCAGAACAAATTTTAATTAACTTGTTAGTTTGGGTTTTAATGCTTTTTTTGTTTATTTCGTAGGTACTATACGATTTTTAAAACACATTTATTGATAGTCATATTTTTGTTTTCTGAACACATAAATAAAAGTTTGATTGCTGATTTAAATACCTACCAGTATCTACTTTTTGATTGCAATCTGTAAAAGGATTTATACCTTTTAAAAAGATTTAAATCTTTAAAAACGATCTTTGATTTAAATCATTTGTAAAATGAAAAGTATCTATGATCTTTGATTTAAATCATTTGTCAAAATGAAAAGTATCTATGATCTTTGATTTAAATCTTTTTTAAAATGATCTTGAACAGCTCTGGTCACATATCGGTTCGTAAAGCGCTATAATAGGAAACAAGATATAGGATTCCGTGTGGGCGTTATTGCAAATTAAGGCAAACATTAAGACTGCTCTTGCATAGTGGGTATTTGGTCGAATTCAACTAATCAATCCAAATTTTAAACTGTAATAAATGTGTCATAGCCTTGATCCTATCGACCGCCCTCTTTTAGTAGTGCATTTGGCCACGTCAATTTGTAATTCTCTTAGACACACTTACAATAATTCATGAATTTACATTAACCTATTTAACTACGTCAACTACGCTTTGATGATTATTTAAATTATGTGCCAATATTTTGGTGAGGTTTAATAAGACGCTTTATTACTGTGATATTATCTCCCTATTGATTTTTTGTGCTGGTTTACTGTATTATATGATATGTGTTTATTGTGGAGCACTTCCTTCTAGTATTGCTCATTATATTGAATCGTTACTTATGCCAGCGAATTTTATTTATGCTCTTGCCGTTATCTCTCTTTTCAGAAAGAGTTTGGTAGCGCATTTTATTGTATGCCCTTTTGTGCGATTAGCAAAGAGCTGGGTTATCTGCTACTTGGCGCCCATATTTTAATTTTTCAGCTAAAGCTGTTGAGTCTCTTGTACAACCCACAACCTCCTCCGAGTGTCTTTGCTTACCACCCTTACCATCAGAGCGACGGTAACAACGGTAACAGACTCTATCTGAAAATAAACATTCTTACAACATGAAGTCTTTATATCGAGGAAATGCTCATTCGCTTTTCTTTCAATATCTTTTTAATCGGGTTCTCAGTTTTCAATAGAAAGCCAGACATGAAAACTGACAAGGGCGCCTGGCCAGATCGAGCCCGTCGTCAGTCAATGCCTCACCAACGAAAATAGATAACCCACCCACCACTTGTGGAACACACCATAAAAGGTGTTTTTTTACTATCTCAATAACTCTTTTAAATCCTAAAGGTTAAAGAAGAACTATTATTAGCACAACGATTGTCTGTACATAAAATATTGTCTGTACCTTCACCCAAACGTACTGAAGTGCATTTCATTACAGCATCACATCAATAGTTCTTTCAGATTTCGTCTCTCAACTTGTCCCTTCAACTTTCTAACAAATCAAGTAAACCGTCCCTATCTCTAACCTTCTCTTCACTTTCTGTATCACAATTCACCGTGCTGTGATAAGGTCTCAGTGCATCAATCGCTACAATCGTGCTAACCCTTCACACTTCTAATTTTGTAGCGGTCTCCTTCAAAAAGCTTTGTAACTCTATAAGGAGCAGAAAACGTTTTTTACAACTTTTTACCAATATCTTTAATACTGTTAGTTACCCCATATTTCCACAAAACTAAATTACCTTCCTTGTATTTCGTAACGTCTTTTCTCTTTTATCGAATCTAATTTTAATTGTATCAGCTACTGCTTTCAAATTTACATAAGCTTTTTTCTCTTTTTGATACTGTGCTAGGACCAGTTTTAAGTTGCTCTAAATTTTGAAGCAAATTACCTTTGTTCGCAAACATATAGTTCATATGGTGTATGTTTCGTACTACTATTTCGTGTATTATTCATACCCCAAACAATTTCTGGAATATAAAGATCCCAAAGACATTCCTCTTTAATTGAAGTTTGGATTGCATCTAATAAAATTCGGTTTCTATTTGCTCTCGGTGTCGGTACGGCTGTTAGGACGTGTTTAATTTGTTTTTCACTGATGAATGCTTTAAAATGACGGCTAATAAACGAACGCCCATTGTCGCTAATCATTCGTTTAGGTTATCCTAAAAACATTCCGAATATTTCACGAGATTTTTAATACATTTTGCAGACTTTAAACCTCTCGATAGCTTGGTTACAATATATTTTGTAAATGAATCAATAAGGGTTAAAAGATAACTATTGAAAGGACCCACGTGATCGATATAAACAGTGTCCATTAGAATGCTAGGTTTAGGAATCCGGTGTAATACTCCTGGTTGTTTTTCATAATTTCCTTTGTTATACGCGCATTCCAAACATGCACTAACATATTTATGAAACGTGTCATTTTAGAAAACCAATAGCTTTCTTTTATAATAGCCGCGCACCTTTCCAATCCAACATGCCCTATTACAGCATGATATTTCTGCAAGAATTTCCACTTCGCGGATCTAGGTACTACCAATCGATTTCCGTTAAGGGTTCTTCGGTATAAACGATTTTGCTTAAAGCTAAAGTCTTTTGCCAAACCTGAATTCGGTTGCTGCCGTGGCTGACGTACTATAGCATTTAATGTTTCGTCTTGCAGTTGCAGAGTTAAAAACCAGTCGCCACTATTAAGTTGTAAAAGTTTGAAGTCTTGCGTGTTGCATATATTTTCCTGAAACGCATTGACAAGACCATAGGGCATCTTACAGTATTCGTAATGCCCATCTGGCGTTATAAATGCAGTTTTAGAAATAGAATTGGCTGACACCGAAATTTGGTGAAACCCCTAACTACAGTCTAAGCTTGTAAAGTACATTTTACCAGACAATTAGTTTAATTGCTCAATATTTGGCATAGGATACATATTTCGAATGGTAATTTTATTTAACGCTCTATAATCCACACACAGACGATAATCCCCCCCTTTTATCTTTACCAAGATAACTGGGCTAGCAAATTCAAATGCTGACTTTCGGATAATACCGGCACTCAACAGATCTTCTACTTTTTCTCTGACAAGGTTTCTTTCTTTCAGTGGCAACCTGTAAGGTTGATAACAAACAGGTTGACTACCTTCATGCAGTGATATTTCCAATTCACCCCCATTTGCAGTACCTAACTCAGTCGTCTTGCTGGTAAAACAGCAAGACCAACGTTTCAGAATATCAAATAGTTTTGTTTTATAAGGAATTAGCATAGGATTTATGTGTAATATTGATTGTAGTGTTAATGTTCGTGATTTTTCTGTCAGCTACTGTGGGCTTCGAGACAAAGCAGGTATGCAGGAAGGCCGAGCTGTTGTATTTAAGAGCATTAATAGCTTAATTTTTGTATTATGAGCACTTGTATTGTGTACAATGGAATTTTTGTGAGTACAGTTAGTAGTAGAGGCCCATAAACAACTCAGCCTTTAGCCTTAATTGCAGTAGGTTGGGTGTCTTTTGTTGAATTTGAACCAGATGTGCCGAATGATCGATGGTTTCCTGTTAACTGATAGATATGGGATTTTTATAATTAAAGGAACTGTAAGCTGGAGAGGTTGGCTTTCGAAGCATTTTATTTATTAAATGTTTTTATTGAATTTACGGTGTTCTTAATTTTCTCACAATAATGTGTCATTGTATCTCCAGGGCGTTTCTTGCTAGCAACAAGTTCTTCTAATACTGTTGTATCATGATACAGCGAGGAAATACGTGTTTTAAGGGTATTTTCCACTCATCCCAGGTCCCAGGTATTATAATCACATAGCCTGTTGAACCAATCACGAGCGGATTGTTTTAATTGCAGCTGCATGTAACATATTTTCTTGTAATCAGACCACCGATGTATTTGACCCAATTTCCCAATTTTTAGTATGTATGACGACATAACGCTGCTTTGATTGTCAGGGTCGAACCACGGAATAATTTCTCCAGTTACTGTTGGTTTATATTTTGACAAACCGGCGCCAGCGGCAACTTCCGCGTCCACAGCGTCATGTGCATCACCAATAGCGGCAAACGCGAAATGCATCATCCAATTTTTTCGCAAAGTCGTTGCTCATCATCACTTTCATTCATGAGTTCGGGCTCAGCAGCTGGTGACTTAGTACTCGATGGTTCGCTCATATTAAAGTTCACACTTCAAAACGAAAGTTTAAACACCTCACAACACACACACACACACACTACAATAGATAATCCTCGCGTACAGGCACGGTTGTGCAGTACTCGAGTACAAATACTCAGCAACTGTACTCTAAGTACTTTTGGTGTACTCGGTACTCAGTTCACGAGTACATTTTTCGATGTACAGGAAGAAAACGTGTTCTTTTTATACAATATTATAGAAAAGTTGTTTCATTTTATTTACCTACATTTTTTAATTCTAGCCTTTTTTCTTAAAAAGCTTTCAAAAACAATTTGGTTTTGTTTCATATATTGAACAAACATATTTACAGGGTAGACATAAACATACTAATATACATCACCTGGTCAACCTGGCCTAAACAATACATTAAATATTAAATGTAGGGTCTGGCAAAAATAAGAGAGAAAAACATTTCTAAAACTATTAGAGTTACATAACATTTGCTTATATAAAAGTTGTAGATACAAAGGTAGTGCACGTTATTAAAATACTTTTGATATACGAGGCGACTGAAAAAAGTGTGGCGAACCTAACTTACTTATTTGAACAGAACACCCTCTATTTAGATTGCTTAAAAGTATTACGTCGAGTGGCTAATATTTTTAATATAAAATTGTCTGTCTAAAGTTAACTAGTTTGGAGATATTAACGATTTGATCATTTTATCAACTAAACTGCTGCTGGAAATATTCTGAAAATTTCGATGGATGTGACAGCAACGCCAAAGATCAGGATCTAGAATATAATGGTTATTTTGATGAATATAATGATGTACCCGGATCTTCATCTCTTCCTATTATCCAAACCCAAAAATCGAAAGAATCACATATTCTAGATAAAAAAAAGTCCAAAATTGTACTTGAATTTCTACATTACCTTGAAGATAAACGGACTAATCTGTCAATACTGGATGATTACCTGAATATCAAAAAACTTTTCATGCGCTATAATACATGCTTGCCATCAGTGGCCGCAGTAGAAAGATTATTTTCATTCGCGACACTGGTAAACAGACCACGTTGCCATGCCCTGACAGATTACAACTTTAAAAACCTTGTTATTTTGAAAACCAATAAAATAAGACTTTAAAAAATGGTGTGTTTTGTTTTTACCATTGTTCCGCCATTGCATTCCCCTGTACTTGTATAGGTATTCAAATACTTTCATTGTGTACTTGTACTCGGTACTCGATTACATTTTAAGTAAAGTATTTATACTCGGTACTCGAGTACTTTTTGTCTGTACTCGGAACAGCTCTGCACACAGGTAATTATCCCACTTCTGAAGTGTTAGAAGATTTTGGGTAAAAAGCATTAATTCAATAAAAAACTTATAAAAGACGTGTATTTCGATTGAAATATGGGTACAGCAGCGGTTAGCATTTTACAGCACATTCACATATGATCTCATAATTTCCAACAACCAATACAAGATTTATAAAAATAATGTGACCAGCTGAATGCTAGCCTTCCAAGAAATATATTGTAACAATTTTATTATTTATTTATTTAGCGTATGGCATGTACCATTGCCAGCATAGAAAACTGGTACAGTCAAATTTATTCAGATTTAATTGGTCTGTAATGACAAATTCAAACAAACTCCTGTCATATGTAACTGTCAAGTTAAGATGGCACCTTTGAACGAATCTCCAAAAACCATTACTTGAACCAGATTGAGGAATGGGGCAAACATAACGATAATTTGGTATGAACTCATTGTTAAGAACACGGTATTACTTGCTAAGAAAGACTCGCAATACCAGAACAATTAAAAGAATCAATCTTAGTTTTCTATGAAGGCAGTCGTACACAGACATTAGAATAAGTCGGTGATAGAAACATATGTCAACAATAATATATTACAGTCAAGGTTTCTAAGCCAATTTATTACAGCAGGGGTGGCATCTACAAATCATCTAAGGTGCCCTGGAATACTCCATGTGCGTACTAGAACGTCATATACCTTAATTCGTTATATTTAAAATTTATTATAAAGATTATTAGTTTACATCATATGTAAAATGCTTTTCTGGATTGGACTGTATAACAAATAATATTATTTCCTAAGCAATAACTTGTGTGTAACACTACAGAATTAGAACTCATGTGTAACTAAAATACGACATATACGGCTTTTCTCAGGTTTGAGTCTATCTGTGACTATATTTTTTTCTGTGCCTTTCTGTATTCACAAACGAAGCAAATGAAAGGCTTTTCACCCGTATGAGTTTTTGCATGTTTAACTAAATTACTTTTACGTTGACATTCTCTATTCAAAAGCAAAAACAACTGCACGACTACAAATTTTCTCCTGTATGAGCTTTCATATGTCTAACTAAACTTCTTTTATCTGCTGCTCTGAATTCACAAATCGAACAACTGTATGGCTTTTCTCCTGTATGAGTTCTGATATGTGTAACTAAATGACTGTGATGTGCTGTTCTGTACTCACAAACCAAGCATCTGTATGGCTTTTCTCCTGTATGAGTTTTCATATGTGTAACTAAACTACTTCTTGCTGCTGTTCTATATTCACAAACCGAGCAACTGTATGGCTTTTCTCCTGTATGAGCTCTGATATGTGTAACTAAATCACACTTATGTGCTGTTCTGTACTCACAAACCGAGCAACTGTATGGCTTTTCTCCTGTATGAGCTCTGATATGTGTAACTAAATCACACTTATGTGCTGTTCTGTACTCACAAACCAAGCATCTGTACGGCTTTTCTCCTGTATGAGCTTTCATATGTCTAACTAAACTTCTTTTATCTGCTGCTCTGAATTCACAAACCGAGCAACTGTATGGCTTTTCTCCTGTATGAGTTCTGATATGTGTAACTAAATAACACTTATGTGCTGTTCTGTACTGACAAACCAAGCATCTGTAAGGCTTTTCTCCTGTATGAGTTTTCATATGTGTAACTAAATTACTTCTTGCTGCTGTTCTATATTCACAAACCGAGCAACTGTATGGCTTTTCTCCTGTATGAGCTCTGATATGTGTAACTAAATGACACTTCTGTGCTGTTCTGTACTCACAAACCAAGCATATGTACGGCTTTTCTCCTGTATGAGTTTTAATATGTATAACTAAACTAGATTTTAATGCTGTTCTGTATTCACAAATCGAGCATCTGTATGGCTTTTCTCCTGTATGAGCTTTCATATGTCTAACTAAACTAGATTTTAATGCTGTTCTGTATTTACATATCGAGCATCTGTATGGCTTTTCTCCTGTATGAGCTTTCATATGTCTAACTAAACTACCTTTTACTGTTGTTCTGTATTCACAAATCGAGCATCTGTATGGCTTTTCTCCTGTATGAGTTTTCATATGTGTAACTAATCTACTTTTTACTGCTGTTCTGTATTCACAAACTGAGCATCTGTAGGGCTTTTCTACTGTATGAGTTTTAACATATCTAACTAAACTACTTTTCTGTGCTGTTCTGTATTCGGAAACAGAATCACTATAAGGTTTCTCTTCACTACAAGTAGTATTTGCATTATTTTTGTCGAATGTTTTGTTTCCATAATTTTCATCCTTTAATTCAATGACTTCTTGTTTAATAGATAGCGTATCAAAACTTTCACTGCTATTCATGTTCTGCGATCGGCTTGGTATAGTTCCTGCAGAGCTACAAGACTTATTTTCCATAGTTTCTTAATCAATAGTGATTATGTTCGTTTGAACGTTTATTTATCGATATATGAGCCAAAGGAAGTTGGATATCTTCACATCTAGAACAAAAGCAGATTGTCATTCAAATTCAGTTATTTATTTATTTATGGATTTACAGAATAACATCATTAACAGTTTATATATAAAATAGTGGAGTGTCAAGAATTTCAAACACAGCTGCAAAAAAAAGTAGATGGTGGTCACCATATATACAGAGCCAAGTAAAGAATAAGAAAATGAAATGGAAAATATATATACAAACAGGAAAACAAGAAGATTATAATATATATAAATATGCTAGAAATGAAGTCAAACAAACAATCAAAAATGCAAAACAGCAGTCGTGGGAAGAATTCGGACACAAGATGAAAGAAAATTATGCAGAAAACCAAAAGTTATTCTACAGCACATTAAAACAACTAAAGAAGAAAAAAACACCAAGACAAATGAATATAAAAGACAAAAGTGGAAACGTATTAACAGATGAGAAAGATATAATGAGAAGATGGAGAGAATATTTCGAAGAACTAACAGAGTTAAAGGAAGAAGGAGAATTGGAAGAAGAAAACAACAAAGAAGAACAAATAGAACATAATGAAGAAACAAATATACAACCAATAACACTGGAAGAAGTTACACTAGCCATAAATAAGTTGAAATTAGGAAAGGCTCCAGGACAAGATGACATCACAGCAGAAATGGTAAAATATATGGAAAACAGCGGAAAAGAAAAATTACGGGACCTACTCAATGACATCATGAGAAAAAAAGAAATACCAAATGACTGGAAAGTAGGATTAATTCTGCCAGTACATAAAAAAGGCGATATGAAAACATGTTCGAACTACAGAGGCATAACATTAACAAGCATACCAGGCAAAATCTTCACAAGAATAATAGAGAAAAGATTGAGAGAACACCTAGAACCAACATTAGAGGAATCACAACATGGATTTAGAAGAAACAGAAGCACTCAGGACCTAATATTCGTATTGAGACAACTGACAGAAAAACTACTCATGAAAGGGAAGGAACTACATATCTGTTATATCGACCTCAGAAAGGCTTTCGACAAAGTGAAAAGGAGAAACGTGTGGGAAAGTTTGGAAAGAAGAGGAATAGGAAGAGATATGATAAATATTATTAAAATACTATACAAAGACAACAGAAATTAAGTCAGAACTCTCAACAATGAATCTACAGAATTCGAGACGAAGATAGGACTAAAACAAGGATGTGTGTTAAGTCCACTGCTATTTTCTGTAATCATAGACGAAGCCATTAAGAAAAGTAAAAAAAGAAGTAATAGCATTCAAATAGGATACCGAAAAATGGAAAAAGTAGTATTACAAGAACTCATGTTCGCAGACGATATGTTACTGATAGCAGAGTCGGAAGAAAAATTACAACGGAATCTAACAAACTACAAAGAAGAACTAGAAAAAATAAATATGGAAATAAACATCGATAAAACAAAAACCATGATAATATCAACAAAAGAAAAGAAACATAAGATAGAAATAGAGGGAAAACCGCTCGAACAAGTTAAAAGCTATAAATACTTGGGAACATACATAGAAGAAAACGGAAGGATCGATACGGAAATAAATGAGAAAATAGGAAAAGCTGTGAAAATCTATAACACATTAAGAAACACCTTTCTAGGAAAACGAGAAATTCCAAAAAAAATTAAAACAGAAGTCTACAAAAAAGTAGTAAGACCGGCGCTAATATACGGGAGCGAATCATGGACTTTGACCGACAGAGACAAAGGAAGAATCACAGCTACAGAAATGCGATTTTTAAGAAAGATTGAAGGAATTACGAGGAGAGATAGAGTGAGAAATATGACAGTAATAAAAAACCTAGATATAAAGCCAATAACAACAATAGTAGAAGAGAGACAGCTAGGTTGGCTAGGACACCTTCACAGAATGGAAGACCACAGAGTGACGAAGCAAGTGTACGAAGTAAAGGCACAAGGCAAAAATAAAGTAGGACGACCACGACTAAGATGGGAAGAACAAACACGACAAGCTGCACTAAAAAGAAGAATTAAATGGGAAGAAGTAGGAAGATTAGCACAAGATAGGAAGAAATGGAAAAGGTCAACGAAAGAAAGCCCGACAATATAAGAGAAACAATATTAGATATAAACGTATAACTGAAGCCAATTAAATTAAAGTAACTTAAGTACCTGTGAGTTTGTTATAAAATTTATATAAGTCCGACACCTAACGGTATAAGGACTAAAGATTAAATAAATAAATAAATAATATAAAATAAACATGTCAGCACTTGCACAGCATTGCGCCGTGGTTGTTACCGTTCTCCTTTGGCATTCGTGCCGGCCAGCTTAGGCGCACATAGTTGCATCCAAACATTAAGTGACAAAGTCCGCATACGTTTTCATTAAATTTTTCGCAATATCTACGTTTGCCAAGTGTACGCACATCAAAAAATGGCTTCGGATACAAGACATAATCAGACTCAGACCGAATTTGTGTGTGAAGATCAGTCCAATGAAACTATCAGGACGTCTTTAGACGGGTGGCATGATAAAGAAAAACCGTTATGGACTCGCAAAAAGATAGAAGAGGCATCACAGCCATTGAACAATTTAAATTAGCATCAGTGTGCCCGCCGAGCAAAAACAATAAATTGTAAATATGTGAAAGAGTGCTTATATATTTTGGTAGCTATGGTAGTGTTGTTAGATAGATACTTGTTATTGGTTTTTGATATATAAATGCTGTAATTTTGAAAATAAATACAAGTTGCACCTCTGAGTAATAGACTTAAATAGTCAGACCGCGAGAACGTTGGTCCATTCGAGCCGAGGAACAGTTCGTGAATATACAGTTACATTTTTTGACTGTCTGTGAAGTGACAGTGACAGCAGTTGATTTTTTATTTGACTATGAGTGAGGCAGGAGAAGAGTCTGGTGACAGGTTGCGACGGACTGAAAGGTCAAACGCTGGTATTCCTCCAGAGAGGTACGAGGACTGGAAACAGACGGCAGGACAAGCCAACACCCAACCTACTTCAAAACAAGGAAAGGCAGCTCAAGACCAGAAGTTCAGCAATGGGTCATCATCGGAGTCAATTGGTCAGACGTCAAAGGTCAGTCTCAGATCAAAGATCAATCGCAGATCTAACACCAGTCATATTTCAAGAGTTAGTGATACATCAAAAGTCAGTGCTTATCGAGTTGCTGTGCTTAAAGAAAAGCTGAAAGTTGCTGAAGAGATGGCCGCTCTTGATGCTGATAAACGAGCAAAGACAAAAGAGCTCCTTCAACTTAAGATGTCGATCAGAGAAGAGGAACTCAAGGAAGAGTTTCAAATATGTGAAGATGAAGAAGGAAGCAGAAGATCTAACCACCCTTTTTCAAATGTTGATGATGGTCTACAAGGCTTAACTTTAGAGTCGCCAGCACCAATGCATAGAGTAGCTCAGTGGCTACAAAGCAGTGGTGGGCCGGATCGAGGCAGAAAATCACCGTTTCCAGTTCCTCAATCCGATCCTGCAGTCAGTCAATTGGCACAAGCCCTTCTTGCAGCAGTTTAGACGGTTGCAGCAGCTCCAACCCAGGCAAGAACGGAAGAATAGACGAAAATGATGGCAAGGCAGTCATTGGGTAAAGACTTACCTAACTTTTCTGGTGATCCAGAAGAGTGGCCCGGATTCATCACTCAGTTCCGATGTTCAACAAGATTATGTGGTTTCTCTGAGGATGAGAACCTCTGCCGTCTTCAAAGGTGCTTAAAAGGAGCAGCTAAAGAGTGCGTCAAGTCGATGCTTGTTCTTCCTGACAACGTTGAGGTGGCAATAAACGTCTTGGAAGAGAAATATGACAAACCTGAGCTTATAATTGAAACTATAGTACAGACAGCTCGGAAGACGACATCTCCTACTATTGACAAGGGTGAGTCTATTGTTGACTTCTCAATTGTAATCCGGAATTTGGTCTCAACCGTAGAAACACTTCAACGTCCAGAGTACCTGATCAACCCTCAGCTTTTGACAGAATTGACCCAGAAACTTCCTGCCGTTTTGAGGATGAGTTGGGGAAAGAAAGTAGCCAAGAAATATCCAGCCATAGCTACCCTCAAAGACTTTTCCAACTGGATTGAGGAAGAGGCTCGATCTGTTTCGTTTGTGACAAAAATTAACTTTCCTACTGATGATGGAAAGGGAAAGTCAGAAGTCAAACGCAATGACAGTACAAGAAAGCATACACTGTTTGTGACTACAAGTTCAAACACTGATCCAGTTTCAACAGAGCCAAAGGAAGCCAAATGTGCTTGTTGTGCTGGAAAGTCCCATTCCATCGAAGTTTGTCATATGTTTCAATTAAAGGCACTAGACGACAGGTGGACATTAGTGCGAGAGAAGAAGTTGTGTTTTGGATGCTTAAAAGGAATGCATCACTCATCTCAATGCAAGAAGAAACAGTGTGGTGTCGATGGCTGTAAGAGAAACCACAATCCCCTTCTGCACTCAAAGCAATTGTCACAGCAGAGCGTTCCTGAGTCTTCAACTGAATATTCAGCTGAGACAGTAACATTGACTGAAAATATGGACTTGGTCTCTCAGATTCAAGTAGAGTCAACTCAAATTCTCCTTAAGGTGCTTCTTGTTGTATTAAAAGGAACTAAATGTGAAGTCTCAACATCTGTTATGCTCGACCAAGGCTCAACTGCAACATTGATGGATTTTGGTCTAGCAGCAGAGCTTGGACTTTCTGGTCCTATTCGTCATCTGCGAATCAAGTGGTATGACAGCTCAACAAAGGTGGACTACGAGTCATGCAACGTGAAAGTAAAGGTGCAAGGTGCTGGAATGACACACTTGTTTGTTATTTCAAATGTAAGGACAGTCTCAAAATTTGATTTACCTACTCGTACATTGAACATTCGCAGCTTAAGTGACATGCATCATTTGCAAGTTTTGGATCTGGAAGCTGTAAAGAGAGCAAAACCCAAGCTCTTGATAGGACAAGACCAATCGCACCTCATTGAGTCAAGGGAACTTCGCGAGGGTCCAGAGAGTAGTCCAATGGCTTCACTCACCAAGCTGGGATGGCTTGTTCATGGAACACATACAATTTCTCGTGGAGAGGAATGCCAATTTATCTGCCATGTCTACAGTAACAAGGAGCGTGATGAAGATCTCCATCAGCTTGTACTTGATTCTTTTAAGACTGAGTCATTTGGAGTCAAAGTAACAGATGAAAGGTCGAGATCTAGGGAAGATCTCAGAGCCAAAAGCATCATGGAGAAAACTACCAGAAAAAAGGGAGACCGATTTGAAACAGGATTGCTTTGGAGAGATGAGAATTCTGTCCTACCTGAGAGCATGTCAAATTCTCTTCGACGACGCAAGAGCATAGAAAAGAAGATGGATCGTAACCCAGCCTTTGCGCAAGCCTACGAGTTGAAGATCCAAGAGTACATCAAGAAGGGGCTTGCTTGCAAGGTCACTGATGAGGAACTTCAAGTGGTAAACGCCAAGGAGTGGTACCCTCCTCACTTCGCTGTGACAAACCCAAACAAACCCAGAAAGCTCAGATGGATTTGTGATGCAGCAGCAAAGTCGCATGGTGTTAGCCTGAATGACATGCTACTCCAAGGACCGGCCTACCTCAATTCTCTACCTGGCATTCTTTGGAAGTTCAGACGGAAGAAGGTGGCAATCTGTGATGACATCACTGACATGTTTCACCGTGTTTTTATTCGCGATGAATACCTTCCTGCTCAAAGATTTTTATGGAGAGGAAAAGACAGAAACAGAGAACCAGATGGGATGGTCATGAAGGTAATGATTTTTGGTGCCACTTCTTCAGCTCAATTTGTGAAGAACATCAACGCTTTGGAGTTTAAGGATTCTTACCCAAAAGCAGTAGCAGCAATTATAAACCACCACTACATGGATGACTGGCTTGATTCTGATGATACTGTTAAGGGGGCCATCAAGATGATTGAAGAGGTGAGGACAATTCACCAAGGAGGAGGATTCATTATTTGCAAATTTGTTTCAAACTCCCAAGATGTCATGGACTCAATTCCTAAAGAACTTAGAGCCAATTCGACAAAAGAACTAAACTTAACGCAGGGAGATAACTTTGAAAGAGCTCTTGGGTTAAATTGGAACCCTAGATCCGACGAGTTCACCTTCAGACTTAAGTTTTCAAAGGTTAACGACAAGCTTCTTGTTGGACAGAGACGTCCGACAAAGAGAGATGTCCTCCGGCTTGTCATGTCACTTTTCGATCCTTTGGGTTTTCTTTTGCCGTTCATTGTGAAAGCGAAGATTTTGGTTCAGGACATTTGGAGGACTAGAATCGGATGGGATGATGAGCTCCAAGAAGACGAGTGGCACGAGGGCAAGTAGATGTGGCATTTATCACCGCCAAGTCAAGAGTAGCTCTAATAAAAACCTTATCCATTCCTCGACTAGAACTTCAAGCAGGGGTTCTTATATCAAAACTCGCTAGTAGTCTTCGTGGAGAATTGGAGTTAGACATTGCAGAGACGATCTTTTGGGCCGACTCAATGACAGTTACGCATTGGTTAAGAAATGATACTCGACGTTTCAACCCATTTGTCTCCCATCGTCTTGGAGAAATTCACGAGCTCACTGATGGTGACAAGTGGAGATGGCTGCCAACGGAACTTAACGTGGCAGATGACGCCACTCGAGACTCAAAAGATCACGATTTGAGCCCCAAGAGCAAATGGTTTAACGGTCCAAAGTTCTTGAAAAATGAACCTCTATTTTGGCCAAAACCACCTGAAATGACAATTAAAGAAGAGACGGAGTTGGTAGGCTTCATGGATGAAGTCATATGTTTAACCATGACACACAATGATGGCTTATTGGATCCAAATCAATTTTCTTCATGCAATCGATTTATTCGTGTAATGGCCAGAGTCCTTCGATTTATCACTCAGGCAAGAGGGAAGTCCAATTACAAATCGAGTGCCCTCACAGCACTAGAATTGAAACAAGCAGAGTTAATCGGTCTTAAGACAGCTCAGAGCGACAGCTTTCCAGAAGAGATTGAACAGATGTTACGAGGGAAGTCGATTCCAAAAGGCAGCAGGGTAAGTCAACTTTCTCCTGTTCTTGATGATGATGGTTTAATCAGATTGAAGGGTAGAATCAAACTATCACCTGACTTGGAGGATTCTACTAAAAAACCAATTATTTTGGACCCGAAACACCCTTTGATCGTGCTTCTTATTCAAGAATACCACAACCGAGCTGGACATCATGGATGTGAGTTAGTACTCAATAAACTTCGCCGGAAGTTCTGGATTTTGAATGCTCGAAGTGCAGTTAGACGTTCATGGTCAAATTGTCAATTTTGTAAAAATTCAAGAATCATGCCGAAGATTCCTGAGATGGCTCCTCTTCCAGATTTCAGAGTCACACGTCAAGTGAGACCATTTATGAAAGTTGGAATTGATTATTTTGGGCCCTATGACATGACCATTGGAAGACGTACAGAGAAGAAATACGGAGTCCTCTTCACTTGCCTTAGTACAAGGGCAATACATTTGGAGTTAGCTGGGTCACTGACTACAGATTCAGCTATTCTGGCTTTGCGGAGAATGATTGCTAGACGAGGTCTTCCAGCTGACATTTACTCTGACAATGGTACTAACTTTAGAGGAGCTTCGAGAGAGTTAAGGGAGGCGCTTATGGCTTTGAATCAAAACCTACTGACTTCAACTTTGGCGTCAAAGGGTATAACTTGGCATTTTATCCCTCCAGGATCACCACATATGGGAGGCAGTTGGGAGCAATTAGTGCGGTCGGTCAAGATTGCACTGTCTACGACTTTGAAATCTCGTTCACCCAAGGAGGAAGTTGTACACACTTTATTCTGTGTAGCAGAACACACGGTGAATAGTAGACTGTTGACATTTGTTTGAATGGATCCGGACAACAAGGAAGCTCTGACACCTAATCACTTCCTTATTGGGCCTGCTGGAACGGCACCACCAACAGGAGTATCTGAGCCATCTGATTTGTATCTGCGGAACCGGTTGGCTCAAGCTTTGGCAGATATGTTTTGGAACCGTTGGGTTAAGGAATATCTCCCATCTTTGACAAGGAGAAAGAAGTGGCAACACAGAACTCCAGAGGTCGAGATCGGAGACATCGTAGTCATTTGTGACAGCACCCTTCCGCGAAATAACTGGCCAATGGGGGAAGTAGTAGCTACATTTCCCGGAAAAGATGGACAAACTAGGGTAGCAGATGTTCGTACTAGTAATGGAGTTTTAAGACGACCTGTGGTTAAGCTCGGCGTTCTTGATGTGCATGCTAAAGAAACCGGAAGTTCTTTAGCAGGGGGGAAGAATGCGCCCGCCGAGCAAAAACAATAAATTGTAAATATGTGAAAGAGTGCTTAATATTTTGGTAGCTATGGTAGTGTTGTTAGATAGATACTTGTTATTGGTTTTTGATATATAAATGCTGAAATTTTGAAAATAAATACAAGTTGCACTTTGATTGTGCTGGTCCTTCTGAGTAATAGACTTAAATAGTCAGACCGCGAGAACAATCAGTACTAAAACTTCAACGGACAAACAGTACTACTATGGAAAAAAATACGATCTGATGGAAGTAGGTACTAAAAAGTCTTTGGTTTTGAAGAGAAAGTCTGACACTAACCCAGATGTGGAAATAGTGCCTACAGAAGATTTTTATCACATACTTGGGGAAACCCATCAGTTAACTGGTCACGGAGGCAGAGATAAAATATTGTATAGATTAAAATCCAGATACTTGATTCCCATGTCGGTTCTAGTGGAGTTTTTGAAACTATGCATGGTATGTCATTCTAAAAAGAAATTTCCAAGGAAAGAAATCGTCGTTTGCCCAATTGTATCCAGCTACTTCAACCATAGTGGTCAAGTCGACAAAAATTATAAATGGCTATTACATTATCAGAATCACGCGACAAAATTCAGCTTTCTGCGGCCATTGACTTCGAAAGGAGCAGCTGAAGTAGCAATGGAACTATTAAAAATCTTTTTGGAAGTTGGTTGTCCTCATATACTACGAAGTGACAACGACCGTAATTTTACGGCTGCTGTGATACAAGAATTAACTACCATATGGCCAACATGCAAAATTGTTGATGGTAGGCCTAGACATACAGCAACGCAAGGATTGGTTGAGCGTACAAATCAAGACGTCGAAGCTACGTTACATGCTTGACTAATTGACAATGACACAAAAAACTGGGCCATCGGTTGTTACTTTGTTCAATTTCACAAGAACTCCTCTTTTTACCGCACGATCAAACGATCACCGTACAAAGCCTTATTTGGAACAAAGCCAAAAACAGGACTCCAATCTACTCATATTCCAACAGAATTGCTTGAAAAGCTTGTTACTGAAGAGTACCTTGATCAGTTTCTTAAACAGCAACACAACACTTCAACTTCAGCTACCAGCAGCTGAACTAACTTCTTTATCGACAATAAGATAACTCGAACCAGTTTACGATCTATTTCACCACCTACATCGACAGCTAGAACACCTGTATTGTTAGTTGCATCAGAAGGAGAAGCAGCTGACAGAGAAGAAAAAGCGTTTTGTGTTGTTTGTGGAATGGAATCTTCTAGAGCCTATTCATGCGACATTTGTAAAAACCTAGTAGGGGGTAGGAATACGGTAGGAAAAGAATAATATACAATGCAGAACGAATGTGTCTGTAAAAAAAGTATCGTCCTTTGTAACTCGAGATGCCACAAATCCACGTGTGTAAATAAAATAGTATATTGTAAACCTACGCGGTAAAGTGATTATTTTCCAGGCTGAAAGAAGAAATGGACAGGCGAGCTTTAGCGATTGTTATCTATTAGATCTTCTGACACCAAAAATGAGCTCACCACGTTCCGTTCACTACCTTACATTTCCCCTTTTGTCAATTCTCTAAAAAACATTTTTAAACGCTTCAATATTACAATTTCCTTTTCCTCGCCCTTTTCCCTTAATACTATCCTAGTCCATAACAACGATCCTATCCCCCTCTTTAACAAATCAGGTATTTATCTTTTAAATTGTGGTTCTTGCGACTCTTTTTATGTGGGCCAAACTGGGAGATCCTTCAAAAAGCGCGTGTCTGAACACATTTTTTTAATAAAACGGAATTACATTCATCATCTTGATTATAATAAATTGGCTATTGCCTCTCACATTATTGAGAATAATCATAAATTTGACCGGGACGCCAATGTTAAAATTCTTCACGTCTGCCCTAAAGGCAATAATTTAAGTTTTACGAAATCTTCGAAATTGTCTCCCGGTTAAACGATCGTTGCCTCAATGAGGTCACGGAGTTTGCAAACAGTAGCAATTATATATTTCTCAATCTAAAATTTGATTAATTGCTCAACTTATTCCATTTATCGGTTTTTGTGGCTTTGATACGTATTTTACAGTTTTCACCTTGGCTGACCGTTGTATATAAACCAATAATTTATTTCATTGAACATGTTGGTCACGTTGTCTGTTTTAATTTTAATTGTTTATTTATGACTGTCCAATTTTGACATTAGGTGAGGTGTTTGCTCTCTGTTTCTTTCCCCGTATTTTTATAAGCTTTATCTTTTAGCCTGAGATGGTTTAACAGATAAACCGAAACATGTAGTGTATGTAAAAAAAATATATGTTAATTGTTATGAGGAAGACTGTGTTTAATTTACATTAATTTACTGAATCACCTCATTGTGAGTATGGACCAGATCCTGATATTTTTTTGTAAAGAGAAGAGTGAGGAACAAAAACAAGGCATAATAAAGCAATAAATAGAATCATATCGGTTAGCAGTAGTACAGCTCAAACACATACCAGCTTTGCAGGAGCAGAAAAAGCAACGTTGCCACGTTTAACAAAAACAGCAAGAACCGCGGAAAGTCAATAAATCACGATGCCCAAACCACACAGCACTGAACGCAATCTTAGAAG
Source organism: Agriotes lineatus (assembly GCA_940337035.1). Classification (NCBI taxonomy): domain Eukaryota; kingdom Metazoa; phylum Arthropoda; class Insecta; order Coleoptera; family Elateridae; genus Agriotes; species Agriotes lineatus. Next base: position 156,416 of record CALNHX010001250.1, on the reverse strand, counting down.
TACAACTGATGGTGTGTTGGTTGATAGTGCGGATCATGCAAACGGGGAAAATGTTGATACTGTGACCAACATGGTGGACATCAAAAATCCAACGTTATCGCAAATTATTACTCAGCTACAGGTATTAGTGGACCGTCAAACGGAAGCCGCAGCCTCCATAAGTCGATGCCACGAAAAAATCGATGATGTAAAGAAGAGCATAAAAAGTCAAGAAGCATTCATGGCAGAGTGTATGAAGAAAATCGAAGATCTTCAGACGCATAACACAAAGTTTCCAAAAGAAAATGAGGAGCTGAATTAATTTTAATAAGTTTAAAATATAATATTTGTTATTTTTCTTTTGAAGGTATACGATCATTGTCCTAATACTATAGCATGGATTCATAAAAATTTCATGCATTGTTGTTGACAGTTATGTAACTCGTGTAACACATTTAATTGTCCGTATGCAATATACTGTTATTGTCAGGGCCGTTTTATCCATTAGGTACAGGTAGGCACATGCCTAAGGGCGCCAAATCCCCTTTAAAAAATGCCAAATCCACGTAAAAAAGTAAATATTTAACATAGTAGAAAAAATGTATTAATTATACCGAACTATTTTTACTGTAGATAGTTTTATCTGCAGATTATCTGGCAAGGTCATCGTCTATTCGGTGTCAGCGCACATTTACAGAAGGTAGATTTACCTGAGGCAGTTAATTACTTAAAATTGTTGGCATAATTTTTCGAAGAAATTCGTAAAGATTTTGGCAATTATGAAAAAAATCTGTAAAAGGCTTTACCCAGAACGTCCCTCGTCGACATTGTGACACTAAATAATTTTAAAAATCAAATTAAGTAAAATATCTTTACGATACATTTTCAAATAAAAAAACCGTTACCGGTGGTCGAATACGAACCCAACAATTTGTGGGATATTGTAAGGGACTGCGCATTTTCTACCTGCGCCACGCAGCACCGACCTTTCGAATTTCTGCGTCGCAGCTATATTTAGTAATGCGCTAATTTGTTCCTCCTTTTTGTATCGTAAAACATTTATTCTGTATCTATTGGCTCCCATTTTTGGTAAGAATATAGCCTGCACTATGTACAAAATATTACTTGTATCTATTACTAAGTTAAATGAAAAATAAACAAAATTTTATTTTTTTAAGGTGCTCATCCTGTATACATATTTTTGTCTGAAATTTTCACGGATTAATGCTAGGTATATATATTGCCCTGGCTACCCTTTTGAAAGCTCCACTCATAAACAGATGTCCTTGCGCAATACCATTTTACTTCCGTCATACGTCAAGGTAAATGAGGTTACGGATGATACATTGTGGTGTGATCGCAATCACTTTAGATTCGATTTCATAGTTGAATTTTAGACATTTAATGTATAATATAGATGTTACATGTTCGAAGTACAAAAATTCTCACGTGAATTGACCTTATAATATAATATTTGATACAAAAAAGTGAGCGCTGATAATTGTCGATCCTCTAATGGTCTAATGCATTTAAGTCATAAGTGCTGAGCAGTTACATGTTAAATATTTACTTTTTTACGTGGATTTGGCATTTTTTAAAGGGGATTTGGCGCCCTTAGGCATGTGCCTACCTGTACCTAATGGATAAAACGGCCCTGACAATAACAGTATATTGCATACGGACAATTAAATGTGTTACACGAGTTACATAACTGTCAACAACAATGCATGAAATTTTTATAAATCCATGCTATAGTATTAGGGCAATGATCGTATACCTTCAAAAGAAAAATAACAAATATTATATTTTAAACTTATTAAAATTAATTGCTTGGTAATTTTAGATGTTAAAAACTGATAAAAGTTTGTAATTTTAAATATCAGCGCATTTTTAAAATTGTGGTAAATGTTATTCAAAGCAAAAATGTTATTACATAAGTTAATCAAATGTTAGGTACCTAAATATATGTTTTGTAAAAACGTAACTTGCAAAATGCAAGATAAACTGCATTAAAAAACTTTTATCTACGACCACTACTAAAAGTAGGCCTTTTAGAGCTAGCTTGTTTCACTAAAAGTGACGTTTTATAGTTTACCATGTTTAAAGAAATCAGCTGTTTACTTTTAGCACATGTACTAAAAGTGAAGCGAGGTTCAAAACTACAATTTCGAACTGCAAGTGAAGTTGTAAAGCTATTCTAGTTGCTTCTTGCGTTACAGGTAAAGCGTTTTGAAATAATTAAAGCGTTATGTAATGAATACAGTCATATGTGGAGTATCAATAATTACGGGCGTGGCTAAACAATCGCCAGCGGCGTAGGCTACTATTCATTATGACGCAGCGTCGCAGATGCGAACCTTTCTTAAATCGATATTTATGGATTAATAACGGTAAAATTAAGGTCGTAGATAAAATATTGTATGCAACGCGTGCTAAAAGTCGTTTATGCGCGAGACATGTTATGAAACTCAGCCTTCGGCTTCGTTTCATAATTTTCATGTCTCACGCATAAAAGTCGACTTTTAGCACTTGTTGCATAAATAGCTATTATCTACGACAACCACTAAAAGTAGGCCTTTTAGCGCTAGCTTTTTTCACTAAAAGTGACGTTTTATAGTTTACCGTGTTTAAAGAAATCAGCTGTTTACTTTTAGCGCAAGTGTGAGATAAAGTGAAGTGAGGTTATAAAACTACAATTTCAAACTGGAAGTGAAGTTGTAAAATTATTCTAGTTATTTCTTGCGTTAGAGGTAAAGTGTTTTTGAAATAATTAAAGCGTTATGTAATGAATACAGTCAAATGTGTAGTATTAATAATTACCTTTGATAACTGACTTTGACAGTATTGGTTTTCAAAACATTCGCCTGCCCGCAAAGGCCCTCTCTTTATTATGACATAAATTCTAACTGTCACAGATGTAAACCTTTGTTAAATCGATATTTATGGATTAATAACAGTAAAATTAAGGTCGTAGATAAAATATTGTATGCAACGCGTGCTAAAAGTCGTTTATGCGCGAGACATGAAAATTATGAAACGAAGCATAAACGTCGACTTTTAGCACTTGTTGCATAAATAGCTATTAATTATTATACACATACATATGCAAATAAGTAATATATTACCATGAGATGTAAGTTTATTTAGGTTCAAGGAAAAAACATTTCCGAAACAAAGTATGTCTAGTATCGAATCAGTAAGTAAGTAATCAAATTCAGCAATAATTTACCAACAGTAAAAAAAGTAGATTAACTATCAAAGATAGTAGGTAGTCAATAAGTTATTTTAAGAATTACAACTAACCGGTTTATAAACAACTTTAGGAAAACCAATAATAAAATACAAGTTACTACACAAGTTTGATATATTTTTGAACGAGGGAAGTGTTCTCTGACTGTTAACGATAGCTTCCCATGTTCAAGTGACAATTGATTAAATTTATACCTGAAGCCTGCGACGTAAATCTACAGAATCAGAAAAGTCATCTGGTCCCTATTTCATCAGATGCTACACTTGGAAGTTTCGTCCAGTTTCTGAAAGAAGAGGAAATTCATATTACATGCTTGTCGTCATTTACTTACCGAAATATTATTGGACATTAACAAACATTGTACTGTTATACAGTGTGCCCGGCAGCATAGGCAACATAAAGAAGTTCGTTACGTTTTTTGCAATTTAAAATTAAATGGAACTGTAAACGAAAACGAACTACGAATTCTAATATTTATAGTCAAAATTGAGGAATATGACGATACATAAAAATGAGTAGAACAATGTAAATAAATGTATTTTATGCGTGCAGAGAGACCGTTCAGACTTATCAGAATTTATTACTGGTGTTTCCCTAGGTTACATATGCCAAGCAGCCACACTATACTGTGATACATACCAGACACACCGGCTGTAAACGTGAAGTTTTACGTATTTTAGGTTATATTACAGATATACTGCAAGTGCGGTCTGAAATAATTAAAACGATCTCCTCTCAACACCGATTGTCAGATGATAAATACTCGTATATCACCGTTTAAGTTTCACAAATGTTTAATATCAACATTAAAACCCGGGCCCGGAGTAAAGTTAAAAACACAAAATACCAGAAACTTTTGCGCATGCGCAGTACATTTCGCGTGAGAATGTGATCAGCGGTTCCACAACAATCCACCGACCATAAGCTGTAACTGTAGCACTCCCGTTTTCATTCGGACTACTGTTATCTACTATACATTATACGCCAAATAATCGAGAAATTACTGGAATTTCAAACACCCAGCATACCTAATTACCTATGCTTTATATGTTTGACGAAAGCGTTTGACCGAATTAACCTAAATGGCGTCATCAATATACTAGATGAAAAAGTGACACCGGGAACTCCTCTGAAATCAATTGAAAACATAAACATTAAAAACTTCACAAAAATCAAAGTTAATAATAACTGAACAGAATCAATCCCGATAACAAGCGAAAAACAAGGTGACTCTCTAGGTACGTTCAATGCTCTTCAACGTTATAATGAACAAAATAATTAAAACTATAAAAACAGCCAATGGTTATAAAATGGGAGAGAATAAGATAAATATCATCTGCTACGCTGGTAATGCTTTACTGATAGCTGCAAATAATACTGCATACCTTCAATCAAACCTGTCAGCAATACAATATGTTGATTTCGGAGGCCGCCATTGTCATTAAGTAACAAACGACTTCCGGGATTGGACCCTTTCATTACTGAGGTCAAAGAACTCAACAATTACTACTATATCGGTGAAACATCCAGACCTTTAGCAGTTAGAGTTAAAGAACACAAAAATATGATGAAAACCTATCAATTCAATAAGTCTAAGCTGGCAGAACGTGCTTGGGATAACAATCATAAAGTACACTGGCATAACACAAAGATCTTGTCTAAAGAATTGATGTCAACTAAACGTAAAATTAAGGAGACGGCATATATATTTTACTTAACGAAGAAAAATGCTTGTCGTCTTTCTCAATATTTTTAGACACTAGTCGGCTATCGATTCTTAAAGATCAGATCAAGTAGGTTTAGATAATCAACCAACGTCAATGTCAAGCAATTCATTGGAGGTTGGTGGTTTTCAATCTCGGTGAGAAGGCTAAGTTTTCTTGTTCCTTTTTAATTGTTAATCGTTGATAACGAGGGCAGATTGTCCCTCGAAACGTTCGTCATTTAATACGCTATTTAATAATTTTAATTTGCAGAGAATATGAATTATAGATTCACGCCACAAAGAAGTTTCAGAGATTATCTCAAAGAACTCAACGTTTCGCCCATTTTCGTAAGAGGTTTTATAAGGAGCAAGCAAACTGAACGTGTAAACCACGCCAGAGGCGAAACCATTCTAACGATCGGAAGGAGAACGCCGAGAATTTATAGGCAAGTGTCGTAGCGGTTAAGATTTAAATCACTCCTCCCACCACACGGCCACATCCAATCTTGGGTGTCGTCAAGGTCAAACTGTGTTTGACGTATTTGAACCTTGAGCTTAGTTGTTTATATTCCTTCATATTACTATGCTTGTGTTTCTAAAATTGTTTCTATTACCTGTCGTAACTTGAATTAATATTTCTGTATTTTGTAAATTAAATTTTGAAAATGAAATTGCCAATAGCTATAGAAGGTGATATTATTCGCGAGGAATGTGATATTAAATTCACCATGAAGAAAATCTTTACGCTCGTTTACGAATAAAGCACAAAACATCCGACAACTGAAAAAAAATTGTTATACAGTGTCCGCCAAAAGGTTGGCATAATATGGCAAACATTTTTATTTTTGATTTTTCAAAAACACTTTTTACGTCAATAATTTGTGCTTGTATAATAACCTATTTAGCCCCTATCATATATACTGAGTGATTTTTACTTATTTAGAAGATGGAGTTTTTCGAAATTGTCAAAATCCAAAAAGTGCTATTTTTCGAAAATTAAGTAAGATTTCAATGAGATTTTTTAGAGTGTGTTATCTTTAGCTAACTGAACAATCTCTAGGCGAGAAAACACCTATTTTTTAACTTTATCTAAAAATTTATTTTTAAATTTTTTAAATATTTTTCAAAATTTCACATACCAAGACTTAATATTAAAATTCATTTTTTTTTATGTGAAGACTTTATAAAGAGTTATAATTGGCAAAATAATATAAAATGTTAATTACTTCTTTAGATTTTTAATTATTTACCGAAAAGTAATATGTTGGCATACTTTTTACGTTTTTTATGCAAGGCGCTTTTTAGGAGAAATATTTTTCAATTCTAATTAATATCTATTTAAATGGCTTCTAGAAACTCTAATCAAGCCCTGTTAAAGAAATACTGTTACAAAAACCCTGTAAATGTTCTTTTACAATTGTCTAAATGAGGAGATTTTTCTTTATCCAATTTACATGTTCCAATAATGGCAAACTTTCTAAGATTACCTTATGGAAAGCCAACGTGTTACAGCAAAAAAGGTTGGAAGTTAGCAACTTCTTACGCCTAAGCAACATAGACGTATTATTGATTTCGAAACGCACAACCCTGAAAGATCCTACCTAAAATACTGTATTACTTCATTTATCACACAGAATACCCTGATGATACAGCCCATGGTGATTCAGCCGTAATCATTCAAGATTCCATACATCACAAATTAGCGTCGTTTAACTCTGCTGTTTCATGACACGACTGGTCGCGCCAAGTCTCTTAGACCCAAAAAGAACCATTTATATGACAATAAATTTTAATATGAGATTTTTATTTACAATTGCCAAGATTTTCAGTTATATTTCAGTTGCTGCTAACATTAAAAAAATATTCTATTTATTGTTTTCTATTTTTTAAAGGTTTTTGTAAATCGTGCTAATTTCATAATAGTAAACACAGCCTCTGATGAATTTCAAGATTTTAATTTTCTATATACATTTATGGACAGAACAATGTTTTTAATACTAAGAGGTAGAACAAAACAATTCATTTTCGTCATTTTGGTTCAAGGATGCACAAGCAGTGCACAAAAACCCTGCATGCGAAAAACACATTTTTTTACAATTTTTTTTCTTTTGCTACTTTTTTGGAAAAAACAACGTTTTTTAATTGTGGAGTTATTAGAGTCATCTACTGGATGGTTTGTAGGGGTTCCAGCTACTTCTTGTCTACTTAGGTGGATTTCCGGTGGATAACTTTTGAGTAGTGATCGCCAATGTAATTGCTAAAAGCTAATTTTTGTATATATTGACGTCTTGGTATACTAAAGTCGATGTATATTGCAACATAAATTATTTGTGAGGTCATTGCAGCTACATTCAATGTAAAAATAATCACGAAGACAAAAAAAATTCACAAAAGTAAACGGTCGCGCCAAGTCTCACAGACTTTTTTTCAAATAACTCACGAACACTAACAACTGTGCTTATGCCGATTATCGGAAAGCAAGTAAGTTTAAAAATTTGAAGCTACCTAGACACACAACCCTGTTACACCACCTTTAACAAATTCCCACTCAATAATGTATGCATCAGGTCTGTGAGACTTGGAGCGACCACTGCAGGGTTAAATAGATTTTTTACGAGTTACGACTATTGAAGTTCAGAAACTACCAGCACCACTAGTCATATCATCAACATACTTACCTGACTTGGTTCCGAAACTTTCAAATTTAATTTCAAATCCCTGCGAAGGGTGTTTATTTAAACTTAACCAAAAATCGCTAAATGTAGTTTCAAACTGTTTACGTCGTGTAAAGCTCAGATGCCCAGGATTCATTCTACTCAAATGTAAAATACAGGAATAACACAGTGTTGGAATAAATTGTAAATATAATGTGTTTAAGTATATACAAAACAATTTATTCTTAATTAATGAAAATATTATTTACATAAATATTAGAAAACAAAATTCCTTCGGCGTATTAGTTCTGCATTGGGTTATTTGAGACGTTCGGCAACCTACACTGCACGCTGGCTTGGCCCGGTTGTTGTCCTTGGATCCTCTCAAAGAAAGGCTAAAGGCGCGGATGATCTGCAACTCTGACGTACTGGGACCAACAAATCTAAAACAGGCTATATTTGCCCCGATAAAGATGGCGTTTGTTATTTATAGTTGACGGACGAACAAATTCAATGGAAAAAGATGTTTTACGGTGCCAGTGATGTTTATGGCGAGTGCATAAATTCTGACTGGACGTGGTACGTCCTTTGTGAATAAGTTTGGACTACGCGGAATAATATAAACTTGACATTTTACCTTTCTTTGCAGCTAGAATCGCCGGTGAGCGCTGGAGGTTTTCGGTTTGTCAGGACTCACGGCAGGAAGACCAATTTGACCGCGTCGAGGCTCCTGGATTATGCCGGCGGCCTGAAGGTTTCTCTTAGTACGTAGGTAAGTCGTGTTTTAGGTTAAATTTTGTAAAATGTTATGATGATAATGGCCTGGGCAATCAGCTGGTGCGGATATTAAACGGGCTTTCAAACAAGATGGAGCCGAATCCATCGGTGCTAACTAGGTCAGGAAATTGTCTAGCAAGATGGAGCCGAATCCATCGGTATTAGCCAGGTCAGGAAAGGAGCTCTAGACCACAGAGCGGGAACCTAAAGCCGATAGTCAGGATCAGGTTCAGATTCAAGTCTCAAGTGTCGTTAACTAGCTTCGGATTCTCGTTTTATACTCTTGGGCCACCGCGTTATCGGATCGCTTCTAAAAGGGGTTGGAGAAGGAACTGCGTGGCATACCAGTTTTCGCTACGTACGCGCATAGCGTCTAGGATAGCCTTATCGAAAGTCCGAACTCTATGGAGATGTGAGTGAAGATTGTAACGGAAATTAGCGCAATTCAAATTTCTAGCACACTATTTGTGTCTTAGGTAAATTTCACGCGGGGACTAACGTTATAAACTGTTAACCAAAACATAATATTACCAAACTGCCGTTACATTCCTTTTCTGACTTGTTGAGACCTAGGTTCATAGTAGGTGGAAATTATAATTCTAAAAACACACACTGAGGGTCGCTGTTAACAACAATAAAAGGTGGAGAATTGTACAATCTCATCATTGACAATAACTACGGTTTCCTGTCAACTGGCAGTTCAACGTATTGGCCATTAAATTGCAATAAAATTCCTAACCTTCTAAACTTTTGCATCGTCAAAGGTCTTGCTCTAAACTATAGTATCCAACAACGATTTATCATCTAATCACACTCCCGTAGTAGCCACCATAAGTGCAATAATATTCTATAGGGAACCCAAACATACTCTCAGCAACAAAAACACAAACTGGAAGAGCTTTGAAGATTATATCAATCTACATCTTGACAGGGTTAATCACAAGTTACTAATTGGTAAGCTAAAGGCATACGGTGTTGAAGGAACTTTATTGGAGTGGATCATTTCATTTATCACTAATCGTTCTCAGCAAATAAATGTTAATAGTTTTAAATCTGAAAAATTTATTGTACCGTCTGGGGTTCATCAAGGATCCCATTTAGGCCCAATCTTATTTTCTATTTTCATTAATGATGTTTGTTTATGTTTTAATTCAAAATTTCTCCTTTTTGCGGATGATTTAAAAATTTTTAGAAAAATAGAAACGCAAGCGGACTGTATTATTTTGCAAAATGACTTGAACAATCTGGTACGTTGGTGCGCAGAAAATGATATGCATTTAAATACTGATAAATGTAAACATATTAGATTTAGTAGAAAAAGAAATGTGACTCCATTCTATTACTATATTGAACATGAATTACTTCAAAATGTTTCTATTATTCGTGATCTTGGTGTTCTATTAGATACTCCGCTATCATTTGTTAATCACATTGATTTTGTTGTTAGCAATGCTATGCGAATGTCTGGATTTCTTAAGAGAGTGACATCAAATTTTAATGATATTAGATGTCTTACTATACTGTATGTTTCTCTGGTAAGATCTATATTAGACTATAATTGCGTTATTTGGGCTCCTACATACAATGTACACATTAATAGAATTGAACGCGTACAGCGTACAATTGTTAAAACACTATGCTTTAAGTCTAATATAAGATTTGAGAACTTCAGTTATAAACAATTATTAGCATACTTTGGATTCCACACTATGTACATTAGACGTAATTATTTTGAATTGTGTTTTGCGTTTAAAATATTAAATAGCTGTATATCATGTCCAGAAATACTATCTTCATTTAATTTGCGCATTCCTTCTTTTAATGCACGTTTTAATTCTTTAATGCTGCAAGATTATCACCGGACAAATTATGGTAGCAACAGTCCGTTACAACGCATTGTAAAGATTGTAAATAACTTAGGGAATTTAGATATTGTTGGAATTTCGTTTTCAAGATTTAGTCATAGTGTAAAATCATTGTTGGAGATGTGACTTCTACAATACATGTACTTTCTTCGTGTCCCATATAATACTATAAACATTATTATTATTTTTGTATTTGGCAGCTCCATATTTTATATTTTATGTAAATATTTTCAATAACTGTAAATGGTATTATCCGTTAAAATAAAGTATTATTATATAAATTTAGCCTTATAAACAACAAATGAACTGGAATATGCCACAAACCACCTTCTAACAACTATACAAAAAGCTGGACAAAATGCCACACCATATCATCAAAGGGCTAACAATTTTAGCGTCCTCAAGCGAATAATAGAACTGACCAAAGAAAAAAGAAGAGCAAGGACTAGGTGGCAGCGAAATCGTAGCGTTAACGATGAACTCAAATAGAAGACCGCACTTTTCAATGACGATATTTTTTTACTGATTCTGCACAAATGATTTTGTTTCGACTCAGAATTCGGAATACTTGGTTTGCAATAATCCTAACTCCTGAATTCGAAGAAGTCGACGTTATAAAAAAAATAACGTTGTTAAGGATCGTTTAGTTACTGGATGGGAAACGTAGAGCCTAAATGTTATGCAACCTAAGCCACAAAGCCACCCTCGCTTTAACGCATGTGCGATTTTAAGGGAGGTGTTCGGAAGTGTTGCGGAAGCCAGCAGTTCCCCCCCAATGATGATTAAGATAAAATGTATCTGTCGTTACTCTTAATATAGTTTTTTGTTTTAATGTGTTTGTGTTTGGTTATTAAACTGACCCTTAAGGGGCGCTTAGACACCGTCCTGGGTTACGATAAATAATTGCTCCCAGAACCAGCGAAACGGCGTTGTAAACTTTACGTTGCAGTTTTATAACTATACATTTTATCTCACGCAACTTATTTACAATCGCATTTGAAAATACAAGCGTTTAAAGGCAATTGTATAGAAATATACTACATAAATAGCAATCACTACAATCAGTTGAGCAGCTTAGTGCAGTAATTTATATTCACATAATTATACTGATTAGTAAATGCCTAAAATGTCGAAAAAAGAAGTTTTCTTAGCTACTGCTCGCTCTTTAATAAACGAATTAAACGAATTTGATGAATTTTTGGCATCTGTCGATGAATCAAACTTACCAGAAGGTATATTTACAGAAATTAAATTTCGATTAAGTTATAGCCAGGAACTAAATAAGGAATTTAAAGATATATGTATCCAATTAAATGCTTCGGGTGCAGAGTACGAGGATATAATGAGTACGCGCAAATTTTACAAGAAATTCGTAGCAATTAATGTAAAGTCCGATACAATTTTAAGTAAAAAACCAAAGGCATTAAATTTAAATGAGTCATCAACCTCTACAATTAACAATCAAAATAATGTTAATGCAAAACTCCCTAAACTGTCAGTACCAACGTTTTCTGGCGATTATACTAGTTTTACTAGTTACTACAAAACGTTCACTGCGTTAATTCACAATAACCCAGCTAGCACCGATGTAGAACGGTTTATTTACCTCAGGGATAGCTTAAAGGGGACTGCAGCCCAGTTGATTTCTAATATACAGCCTACCGGCGAAAACTACAAAATTGCATTTGATTTGTTATGCGAGCATTTTGACAATCCGAAACTCATTGTTAGCAATCACGTAAAGGGAATTTTCGATCTGAAACCTATCTCAAAAAATAATGCGGTTGAAATGAGAAATTTGCATGACAATTTAAATAAACATTTGAGAGCCCTAGAAAACGTCAATTTCATTAGATTACAGGGCCATATTCATTTCACACATTTTAATGTCTAAATTTGACGCGGATACCTGTAAAGAATTTGGTAAAATTAAACCTAGGGAAATTCCGTCTTTAGAGAAAATCAACAAGTTCCTTAAGGAGCGAGGCGAAACTTTAGAAGAAATTGAGGCCAATAAGAGCTCCAATAATAATCACATTAATAATAACTCAAATAAAAATGATTCTTCTAAAGGTGCACGAAATAATAATTATTATTCAAAACCAAGGCAGCAATTTAAGCAGACCTTCGTATTAACAAATAAACAAAAAAGTTGTCCGAACTGCAAAGCCAACCACTCCCTAAATTATTGTAGTAAATTCTTAGCTTTGCCAGTAAATCAAAGAATCCATCGTGCAAGGGAGTTGAACATTTGTAGAAACTGTCTTTACCATTCCAGTCAAAATTATTGTAACTCGCGGTACTCCTGTCAGGTATGCTTTCGCAAACACCACACATTGTTGCATTTAGAGCAAGCTACTACCACTAATTCAAATATCAATGATCAACCTAGCTCTAGCAGTTCACAGCAGATTCTTGCAAGCCCTAGCTCTGAAAGCCAAACTTCAAATGCGTCAATTCCTTTATTTTGTTTTCTAGGTAGCCAAAATCAAGTGCTGTTACCAACTGCTATTATACAGGTCAGAGGCAAGGACAAAAAATGGCACAGAGCCAGAGTACTGCTCGATTCTGGATCACATATCAATTTAATTACGGAAGCAATGGCTGATAAATTGCAGCTTCACCGAGAAAGAGTTGGCACAAAAATTTTAGGGATTGATTCCAGTTTTTCGAATTTGAATTCCATGGTACGAATTCAAATCGCTTCCCTGTGTAATAATTATCAAACTTATTTATCCTGTGTAGCTATACGCAGAACAGCAGATAATCTACCATTGAACTCTTTCAATAAAAGCAATTTAGCTTTGCCTAACAATATCCAGTTAGCTGATTGTAATTTTAATGTATCATCTTCAATAGATATCCTGATTGGTGCTTCACTTTTCTACAATCTCTTGTGCGCAGCACAAATACCGTTCGGCAAAAACAAGCCAATTTTGCAAAAAACAGTATTTGGCTGGGTAGTTTCAGGCAATTATGCATTTGATAAAAGGCCACATCAAAATGTTGCATGTTCAAATTTAATTATAAATACTAACTTAGAAGTTTCAGTTGAGAAATTTTGGCAAATTGAAAACGTACAGCCGAAATACGAAACATCAAAACTTTCCCGTGAAGAACAATTTTGTGAGCAACATTTTGAAAAAACCGTAAAGGGAGAACAAAGTGGAAGATTTCTCATATCTATTCCATTTAATTCTAATTTAATTAAATTAGGCGAATCCCGAAGGTTAGCACTGAATCGATTTCTTCATATGGAGACAAAATTATTAAAAAATCCCGAATTATCAACCTCGTATAAAAACTTTATGCGTGAATATATTGACTTAGGACATAAGAAGCAGCTCGAAAACCCAGAAATGTATAATTTTGAAGGAAACCAAGATACTGCGGTAGTAAATACCTTAAATTCAAGTGTGCCCTTGTGTGACATACCGGAGTATTTTCTTCCCCATCATGCTGTGTTAAAAACTAGCTCCTTGACTACTAAGCTCAGGGTAGTCTTTGACGGTAGTGCAAAATCAAATACTAATATTTCCATAAACGATGCTCAAATAGCAGGGCCAGTAATACAAAGCGATATTTTCACAATATTATTAAAGTTTCGGCAACATATAGTTGCACTCACCGGAGACATCGAAAAGATGTACCGGCAAGTTTTAATTGACCCTCCGTTACGCAAATTGCAACAAATCTTATGGCGAGATAATCCTGCGTTACCTATTTGTACTTACCAATTGCAAACACTTACATACGGTACAACCAGTGCCAGTTATCTGGCAACTAACTGTTTGCAACATTTGGCAAATCTAAATTCTGCAGCCTTTCCGATTACCTGTGACATTATTAAAAACGATTTCTATATGGATGATCTGCTCACGGGTGCAGATACCGTTGAAGATGTGTTACAAATACAAAAGGAAGTAACGTCCATTTTAGCAAGCGCCGGTATGCCTATACGAAAATTTCTCTCCAACAGCTCTCACATTTTATCTAAAGGCTGTAATACGTCATCATCCTATTTTACTGTGCCTTTAGGGGAACGTGAAAACGCAAAAACCCTAGGTGTGTCTTGGAATTCACTATCTGATAGTATACAATATAGTAACACTACTAAGTCCGAATTCACAAGAGTTACTAAAAGAACGATTCTTTCCGAGGTGGCTCAATTATACGACCCTCTGGGCTTAGTATCCCCACTAATTGTAAAGGGAAAATTAATGATACAAAAGCTCTGGCAATTGGGACTTGCATGGGATGAATCTATACCACAGGATTTGTATTATGAATGGATTAATTTTAAAAATCAATTACCCGACTTAACCTTACTTAAAATTCCGAGATGTGTAAAAATTCCAAATTCTGTAAGTATTCATCTCCATGGATTCAGCGATGCCAGTTCTATAGGTTATGGGGCCTGTATTTATGTTAGATGCCAAGATGCATTTGATAATACTTCTGTTCATCTATTGTGCTCAAAATCCAGAATTAGCCCACTTAAGGGTACTACTATTCCCAGACTAGAGTTATGCGCTGCGGTGCTTTTAACGCAATTGATGCAAAAGGTAAAGGAGTCTGTAGCTATGAAATATAACGAAATATTTTTATGGCCAGACTCTACCATTGTGCTGCATTGGATCAATTCCATTCCAAATAAATATAAAACTTTCGTAGCTAATCGTATACCATCCATTCAAAAAGTATCAAAGAAAAATCAGTGGCAGCATGTTAAAACCAACAACAACCCAGCTGATTTGGTGTCGAGAGGTGCAACTGTCAATGACCTCTTAAACAACCCAATTTGGTTTTTGGGTCCAAAATTTCTCTCAATGCCCCAGGAGCAATGGCCCGAACAGCAAGTTACTAATACTTGTAATTTGCCCTCTACCGAATTTAAAAGTCATACCGATACTGCAATGAGTTTTGTAAATATTAATAGCTTTGACCTTCTTGGAAGATATTCAGATTTCTCGAAGCTAAAACGTATTATAGCTTGGGTAATCCGTTTTTCGAAAAATTCAAGAATTGCCAAGCCATTAAGAACTACCGGCCCTTTGAGAACTTCCGAATTACAGGAAGCCTTAATTATTTTGTTAAAACTATGTCAAGCAGAAGCTTTCTCACATCAAATAAACATGTTAATTTCTAAGCAAAGCTTAAAAACTAGTTCAAACATTTTATCCTTGAATCCGTTTTTAGATTCAAATGGTGTTTTAAGAGTAGGTGGCAGAATAAAAAATTCTGATTATTCGTTTGATAAGAAATTTCCTGCCTTATTGCCTAAGAATCACATTTTTACCCGTTTGGTTTTCAAGCATTTTCATGAGAAATTACTACACTGCTCAACAGCTATTAGCTTGTATACGTGAACAATTTTGGCCTATATCGGGGAGAAACTTAGCAAAAAATATCATTCGTAATTGTGTAAAATGCTTTCGGTCCAATCCGAGATCCTATAATCCCTTAATGGGTGACCTGCCTTCAAAGAGGTTGCAATTTAATACGCCTGTGTTTTCAAATGTAGGTATAGATTACGCAGGGCCAATTTTCATAAAGGACAAGAAAGGCAGAGGTGCTAAATTAACAAAGGCTTATATTTGTATATTTGTTTGCCTAGTAACTAAGGCTATACATCTCGAGTTAGTTACTGATCTAACAACTGACGCCTTCATAGCTGTCCTAAAAAGATTTATAAGCCGCAGAGGTAAACCTGCTACAATTTCATCCGACAACGCCAAGTATTTTGTAGGAGCTGCTAACCAGTTGCGTGAACTGTATAAATTTCTTAATACAGAGGAAGCTAAAAATAAAATAATCCCTTTTTTGGCCAATTTAGACATAAGATGGGAGTTTATTATACCCCGTGCACCCCATCAGGGTGGCATTTCGGAAAGCGGCGTAAAATGTAATAAGCTACACCTAAAAAGGGTTTTGGCTAATACCTTTCTTAATTATGACGCATTTCAAACTCTGCTTACTCAAATAGAGGCAACGCTAAATTCTCGTCCTCTGTCACCTATATCCACTGATCCTGCCGACCTTGCCCCTTTAACCCCTGGACATTTTATTATTGGCAAACCATTGTGCGCATTACCTGAGCCCGACTATGGTGATATTCCCGAAAACAATTTGTCGCGCTATCAACGCATCCAGAAGGTAGTGCAAACGTTTTGAAAGCGCTGGAGTAAAGAAGTTGTACCCGAGCTACAAAAAAGAACAAAATGGTTCCGAAATATACACAGTTTGATGAAAGTCAATTCTATTGTGCTAATCCAGGAGGACAATTTGCCACCACTACAATGGTGCCTCGGCAGAATTACTGAAATTCACACTTCCAGAGACAACATCCCTAGATCTGCTACAGTAATCACCCCTACAGGTAATCTGGTGAAGAGAACAGTGCATAAACTTTGTGTTTTACCGGGAGTGTGATAGTGTAACGCAAAAAATGGTCTTTCTTAGTGTTATAGTGAAACAGACTCAAAGAACTCTCTTTATTTTAGTAGTAGTATAATTTCATGCTTAATTTAAAAACTTTTCATATTCCTTTTGTATATCGTTAGCCCCTTTCTTTTTTGTGAAGCGCATGATCTAGGTTGTATTTAATGTTATATTGATAGGTACAAACATAATTTTGAACCTGTTGGTTCAAGGCGGACTGTATGTTAAGGATCGTTTAGTTACTGGATGGGAAACGTAGAGCCTAAATGTTATGCAACCTAAACCACAAAGCCACCCTCGCTTTAACGCATGTGCGATTTTAAGGGAGGTTTTCGGAAGTGTTGCGGAAGCCAGCAGTTCCCCCGCAATGCTGATTAAGATAAAATGTACCTGTCGTTACTCTTAATATAGTTTTTTGTTTTAATGTGTTTGTGTTTGGTTATTAAACTGACCCTTAAGGGGCACTTAGACACCGTCCTGGGTTACGATAAATAATTGCTCCCAGAACCAGCAGCTATCGAAAAGGGTTTTGTAATTTGAAATAAAGTCCCAAGAAGTAAGCGATTCAACAAACGTTTTGGTATGTATTACGACAGGATTGTTGGTTCGTTTTTCTAAACGGAAATTTAAATCAACATGTCTATTTACAAATGATAGAGACCTTTGTGCTACCGCAATTGAAGTTGATGGATCTGGAAGTAAGACGAAACATGTATTAGCAGCAGAACGGAGTCCTGCTTGTTCAACTTTGTTGGCTAGACAGTGGTTAAATGATCAGTTTCATGAAAAGTGGATTGGAAGGTACGGGCCTATTGAATATCCAGCTAGATTGTCTGACCTTACCGCTACGGATTTTTTGTGGGGAGTTTTAAAACAGAAGGTTTATGCTATGTCTTATTACACAATCTAAAAGAAATAAAACGAGTAATAAATGCAGGAAATGAAATTAATCAGCCTGGTGTACTGTATAAAGTGAATAACGAATTCATTAAAAGAGAACAGACATGCACTCAAAATGGTAGTGTTTATGTAGAATACGTTTAAAGGGTTAAAGTTTGACTTATAAGCATTGAAAAATTTGTAAACTAGTTTTTCTATTTTTTTATTTTAATTTATGCCTAAAATGCATTTTAAAGTTCAAATTTAAATAAGGGTTAGAAAATCTTGCAAGCAGATTTTTTACAGCGAATAACATTTTCCCCAAAATTAAAAATTAAAAGTTTATCCTCTTCCGAATCCCACCCTTGGAGACATTCTATATAATGTAATTGGCTACAACTTTTGTCAAAAAAATTCTCTTTATGTGTCAAATTTAAAAATGAGGAATGAGGTGTGCTTACCACACCTTTATTTACTGCCTAACTTCCTTGTAAAAATTTAATTTTGCGATGTTTTCTGATCCTGTTCTAAAGCTACGCCATTGTGGTTACCCATCCAGAAAGGTTGCGAAGCTATCCATTTCGTGTGATATATATGATATATGATTTACATGCATCGTTTTTTCATCTTCTTCTTCTTTTTCTATCCCTTATGCTATCGGATTTGGGTTGCTCTTCCATTTCTGGTATTGTCCACGATCGGCCGCTATTCTCTTTAGTTGTGCTAAACTTTTCCTTCTTGCCTGTGCTATTTTCTCCATTCTCTCCATCCATGTTTCCCTGGGCCTTCACACATATCTTCTTCCTTCTGGTCTTGCTTCCAATATCCTTTTCGGGTCTTTCTTGTTCCCCATTCTCATAACATGTCCGAACCACATGAACTGCTTTCTGTCTATTATTTCTACTAATGGTTCTACTTGTAGTTCTTCTCTGGTTACTGCATTCCTTATTCAGTCTCGTTTTGTCCTTCCCACCATTCTTCTGAGGTACTTCATTTCTCCCGCAATTACTTTTTTCTTAATCTTGTCTTACATGACCTAGCTTTTTGATGCATATGTCAGGGTAGGTACATAGATGCTTCTATAGGCTCTAACTTTGCGGTGTTGCTTATTTCTTTTTTATTAATGATTATGTTATTTAGGGCATAATAGTTCTTGCTAGCCTTGTTTGTTCTGTTAAATATTTCTTGCTCTAGGTTGCCTGCTTTATTAATAATCACGCCCAGGTATTCTTAATTATCGACCCACTCTAGCTCCTTTCCATGACACCGTATTTGTACGTTTTGTTGATTGTCCATCTTCGTTATTTCCATTACTTTACTCTTTTTCGGGTTAATTAAAATTTCCCACCTTGCTATTGTCCTATCCCACTTGTTAACTATCTGTTGCAGTTTTTGTGTTGAGTCCTCAAACAATACTATGTCATCCGCATATACTAAACTTTGTATGTTAATTGGATCTAGGTTTTAATATCCGATTCTTACATCAAATCTTGTTTATTTGCTTTCATTTATAATTTGATTCATCACCAGACTGAAGAGCAAAAAACTAAGTGAGTCTCCCTGCTTCAAACCGTTCTCCATTTCAGAGTCCTCTGATTCTTTTCCATTTATCCTTACTCTGTCTTTGGTGTTTTTATATAGGTTTTTAATTGCTTGTTCTAGTTTCTTTGTTACCTCTAGTTGGGAAAGTGCTTTCCATATGCCTTCCCTTGATATCTTGTCGAATGCAGATTCAATATCAATAAATGCAAGGTATAGCGCTTTCCCCTTTCTAATCTTTTTTCGATGGCCATTCGTACCGTAAATATGTGGTTTTGTATTTGTCTTTCGGGTCTAAATGCCGCTTGTTCCTCTGCCATGTTATCTTCGGTTTCTTCTCGTAGCCTTTTTTTAAGATCCTTGAATATATTTTTAGTATTATTGAGGATAAGCGTATGGCCCGGTAGTTGTTGCATTCATTTGAGCATCCCTTCTTGTAAATCGGTACGATTATATTTTTATTCTATTCCTTCAGTATGTCCTGGCCCTCCCATGCCAGTTGGCATAAATCCTTTATCCACTGTTTTACTTCCTCACCCCCATATCTTATCATTTCAGGAACTATTAGATCTCTTCCAGCAGCTTTTCCTAGCTTTATCCGTCTTATTGCTTCTTCCACTTCTTTCATTTCTATAGGTCTCTTCTTCCTATTTATCATCTTCATCACCATCTATTGTTCCGTTGCTTCTTCTTTCTGGCCTCCTTCTAATGTTATTTTTAAATCTATGTTCGTAGTGCTTTCTCCACACCTTGAGTATTTTTTCCTCTTCTGTCTGTATTTTTTCTTCCCTGTTCTTAATGGCCCACGCTTGATTACCATATTTTCCGCTCATGTTTTTAATAGTTTTCCAGAATTCTCTTCCATCATCTTCTTTAAACTTTTCCTCCAATTCCTTACCAAAGTTGTCCCAACTTTCCTGTTTGGCCGCTATGACCATCTCTTTGCCTGATCTATCTTCGTTATGTATTCTTGTCTATTTGCATTTGTCCTATCAACTATATATTTTCTCCACGCGTCTTTTTTCTCTTTTATTTTCCGTTGTACTTCATTATTCCACCATCTAGTTCGTCTTTGCCCTTTGTCGACTGTGATTTGTCCGCATACTCTTTTGGCTTATTCTATTATTTTTCTTTTCAATGTTCTCCATTTCTGTTCGATGTTCTTTCCTTGTTTCTACGTTTACTTTTTTTTATGTTGTTTACGCGCGTTGTTTAATTCTTTCTTGTATTCTTCTGCGATTTCAGGGTTCCTTAATTCCTTTATCTTAATTTGCCCGTATTTCGTCTTTTTTTTTGAATATTGTGTCTGCTATTAATAATCGGTGGTCAGTGTTAAGTTCTGCGCCTCTTATTACCTTAACGTCTAATATTGCGTACTTGGTTGGCCTTGTGTATGTGATGTAGTCATTAATGCTTTTTGCTTTCTTCCCGATGGCTTCATATGTGATTTTATGTATTATTTTATTACTACAATGGCTGTTTCCTATTAACATCTGGTTTCTGACACAAAAATAGATTATTTGCCTACCGTTGTCGTTTAGTATGCTTTCCCCTCTGTATTTCCCAAGGGTACCGAATCCTAGTTCTTGCCTGCTGCCGGTTCTTGCGTTCTAATCGCCATTGATGAATACATGCCTACTCCTTTCTGTGGCTCTATCCATTTGCTCCTGCAGTTGTTCGCAGAATTGTTCTTTGTTTTCTACATTGGAGTCCTCGGTTGGGAGATATATTTGCAAAATCGTTACGTCTTCCTGTAGGGCTGACGAAGCTATTGCACAATTGGACCTAAGAAATTTCAAGAACGTCAAGGATGTCGAAACGTTTCGTGGTGGTCATGAAACAATAAAAAAGCCAACCTGCGATTGATTACTAATAATAACCAATGGTAGTACAATCGCAGATCAACCCCCCTACCATTTATACACCACGGCAGCTCTGAAAAACTGTTTCTTACTCACCGCGATGGCCGACTAGCTCAAATATCGGCGGCCTTAGATCGTAGGTTCAGATCATCAGCTATGTACCCTGGAATGTCTTCAAAAAAGGAAAGGAAAATGGAAATGGGCGCCAGAAATCAAAAGATTTCAAATAACACGAAGAAAAATAACTTGCAAGTAACTAGCGTTTAATTAATAATTAATAAAAGTTTTGAAATGTCAGTAATCAATAATCAGAACAATTAAAATGTAAATAATGTAATGACAAAATTGTGTATCTTAACTGAAGGTTTCGACACGCATAAAATTAAGAACCCCTTTCGGGTTATTTTAAAAACTTTACCAAAACCACTCGTGGGATAAGCTTATCACAGTCATCTAATAAAACCTTCTGTTAGGCTATTGAAAATAAATAGCGTGACTGTACCTTTTACATAGGGTCGAAACACACATCAAAAATAGCAAAATTTATAAACTGTGCATAATTAAATATAAGCATTAAAATTCAAATATTAAAACGAGCATGTATGAAATTGAACATTACAGGTTGATAATGGCAAAACGTATGAATATAAATTTTAAATATTGACGGGTTTAAAATACACAGATGTAAATTTCTGGTATTGAAAATAAGTCGAAGTAATATAAATCTCGGAGTAGCACTAACTAACCTCGAAACGTAAGCTGGACGTGAACGGCAATAATCATTGTTGAAGTCGCCGGGGAAGCGCCGAAAATTGCTGCAATAGCATCTTCAAACGGCAGCAAATACGCCGGACCCAGCAGGTGTCGAAAATGCGATAAGACTTGGCCTCCGAGATAAACTCGTTGTTGAAACGGATAATTAAGATTAAGAGCTAAGAAAGATATAATTAGTATGGAGATAATAAAACAGAAAAAGCGCAATCGTACCTGATTACAATCAGCCCTTAGAAAATACACTGCTCGTTGAAATTGGTTGAGCGCACGTAATTCGACATAATTAAAAACAAGGCTTAGCCGCGCCGGTATCGGCGGGCTCAAGCGAAGACAGCAAAGTGCCCGGACGAAGAATTTCGTTTCCTCGAGGAAGGCTCGCACTCTGATAAGAGATAGCACAGGTCAAAAGAGCAAATTGCAAACGATAGGAACTTGATCCAGGTACAAAATGCGTTGGTTTGGAAAATTTACGAATTCGAAATGCAAAAGGAATTATAATTTAACTAAAAATATACAGGTTAAGCCTGAAATAATTGGATAAATGGCGAAACAATTAGGCAAAGCCAAAAAATTGTTTCACTCCCCACGGCCAAAAGAAATAAAAAGGTTTAAATATGAAAACATCAAAAAATGTAGGAAACCAAAGAATTCGAGAATGAGATCGATGATGCCAACACCAAAAGCGAAACGCTATCGAAAAAATCCTCTTTCGAGAAGATAAGCCAAGGGAAACAACCCTTATAAATCGGCTTAAAAATAACAGGGGCACCACATAGGACACCGCCAAAAAAATAGACGTTCTGTCTAAACCGGACAGAAGCCTAAAAACTGCTAAACACAGCAAAAACCGACTGCATCACATAGGACACAATCCACCTTTCTACAAACATCCGAAAAACTCGCACCGCATCATCATCACTCACTCCAAATCTAAAGTAACCCAACATCAAAAAGTATGAGAGTAAAAAAATTATCTTAAAAAATAAAACACAGTAAGTACTGCGAAAAAAGATTCGGGTGAAAACCCAGGAAAAGATCCTAAAAACCATACGCCCGCCCCGAATTTAGGTAGAGACCCCAGAAGCCGGAGGGAACGACCGCACAACCACCAAACCCCGCTCGGGCATTCAGCCAGTCGTCGCAGCTAGATGGAAAAGGCGCGTCGGTGACGGACTGAATGTGGCTCCCTCAGTGAGTCGGATGGCAACACAATCGCTCGCGCCAACCCCCACAAATCTCCACAAAGCCGAAACAACCAACCCAAATAACAATAACATTTAAAAAACCCCAAACAAGTATAAACTCGTCTCGAAAAAAAATCACATAAAAAACAACATAGCTAACAAGCCATGAACAACGATCTGAAAATAAAATCGGTTAAAGTCTTAAGCGAACACAAGCACGGATGGGGAAAGCACTCTTAAAAAATATCCCAAAATATGGAGAGAAACGACCCCAACTGCTAGCGTTGCTTAGAGAGAGAACAAGATGACGTTGCTCCTCAATAGTGACCTTCCCTGCATGCCCAACCTACCACCCTAAACGCTACAAAGGGGAAGAACTAGATAATGACGTTCCCAAACAGTGACCTTCCCTGCATGCCCAACCTACCACCCTATGCAAGAAACAAAAAGCACAAAAAACAAGTTTTTAAAAGAGACACTGTAGGTGTTTCCACGGTCACAATATCCTATAATACCATAGTCCAAATTCAAATAAGCAAAGCGCTTTTGAAAAAATCCTCAAATGAGACGGAAGTAATGGTAAGTAAAAAGGAAAGTGAAAAGCACTAGAATGCAAGATCCATAGGGAACATACCCTACAGCAACTTTTAAAAACAGAAGAGAAAACAGGACATAAGGAAAAGAGAAAAGGAAAGAGAGGAAAAGAACCAAAAAACCAGAGTTTGGAAAAACTCACGCTGCCACACCCACTCATCCAAGCTTCGACTGGCTAGGTCTACTATTCCATGCCTTGACCCGGGTTTACGGAGACATGGACACGCTTAAAGACGAGGAAACACAAGAAAGCAAACCGCCTTCAATCGCAAAGAAAAAAAATCCGCACCCAAAATATGTGCGTAAAAAAGACGCAAAAAATTGCAAAAATAAAACGAGCAACAAGATGCAATTGCGCATCCAAAACTGGCTCAAATCCTTTGTCACGTCTGACAGAAGACAAACCTGCACCCCATCGGACACAGGAAGGACTGCCTCACATCGGACGCAGCCAACAAAAACCCCGCATTCAAAATCGCATCCAAAAGGAAATGCATAAACGCATTCAAAAAAGAAAAGCCAGAGAAAGAACGACCCGGAAACAACCCGTCGAGACCCTGAGTAAATACAAGTACGGCAAGGCAATTACTTAAAAATTCCCAAAGATGGGGTAAACTACACCAAACCGCACAAATAATTCACGCAGGCCCTCGACCCACCGATAAACAACCAAAGGAAAGATAAGGAAAAACCAAACATACTACATACCAAAGCACACACGCAACCAATCAAAGAAACCATTCAGAAACCTCACTCACCAAAGCATACCCTTTCAACAAAGTCCATCACACTACCTATAAACATACCGCTAAACCAATCATTCGTCAAGAAAGATGAGAGAAGAAAAGTCAATAAACAACCGAACGAAAGGATAAGTAAAGGAAGGAAAAGAAAAGAAAGTCAAATATAAATACGTGCACTGCAACAAGATGTGAAAATTACAAAAGTGAATAGAAAAATGAATACAAAATTAAATATTGATAAATAAAGACATCCAGGTAAACACAGCTGATGTAACTACCAAAATCGAGCCCCATAGCGTTGGTCGCGCCAGTGAAACAATAAAAAAGCCAACCTGCGATTGATTACTAATAATAACCAATGGTAGTACAATCGCAGATCAACCCCCCTACCATTTATACACCACGGCAGCTCTGAAAAACTGTTTCTTACTCACCGCGATGGCCGACTAGCTCAAATATCGGCGGCCTTAGATCGTAGGTTCAGATCATCAGCTATGTACCCTGGAATGTCTTCAAAAAAGGAAAGGAAAATGGAAATGGGCGCCAGAAATCAAAAGATTTCAAATAACACGAAGAAAAATAACTTGCAAGTAACTAGCGTTTAATTAATAATTAATAAAAGTTTTGAAATGTCAGTAATCAATAATCAGAACAATTAAAATGTAAATAATGTAATGACAAAATTGTGTATCTTAACTGAAGGTTTCGACACGCATAAAATTAAGAACCCCTTTCGGGTTATTTTAAAAACTTTACCAAAACCACTCGTGGGATAAGCTTATCACAGTCATCTAATAAAACCTTCTGTTAGGCTATTGAAAATAAATAGCGTGACTGTACCTTTTACATAGGGTCGAAACACACATCAAAAATAGCAAAATTTATAAACTGTGCATAATTAAATATAAGCATTAAAATTCAAATATTAAAACAAGAGCATGTATGAAATTGAACATTACAGGTTGATAATGGCAAAACGTATGAATATAAATTTTAAATATTGACGGGTTTAAAATACACAGATGTAAATTTCTGGTATTGAAAATAAGTCGAAGTAATATAAATCTCGGAGTAGCACTAACTAACCTCGAAACGTAAGCTGGACGTGAACGGCAATAATCATTGTTGAAGTCGCCGGGGAAGCGCCCAAAATTGCTGCAATAGCATCTTCAAACGGCAGCAAATACGCCGGACCCAGCAGGTGTCGAAAATGCGATAAGACTTGGCCTCCGAGATAAACTCGTTGTTGAAACGGATAATTAAGATTAAGAGCTAAGAAAGATATAATTAGTATGGAGATAATAAAACAGAAAAAGCGCAATCGTACCTGATTACAATCAGCCCTTAGAAAATACACTGCTCGTTGAAATTGGTTGAGCGCACGTAATTCGACATAATTAAAAACAAGGCTTAGCCGCGCCGGTATCGGCGGGCTCAAGCGAAGACAGCAAAGTGCCCGGACGAAGAATTTCGTTTCCTCGAGGAAGGCTCGCACTCTGATAAGAGATAGCACAGGTCAAAAGAGCAAATTGCAAACGATAGGAACTTGATCCAGGTACAAAATGCGTTGGTTTGGAAAATTTACGAATTCGAAATGCAAAAGGAATTATAATTTAACTAAAAATATACAGGTTAAGCCTGAAATAATTGGATAAATGGCGAAACAATTAGGCAAAGCCAAAAAATTGTTTCAGTCATATGCTTCGAAATTTGCTCAACTCGGTAACCAATCGCGCTGAGCTGTACAGGGAATTAATCCAATTTGCGACTCGTTATAAAGACTAGAAGACTACAATGCAGTTCAGCAAACACCAGATTCTGACAGAGGTTTTGAATTTAATAGTGATGCTCGGAGCGACACTGACGATTGTGAAGAACATCCTGAGACATTATTTGCAATGGACGAAATCTATGGCACCTTCACTGTGTGAAGAAATGAACAATGCCTGCTCTGTGCTTAAATTACTGAATTAGTTAAATAGTTACTACGGAGCATTTTACACATCACTTTATCTAGTTTGCGCTTACGTTATCGTGTTCACGGGTTTTCTGTGGGGAGGTCTTCTCAGTTCCGAAAATCGTAAAAAATCGTTTGCGTTCTTCATTTGGGCAACATTTGTTTGAAGATTTTGTGTTGTTCTATGTAGAAAGCGATTTTAACTTCCGACAATGATAAGCTAATTGACGATATTGCTGCTGGTTCACGCAAAATCTAGAATGCTTAAGTTGTAAATTGTAATTAATTACATCAAGACTGTGTAAGTGCATATAGCATGGAGCATACTTATTGGCTCGCTCCTAATTTCTAAACTAAGGTTGTCTATTCTCTATTCACTTCTTAGTTGCACAGTAGAAGTCGGAGTTCGTTATGTTGGTATTCAGTTTACACTAAAATGCTAATATCATATTATAAAATGCTAGGTTATGTAGATCCAGCTCTGTTGTTAGATATAGGTTTTTTATAAAATGATTCAATGTTCTGAAAAATTTTACATAAAATGAATAACGAATAGGCTTTAAAGCAAAAATACTTGGATAGTAATAGCTACTTATAAAACAAGTACATAATGTAGGACTTTGTTTATTTTATTGCCGAGCGAGGTCAATGAAAAAGACGAGTCAATAAAGTCAGATTACGTACGAGTTGCATACACAACTTTATGTTCAACTGTTGAAATCGAAAAAAATAGGCTTTATAAATTTAACGCCGATTCTGTGACAGAGAAAATTGACATTGAGTGCTTTAATGGACTTTAACAAGCAGTTATTTTGACATTGACAGCTGACGTAACGATACTTTATAATACTAGTACAATAAAGCAAAGCACTTTACTGCACTAGTAAAATAAAGTTTACTTTATTTTACTATTAGTATAAAGAGCTACTTTATTGCCACAAAACTATGTCACAAACAGTACTTATAATACAGTTGTACCTAAACTCATTTGCGCTTTCAATATTGAATGCAAAGTACTATCAAGATTTGCAGTTTTTGAAAAAATCGAAAAAAACTGAAAAATTACAAAAGTAAACACCTACTTCCGGTTATGCGATTTTTTTCAAAAGCTTGCTGTCGCATTTACATAGTACACAAAACTTATATATGAAGTTGCAACGGCTTTTCGTTTTTGAGATATTTTATTCACAGACACATACACAGACAGACCAATAAACAAAAATATGTTTTTTGGGTTCATGGGACTCTAAAACGTGAAGATCTGTTGAAAACTCATTTTCGAATGTTTTGGGTGAATCCAATACTTCCTTTATCGTAAAAGGAAGTAAAAAGTGATCCAGACTCTTTAAATGAGGTCGAGTCTCTAGAAGATGACCTTAAATGTGGTCTGCCTGTTAAAGCAATCACAAAAGACACCTTACAAAATGTGGAAAACATAAAAAAAACAATTTTGTAAAATGTAAGATTAACATGTTCACGGACACCAGTGAATTTTGGTGGACTTGAAAAAACGCACTACCATATTTTAGGTTTTAGTACAATTTGATTTGCAAGGACCAAGAAGGGAAATCCGCCAGGTAGAAATTGTTGGATATAGTTTTATTGGTTGACTAGCTGACCCGGCAAACGTTGTTTTGGATTATGACATGATGGGGAAAACCCTTCACACCATTAAGCACAGAATCATAAAAGTATGACTGCAAATAGAAAGTCGTACAGGGTATAGAAAAACAAACATTCGATATTTTCCAATTTTCCGGCTTCGGATTTTTCCGAATTTTCTTTTTTTCTAAACCACTTCGGGAGTAAGACGAACACAACAAAAAAATCATCCAAATCGGTCAAGTCGTTCTCGAATTTTTGCGTTACTAACACACTAACACACGGCGATTGATTTTAATATAAACCTAGAGATAACTATACATTTCTAGAACATAAAGATATAAAACGCATAAAATTTTATTCCATACCTAGCCCGTTTGCCTTTTATATATTATCTGAAAGACAAGCGACCACGGAAAAGAAGTAAAGACTCGTCTAGCGACAGCTGTTCTGATAGGTAATACATTTTTGTTTGAAATTGATGAGTAATTTATTTAGCAAAGGAGATTTTTTTTTAGTCGGTCAGTGGGATCAGCTTCTTGGCCATATGAGCAACTAAAGTACCTTAAAAGTTCTTCATATCTTCTACCTGACATTGTATAATGAAAAACAGGGCTGTAATACAGCGGATCTATGCTGAATATTTTTCTAATCGAGGGAAACTTTATTTGTCCTTGCAAAATAAGGCAAGAAATTGTTTAATCTCATCTACAGTTAGGGGTTTTAGGAATGAATATCGACTGCCTCTCCTATGCGATGGATTACTATTTTCCAAAAGTTCTGCATATCGATTCATCGAATTAAGAACTATGTCCATTATTTCATTGTCTGATAATTTTTCAAAACCCCGCGTTGCTGTAAGAGGATTGTCGATGCCAACTTGTTGACCAGAAACAGATTCGTCAAAACTAAACTCCGGAATATCTTGTATGTCGTCATGCCATTTCTCATCACTCATATTCTCTATTTCCTCATTTTCTCCTGCATATGTAAACCCCATATTACTTTCTGCATTCTTTTCTTGTTGTGAAATATCTTCATTTTCACTAGAACCACCACTCTCGGAAATATAACTAGGATTGTGTAAATCATCATCACTACTATATGGATCAGATTCAGAATGATCTGATACTCTTGTACTAACTTCGTTTATCAATTGTTGAAGCCTAGCCTCTTCGTTCGAATTAATTAACTAAACATAAAATTCAATTTTGAGCTAACTACCCAATTTTGAAAATCTTACCCACGTCACTTTTTTTTATTATATCATTTAATGTAATTTTCTTAGTAAATTGCATACACAAGTCTAAACTTATAATATTAAATATTTCTACCAATTTTATTGTTATATATTTGCAAAAAAAACTGCAAATAAAGAATTAGTACCCTAACAACACAAATCATAACCTCAATTCCGTAATATTTCTATTTTATTGTAAAAGTACGAAAGAAACAAGTAAATAAAAGACAAAACACTTACCTCTATTACAAACTCAATTTACTCAAAAGTTTATAATCGTCAAAATAATCTAAAAACCTACAGCCTCAAATACCAACAACACGCCACTGTTTAATAGGGTAACATAAAATGGCCACCGAAAAATGCGCATGGACAATTCACAATGTTTTATAATTTTTGCTGGGACAGCAGCAACCAAGGCATATGCGCTTCAATGTGTTTTGTGGCGGGATTTGTCGCTTTGCGTATACAGAGCATTTGAAGTTCGACAGCATATGCCGTCTTGTCTCCGCTTTGTTCGCGAACGTGTCAAAGAAAAAATAAATAGCAAAAATATGTGACATGCCAGAAGCAACAGTTTTACAGATCCTTTATGATCATCGGTATGTTCAAGGTCAGAGCAAAAGACGGGTGCCTCAATTACTCACACCAGTTCAAAGAAGAGCGCGTGTGGCCACATCTACAGAGTTTTTGGAATTATGTAGTGATAATTCTTCTGAGATTACTGAAAAAATTGTAACAGGGGATGAAAAATGGGTTCAGTATTTAATTCGTTCCATCAGCTGTCGCATCCCGGCATCAACGCGACGGTCAAATTAATAACTCAACGCTATGTTTGGCCATCAGTGAAATCAGATTGCAGAAAATATCTTTATATCGAGGCACGCGTCAGCTCCAACTGGAACTTTTATACCACCAACCTCCAGGTTCCAGCAATTACATATGGACATCGTGCGACCCCTTCCAATATCAAAAGGCTTGTATCGATCGTTTTTCTCTCTGGCCTGAAGTCTTTGCGATGGAAAACATTGAAGCTGCGACAGTTGGGGCTAGGACACAAGGCCCACTGGTCACAAACCCCAACTCAGAATTTGATCATAACGCCCAATTTCGATTCTGGTCACAACGCCCAACTTGGTCATAACGCCCACCGACGCCTGTTATAGGAGAGAGCTATCGACGCCACTTAAACCACCGTTTTGGTCATAACGCCCAACTTCGATTTTGGTCACAACGCCCAATTTGGTCACAACGCCCAATTTCGATTTTGGTCAGAAAGCCCAACTTGGTCACAACGCCCAATTTGGATTTTGGTCACAACGCCCAACTTGGTCACAACGCCTAACTTGGTCACAACGCCCACTTTTGATTCTAGTCACAACGCCCAACTTTGACTTTGGTCATAACGCCCAACTTTTTTTGAAGCACATTTTCATGGAAATATCGGGCTAGATTGAAGTTCATAGCTGAAGACGTGCAGGCACCCAAGTAAGTGTGCAAACCTTATACTTCCGTACATGTATGTGGTAATTGAATACTGTTGAATTTTAATTGTCTGTATTGCAACATGATTGACGTGGTCGGGTTACAAGTCAATAAAAAGATTAGACACACATACATTTTGAAAAATATATTGTAGTCGAAAGTGTCGAAATTGTTGGAAACCCGGCTTTTTTGGAGCGTTTCTCCAGTAAGATTCTTGTAAGCTCGGTCTGCAACGGAGTGGTGCCTACATTTTTTTAGATACACTTACGTTTTTGTTATCTGTTTCCATATATTTTCTCAGGAGAATTTGGCTATAGTAGTGAAGTAATTTTCTTTTTCTAATGCCTATTTATAAAGCTGTATTGTATCTGAGCAACTCTTCATGGTGAAGCAACATTTTAGTGATAAGGATGGACAAAGAGTTACTTTATTCACTAGTGAATAAAGTAGTTAACAATCCATAGCAACTTACAAAAAAACAAACATGTTACCGTGGAAACTAGTACACAACCAAGTAATATGATTACATATTTAAAATTATTTATTCAATTTTAAAACTTACCTATTTATACAATTAATTGTAGGTATTGGAAAAAGTTTTATATGCTACATGTGAATAAAGAGATGTGTCAAGATTTTAAATAATTTAATAACAAACCAACCAAATAACAATTTAAAATCAATTATAATTTTTAATAGATATGTTATAACAAATACTTCTATTTAACATTTTTGTGTACTTTGAAAAATAATCGTACTTTATTCTTGAATCATTTTCATATTTTCGAACGTTCCTCGTATATGAAGTAGGATATTTAAATTTTTCTAAATGCATTTTTAATTTGAGAAGCTGCAGAGTTTTTAATGGACAATAAAATGCTCTGATAAATGAATGTATGAAGGACACTATAATATCATAAGCAACACTAAAACAAACGTGATTAATTCTGTCAATCAAACAGTGGTATTGTAACAACGCAAAAACTTTGTATAATCAGAAGTAATACTATAAGTACTTCGATAATATCGGGTTATATGTCGATAACTTGTTGCACAATAATCGAAGAGTGTCAGTTTGACAGGTTAAATAATCCGACCGCGTAAGTAAAACCCACCAGAAGTGCACATAAAGCTTTATGTTTCTATGTAGCCATTCGCGAGTGCATAATCTGAAAAATATACACTCTATAAAAATCCCAGAGTGCTATTTCGGCAACCAGCTATAGTAAATCGTTCATATAGTTTCTGATGGGAACCGTGAATACGGATAAATATAATAAAATGCAATGAAAATTCAGCGGAACTCGCAAATGCATCTATTAAACGCTATATTAACTCGAATTCAGCATCTAATTGCTCGGAGAAAGATAAAGATATTTCTTTTCCAATACTAGTACACGTAAAACACACCAGAAGTGCACATAAAGCTTTATGTTTCTATGTGGCAATTCGCGAGTGCATAATCTGAAAAATATACACTCTATAAAAATCCCAGAGTGCTATTTCGGCAGCCAG
Organism: Agriotes lineatus; assembly: GCA_940337035.1. Lineage (NCBI taxonomy): Eukaryota > Metazoa > Arthropoda > Insecta > Coleoptera > Elateridae > Agriotes > Agriotes lineatus. Next base: position 124,371 of record CALNHX010001250.1, on the reverse strand, counting down.
CTATAGTAAATCGTTCATATAGTTTCTGATGGGAACCGTGAATACGGATAAATATAATAAAATACAATAAAAATTCCGCGGAACTCGCAAATGCACCTATTAAACGCTATATTAACTCGAATTCAGCATCTAATTGCTCGGAGAAGGATAAAGATATTTCTTTTCCAATACTAGTACACGTAAAACACACCAGAAGGGCACATAAAGCTTTCTGTTTCTATGTGGCAATTCGCAAGTGCATGATCTGAAAGATACACACTTTATAAGAATCCCAGAGTGCTATTTGGGCAGCCAGCTGTAGTAAATCGTTCAAATAGTCACTGATGGGTACCATGAATACGGATAAAATATAATAAAATGCAATGAAAATTCCGCGGATGTCGCAAATACCGCTACATTAATTCGAATTCAGTATCTAATTGCTAGCAGAGGCTCAAAGATATTTCTTTTGCAATACTAATACACGTAAAACACACCAGAAGTGCACATAAAGTTTTATGTATCCATGTGGCCATTCGCAAGTACATAATCTAAAAAATACACACTCTATAAAAATTCCAGAGTGCTATTTCGGCAGCCAGCTGTAGTAAATCGTTCATATTGTCACTGATGGGTGGCATGAATACTGATAAAATATAATAAAATGCAATGAAAAGTTCGCTGAAGTCGCAAATGCACTTATTAAAGGCTATCTTATTGCATATTTAGCATCCAGTTGCTGGGAGAGGCTTACAGATTTTTCTTTTGCAATACTAGTACAAGTAAAACGGGATGCGGAAAGTTCGTTCCCCACATTTCGTTTCCCACATTTCGTACCCCACATTTCGTTCCCGGGATATTTCTTCTCCCCACATCTCGTACCCGGAAACTTCATTCCCGAGCGAGCTCAATTTGTCTCATAGATTACAGGGTGTTGAAAAACGAGTGCAGCGATCGGAATGCAGTTAGAAAAATGAAAGATATTTTAATTTATTTATTTATTATAATAAACTTAAAAAAACAAACAATTGTATTTATTAAAAATGACGGTTTAATCTAAGTATCTTCCTTATATCTTGTATACAGCCATAATTTCTAATTCTGAACAACTTTTCTTAGTACTATTTTGCCGTATTATGAACAATAAGGGTAGTTTACCTGAAAAGAAAATAGTTTGTGCTTAACTGTCAAGGCCGACTTGTTTTTAAAAAAACTGGAAATTTTCTTAAAATTCTCTACAAACCAAGCAGGAATTTTAATTCCCATAAAATTTTTGTGTAAAAAACTAAAAATAAAATTTAATTCCCCCTTCTAAACTCAATCTGGGGACATACTGTTCTTATAAGTTTATTATAATAAATAAATTAATTAAAATATATTTAATTTTTCTAACTGATTTCCGATGGCTGCACTCGTTTTTCAACACTCTGTAATCTAGGAGACAAATTGAGCTCGCTCGGGAACAAAGTTTCCGCCGGGTACGAGATGTGGGGAGACGAAATATCCCGGGAACGAAATGTGGGGTACGAAATGTGGGGAACGAAATGTGGGGAACGAACTTTCCGCAAACCACGTAAAACACATCAGAAGTGCACATAAAGCTTTATGTTTCTATGTGGCCATTTGCAAGTGCATAACCTGAAAAATGCACATTGTATATAAATCCTAGAGTGTTAATTCGGCAGCCAGCTGTAGTAAATCGTACATATAGTCACTGATGGGTACCATCAATACGAATAAAATATAATAAAATGCAATGAAAATTCCGCGGATGTCGCAAATGCACTTATTAAACGCTATATTAATTCGAATTCAGCATCTAATTGCTAGCAGAAGCATAAAGATATTTTTTTTGCAATACTAGTACACGTAAAACACACCAGAAGTGCACATAAAGCTTTATGTTTCCATGTGGCCATTCGCAAGTGAATAATCTGAAAAATAAACACTATAAAAATCCCAGAGTGCTATTTCGGCAGCCAACTGTAGTTAATCGTTCATATAGTCACTGATGGGTACGGTGAATATGGATAAAATGTAATAAAATTTAAGGAATAGTCCGCTGAAGTCGCAAATTCACTTATTAAACGCTGTCTTAATTCAAATTCACCATCCAGTTGCTAGGAGGGGCATACAGACAATTCTTTTGCACGCAAAACACACCAGAAGTGCACACAAAGCTTTATGTTTATATGTGGCAATTCGCAAGTGCATGATCTGAATGATACAAACTCTATAAAAATCCCAGAGTGCTATTTCGGCAGCCACCTGAAGTAAATCGTTCATATTGGCACTGCTGAGTGCCATGAATATGGATAAAATGTAATAAAATGCAGTGAAAATTCCGCGAAAGTCGCAAATGCACTTACTAAACCCTATCTTAATGCAAATTCAGCATCCAACTGCTCGGAGCGGAATAAAGATATTTCTTTTACAATACCAGTATACGCAAACACACCAGAAGTGCACATACAGTTTTATGTATCCATGTGGCCATTCGCAAGTAAATAATCTAAAAAAAAACACACTCTATAAAAATCCCAGAGTGCTGTTTCGGAAGCCAGCTGTAGTAAATCGTTCATATTGTCACTGGTGGGTGCCATAAATACGGATAAAATATAATAAAATGCAATGAAAAGTTCTCTAAAGTCGCAAATGCACTTATTAAAAGCTGTCTTATTGCAAATTCGCCATCCAGTTGCTGGGAGAGGCTTAGAGATTTTTCCTTTGCAATACTAGTACACGTAAAATACATCAGAAGTGCACATACAGCTTTATGTTTCTATGTGGCCATTTGCAAGTGCATAATCTGAAAAATACACAATCTATAAAAATCCTAGAGTGCTATTTCGGCAGCCAGCTGTAGTAAATCTTTCATATAGTCACTGATGGGTACCGTGATTATGGATAAAATGTAATAAAATGCAATGAAAATCTCGCGGAAGTTGCAAATGCACTTATTAAACGCTATTTTAATGCAAATTCAGCATCCAACTGCACGGAGAGGAATAAAGATACTAGTATACGTAAAACACACCAGAAGTGCACATAAAGCTTTATGGGTCCATGTGGCCATTGGCAAGTGCATAATATGAAAAATACACACTCTATAAAAATCCCAGAGTATTATTTAGGCAGCCAGCTGTAGTAAATCGTTCATATTGTCACTGATGAGTGCCATGAATACGGATAAAATATAATAAAATGCAATGAAAATTCCGCGGAACTCGCAAATGCACGAATTAAACGCTATATTAATTCGAATTCAGCATCTAATTGCTCGGAGGGAAATAAAGATATTTCTTTTGCAATACTAGTACACGTAAAACACACCAGAAATGCACATAAAGTTTTATGTTTCCTTGTGGCCATTTGCAAGTGCATAATCTGAAAACTGCACACTATATAAATCACAGAGTTCTATTTCGGCAGGCAGCTGTAGTAAATCGTTCATATTGTCACTGATGGGTGCAATGAATACCGATAAAATATAATAAAATGCAATGAAAAGTCCAAAGATGTAGCAAATACACTTATTAAAAGCTATCTTAGTGCAAATTTAGCATTGAATTGCCAGGAGTTGCATAAATATATTTCTTTTGCAATACTAGTTAGTACACGTAAAACACCAAAAGTGCACATAAGGTTTTATATTTCTGTGACCATTTGCAAGTGCATAATCTGAATACACACTCTATATAAATCACAGAGTGCTATTTCGGCAGCCAGCTCTAGTTAATCGTTCATTCGGTCACTGATGGGTGCCATGAATATAGATAAAATATAATAAAATGCAATGAAAAGTTCGCTGAAGTTGCAAATGCACTTATTAAAAACTGTGTCATTGCAAATTCAGCATTCAGTTGCTGGGAGAGACTTAAAGATTTCTCTTTTGTAATACTAGTACACGTAAAATACATCAGCAGTGCACATAAAGCTTTATGTTTCCATGTGGCCATTTGCAAGTGCATAATCTGAAAAATACACACTCTATAAAAATCCCAGAGTGCTATTTCGGCAGCCAGCTGTAGTAAATCGTACATATAGTCACTGATGCGTACCACAAATACCAATATAATATAATAAAATCCATTGAAAATTTTGCGGATGTCGCAAATGCACTTATTAAACTCTATATTAATTCGAATTCAGCATCTAATTGCTAGGAGAAGCATAAAGATATGTCTTTTGCAATACTAGTACATGTAAAACACACCAGAAGTGCACATAAAGTTTTATGTTTCCATGTGGCCATTCGCAAGTGCATAATCTGAAAAATACACTCTCTATAAAAATGCCAGAGTGCTATTTCGGCAGCCAGATTTAGTAAATCGTTCATATTGTCACTGACGAGTGCCATGAATACGGATAAAATATAATAAAAGCAAGGAAAAGTCCGCTGAAGTCGCAAATTCACTTATTAAATGCTGTCTTAATTCAAATTCACCATCCAGTTGCTAGGAGGAGCATACAGACAATTCTTTTGCACGTAAAACACACCAAAAGTGCACATGAAGCTTTATGTTTCTATGTGGCAATTTGCAAGTGCATGATCTGAAAGATACACACTCTATAAAAATCCCAGAGTGCTATTTCTGCAGCCAGCTGTAGTAAATCCTTCATATAGTCATTAATGGTTACTGTGAATATGGATAAAATGTAATAAAATGCAATGAAAATTCCGCGGAAGTTGCAAATGCACTTATTAGACGCTATCTTAATGCAAATTCAGCATCCAACTGCTCGGAGGGGACTAAAAATATTTCTTTGGAATACTAATACAGGTAAAACACAGCAGAAGTGCACATAAAACTTTATGTTTCCATTTGGCCATTCCCATGTGCATAATCTGATAAATATACACTCTGTAGAAATTCCAGAGTGCTATTTCGGCAGCCAGATGTAGTAAATCGTTCACATTGTCACTGATGAGTGCCATGAATACGAATAAAATATAATAAAATGCAATGAAAAGCCCGCTGAAGTGCAAATTCACTTATTCAACGCTATCTTATTGCAAATTCAGCATCCAATTGCTAGGACGGGCATAAAGATATTTTATTTGCAATACTAGTATACGTAAAACACACCAGCAATTCACATAAAGTTTTATGTTTTCATGTGGCAATTCGCAAGTGCATAATCTGAAAAATACACACTCTATAAAAATCCCAGAGTGCTATTTCGGCAGCCAGCTGTAGTAAATCGTACATATAGTTACTGATGGGTACCACAAATACCAATATAATATAATAAAATCCATTGAAAATTTTGCGGATGTCGCAAATGCACTTATTAAACGCTATATTAATTCGAATTCAGCATCTAATTGCTAGGAGAAGCATAAAGATATTTCCTTTGCAATACTAGTACATGTAAAACACACCAGAAGTGCACATAAAGTTTTATGTTTCCATGTGGCCATTCGCAAGTGCATAATCTGAAAAATACACTCTCTATAAAAATGCCAGAGTGCTATTTCGGCAGCCAGATTTAGTAAATCGTTCATATTGTCACTGACGAGTGCCATGAATACGGATAAAATATAATAAAAGCAAGGAAAAGTCCGCTGAAGTCACAAATTCACTTATTAAATGCTGTCTTAATTCAAATTCACCATCCAGTTGCTAGGAGGGGCATACAGACAATTCTTTTGCATGTAAAACACACCAAAAGTGCACATGAAGCTTTATGTTTCTATGTGGCAATTCGCAAGTGCATGATCTGAAAGCTACACACTCTATAAAAATCCCAGAGTGCTATTTCTGCAGCCAGCTGTAGTAAATCCTTCATATAGTCATTAATGGTTACTGTGAATATGGATAAAATGTAATAAAATGCAATGAAAATTCCGCGGAAGTTGAAAATGCACTTATTAGACGCTATCTTAATGCAAATTCAGCATCCAACTGCTCGGAGGGGACTAAAAATATTTCTTTGGAATACTAATACAGGTAAAACACAGCAGAAGTGCACATAAAACTTTATGTTTCCATTTGGCCATTCCCATGTGCATAATCTGATAAATATACACTCTGTAGAAATTCCAGAGTGCTATTTCGGCAGCCAGATGTAGTAAATCGTTCACATTGTCACTGATGAGTGCCATGAATACGAATAAAATATAATAAAATGCAATGAAAAGCCCGCTGAAGTGCAAATTCACTTATTCAACGCTATCTTATTGCAAATTCAGCATCCAATTGCTAGGACGGGCATAAAGATATTTTATTTGCAATACTAGTATACGTAAAACACACCAGCAATTCACATAAAGTTTTATGTTTTTATGTGGCAATTCGCAAGTGCATAATCTGAAAAATACACTCTCTATAAAAATCCCAGAGTGCTACTGTAATGGCTAGTTGCGATCAGAATTTCATAAATTTTGCCAGAAAATGCGTGCAATCGCTAACACGTGCTCAATAACTGGTTTCAAATCGATTGGAGTGGTAATAGCAATTGTAGTATGATATATGGTGACCATGTAACCATATATTACTACTATATCAAATTTTTCTGCATCCAAAAAAAATAATTTCAATAGCATAGTATTAAGGTAGGTTAAAACGTCAGAAAAGCACGTTTTGCAGTAAATAATTACTACAGAAATATTCATTGTGCTACTGTAATCGCTAGGGCCAATCAGAATTCAATAAATTTGGCCAGAATATGTGTGCATTCGCTAACAGGTGCTCAATAACTGTTTTAAAATTGATTGGAGTGGTAATACTACTTGTAGTAGTATATATGGGGCCATGTAACCATCTATGACCACTATATCAAATTTTTCTGCATCCAAAAAATTTAATTTTAATAGTATAGTATTAAGGTAGGTTAAAACGTCTGAAAAGCACGTTTTGCAGTATATATCAACTACAGAAATAATCATCGTGCTACTGTAATGGCTACGGCCGATCAAAATTTATTAAATTTGGCCAGAATATGCGCGCTCAATAACTGGTTCAAAATCGATTGCAGTGGTAATAGCACTTGTAGTAGTATATATGGAGACCACGTAACTATACAGCCTGTTCAAAATTAAGTGTGCACTATTGCTATCTCGGTTGTTATTATAGCTACGAAGTTGGTTAAATTAGTAAAATAGTAGCATATTTCGTGCGGATTAAGATGGCGTAAACAAAAAAACAATTGAGCGTCGGGTTTTTGACATATGTCAGAAAATTCATTTTTTTTAAATGGAACTCCCTGTATATTTTGGCGTCAATCGATAGCCAATCTTCTTCTGAACAAAAAACTTCTGATACCCTACTATCCTAAAGTTAATAATAATGGAGATATACACCTGTTCAAAATTAAATGTGCACTATTGCTAACTTGTTCATTATGGGAGCTACAACGTCGGTTAAATGGGCGAAGTAGTAGTATCTTTTACGTGAATTACGTTGGTAATTATAAAAAAATAATTGAACATCGTATTTTTGAGATATTTAGCAAAACGTTTTTTTTTATTGGAACACCCTACTTATACATTTTAACATATTTTGATATATAATTCTAGCAACTCATTTAAACTTGTTTGTAGAGAATGTAATATTATTTCAGAATATGTTAAAACGTATAGGGTGTTCCAATAAAAAAAGAGTTTTGCTAAATATCTTAAATATGCGATGTTCAATTGTTTTTTTATAATTACAACCGTAATTCAAGTAAAAAATACTACTATCTTGCCCATTTAACCGACGTTGTAGCTCCCATAATAAACAAGTTAGCAATAGTGCACATTTAATTTTGAACAGGCGTATATCTCTATTGTTATTAACTTTAGGATAGTAGGGTATAAAAAGTTTTTTGTTCAGAAGAAGATTGGCTAACGATAGACGTCAAAATATACAGAGAGTTCCATTAAAAAAAATGCATTTTTTGGTATATGTCAAAAACCCGACGCTCAATTGTTTTTTGCCCCATTTTAATCAGCACAAAAGATGCTACTATTTTACTAATTTAACCAACTTCGTAGCTATAATAGCAACCGATATAGCAATAGTGCACACTTAATTTTGAACAGGCTGTATACTACTACTACTATATTAATTTTTCTGCATCCGAAAAATTCAATTTTAATAGTATAGTATTAAGTAACGTTAAAACGTCTGAAAAGCACGTTTTGCAGTAAATATTAACTACAGAAATATTCATTGAGCAACTGTAATGGCTAGGATCGATCAGAATTTAACAAATTAAACCAGAATATGCGTGCAATCGCTAACAAGTGCTCAATAAATGGCTTAAAATCGATTGGAGTGTTAATAACACCTGTAGTGTTTTAAATGGGGACCATGTAACCACATATTACTATTATATCAAATTTTTCGGCATCCAAAAAGGTCAATTTCAATAGTATAGTATTAAGGTGCGTTAAAACATAAGAAAAGCACGTTTTCAGTAAATAATTACAGAAATATTCATTGTGCTACTGAAATGGCTAGAGCCAATCAGAATTTAATAAATTAGGCCAGCATATGTGTGCAATCGCTAACAGGTGCTCAATAACTGGTTTAAAATTGATTGCAGTGGTAATAGCACTTGTAGTAATATATATGGAGACCATGTAACTATATATTACCACTATATCAAATTTTTCGGCATCCAAAAAATTTATTTTCAGTAGTATAGTAGTAAGGTACGTTAAAACGTCTGAAAAGCACGTTTTTCAGTAAATATTAACCACAGAAATATTCATTGTGCTGCTGTAATGGCTAGGGCCAATCAGAATTTAATAAATTTGGCCAGAATATGTGTGCAATCGCTTACAGGTGCTCAATAACTAGTTTAAAATTGATTGGAGTGGTAACAGCACTCGTAGTAGTATATATGGGGACCATTTAACAATATATGACTACTATATCAAATTTTTCTGCATCCAAAAAATTTAATATTAACAGTATAGTATTAAGGTACGTAACAACGTCTGAAAAGCACGGTTTGCAGAAAATATTAATTACATAAATATTCATTGTGTTTCTGTAATGGCTAGGGCCGATAAGAATGTAATAAATTTGGCCAAAATATGCGTGCAATTGCCAACAGGTTGCCAATAACGGGTTTAAAGACGATTGGAGCGGTATGAGCACTTCCAGTAGTATGTATGGGGAGCAGGTAACCATATATTACTACTATATCAAATTTTTCTGCATCCAAAAAATTTAATTTTAATAGTACGTTACGTTAAAACGTCTGAAAAGCACGTTTTGCAGTAAATATTAACTACAGAAATATTCATTGTGCTACTGTAATGGCTAGGGCCGACCAGGATTTAAAAATTTTTGCCAGAAAATGCGTGCAATCACTAACACGTGCTCAAAAACTGGTTACAAATCGATTAGAGTGGTAATAGCAATTGTAGTATGATATATGAGGACCATGTAACAATATAGTACTACAACGCCAAATTTTTGTACATCCAAAAAAAAAAATTCAATAGTATAGTATTAAGGTACGTTAAACCGTCTGAAAAGCACATGTTGCAGTAAATATTAACTATAGAAATATTTATTATGCTACTGTAATGGCTAGAAAGACCGATCAGAATTGAATAAATTTGGCCAAAATATGCTTGAAATCGCTTATAGGTGTTCAATAACTGGTTTAAAATTGTTTGAAGTGGTAATAGCACTTGTAGTAGTATATATGGGGACCACTTAACCATATATGACTACTATATAAAAATTTTCTGCATCCAAATATTAACAGTATAGTATTAAGGTACGTAAAAACGTCTGAAAAGCACGGTTTGCAGAAATTATTAATTACAGAAATATTCATTGTGTTACTGTAATGGCTAGGGCAGATCAGAATTTAATAAATTTATCCAGATTATGTGTGTAATCGCTAACAGGTGCTCAATAACTGGTTTAAAATAGATTGGAGTGGTAATAGCACTCGTAGTAGTATATATGGGGGTCCATTTAAACATATATGACCACTATATCAAATTTTTCTGCATCCGAAAAATTCAATGTTAATAGTATAGCATTAAGGTACGTTAAAATATCTAAACAGCACGTTTCGCAGTAAATTTTAACTACAGAAATATTCATTGTGCACTGTAATGGCTAGGGCCGATCAGAATTTAATAAATTTGGCCAGAATATGTGTGTAATCGCTAACAGGTGCTCAATAACTGGTTTAAAGTCGATTGGAGTCGTAATAGCACTTCTAGAAGTGTGGATGGGAACCATGTAACCCTATATTACTACTATATCAAATTGTTCTCCATCCAAAAGATTCAATATTAATAGTATAGTATTAAGGTAAGTTAAAACGTCTAAAAAGCACGTTTTGCAGTAAATATTAACTACAGAAATAATCATTGTGTTACTGTAATGGCTAGGGCCGATCAGAATTTAATAAATTTAACCAAAATGTGCGTGCAATCGCTAACAGGTGATCAATAGCTGGTTTAAAATTTATTGGAATGGTAACAGCACTTGTAGTAGTATATATGGGGACTATGTAACCATATATTTCTACAATATCAAATTTTTCAGTATCCAAAAAAGATAATTTTAAGAGCATAAGTATTAAGGTACGTCTGAAAAGCACGTTTTTCAGTAAATATTTACAAAAACATTCATTGTGCTACTGTAATAGCTAGGGCCGATCAAAATTTGGTAAATTTGGCCAGAATATGCGTGCAATTGCCAACAGGTGCTCAATAACAGGTTTAATATCGATTGGAGTGGTAATAGCACTTCTAGTAGTATGTATGGGGACCAGGTAACCCTATATTACCACTGTATAAAAATTTTCTGCATTCAAAAAAATCAATATTAATAGTATGTACCCATGTACCCATATATTGCTACTATATCAAATTTTTCTGCATCCAAAAAATTTAATATAAGTGGTATAGTATTAAGGTACGTTAAAACGTCAGAAAAGCACGTTTTGTAGTAAATATTAACTACAGAAATATTCATTGTGCTACTGTAATAGCTAGAGCCGATCAGAATTTAATAAATTTGGCCAGAATATGCTTGCAATCGCTAATACGTGCTCAATAACTGGTTAATAATTGACTGGAGTGGTAATAACACTTGTAGTAGTATATATGGGGACCATCTAACTATATATTACTACTATGCCAAATTTTTCAGCATCCAAAAAATTTTATTGCGATAGTATAGTATTGTGGTACGTTAAAACGTCTGAAAAGCACGTTTTTCAGTAAATATTAACTACAGAAATATTTATTGTGCTACTGTAATGGCTACGGCCGATCAAAATTTAAACAATTTGGACAGATTATGCGCGCAATCGCTAACAGGTACTCAATAACTGGTTTAAAATCGGTTGGAGTGGTAATAGCACTTGTAGTAGTCTATATGGGGACCATGTATCCATATATTACTACTATTACAAATTTTTCAGCATCCTAAAAATTTATTTGCAATAGTATAGTATTATGGTTCGTAAAAACGTCTGAAAAGCACGTTTTGCAGTAAATATTAACTACAGATTAATTCATTGTGCTACTGTAATGGCTAGGGCCGATCAGAATTTAAAAAATTTGCCAGAATATGCGTGCAATCGCTAACACGTGCTCAATAACTAGTTTAAAATCGATTGGAGTGGTAATAGCAGTTGTAGTAGTATATATGGGGACCATGTACCATATATTACTACTGTATTAACTTTTTCTGCATCAAAAAAATTTAATATCAATAGTATAGCATTAAGGTACGTTAAAACTTCAGAAAAGCACGTTTTGCAGTAAATATTAACTACAAAAATATTCATTGCGCTACTGTAATGGCTAGGACCGACAGAGTTTAATAAATTTGGACAGAATATGCGTGCAATCGCTAACAGGTGCATAATAACTGGTTTATAATCGATTGTAATGGTAATAGTACTGCTAGTAGTATGTATGGGGAACATGTAACGATATATTACTACTATATTAAATTTTTTGCATCCAAAAAATTCAATATCAATAGTATAGTATTAAGATACGTTAAAAAGCCTGAAAAGCTCGTTTTTCAGTAAATATTAACAGAAATATTCATTGCGCTACTGTATGGCGAGGGTCGATCAGAGTATAATAAATTTGTACAGAATATGCGTGCAATCGCTAACAGGTGCTCAATAACTAGTTTAAAATAGATTGGAGTGGTAATAGCATTTGTAGTAGTATATATGGGGTCCATGTAAGCATATATTACTACTACATCAAATTTTCTGCATCCAAAAAATTTAATTTTAATAGTATAGCATAAACGTACGTTAAAACGTCTGAAAAAATTGTTTTGCAGTAAATATTAACTTCAGAAATATTCATTGCGCTACTGTAATCGCTAGAGCCGGTCAGAATTTAATAAATTTGGTCAGAATATGCGTGCAATCGCTAACACAAGCTCAATAACTGGCTTAAAATCGTTTGTGGTAATAGCTATTTCGGCAACCAGCTGTAGTAAATCGATAATATTGTAACTGATGAGTGACATGAATACGGATAAAATATAATAAAATGCAATGAAAAGTCAGCTAAAGTAGCAAATTCACTTATTAAACGCTGCCTTAATGACAATTCAGCATCCAATTGCTAAGAGGGGGATAAAGATATTTCTTTTGCAATACTAGTATACGTAAAACACACCATAAGTGCACATAAAGCTTTATGTTTCCATGTGGCCAATCGCAAGTGCATAATCTGAAAAATACACACTCTATAAAAGTCCCAGAGTGCTATTTCGGCAGCCAGCTGTAGTAAATCGTTTATATAGTCACTGATGGGTACCATGCTTACGAATAAAATATAATAAAATGCAATGAAAATTCCGCGGATGTTGCAAATGCACTTATTAAATGCTATATTGATTCGAATTCAGCATCTAATTGCTAAGAGAGGCATACAGATATTTCTTTTGCAATACTAGTACATGTAAGACACTAGAAGTGCACATAAAGCTTTATGTTTTCATGTGGCAATTCGCAAGATCTGAAAGATACACACTCTATAAAAGTCCCAGAATGCTATTTCGGGAGCCAGCTGTAGTAAATCGTTCATATAGTCACTGATAGGTTCCATGAATATGGATAAAATGTAATAGAATGCAAGGAAAATTCCGCGGAAGTCGAAATTGTACTTATTAAACGCTATTTTAATGCAAATTCAGCATCCAACTGCTCGGAGGGGAATAAAGATATTTCTTTTGCAGTACTAGTACACGTAAAACACACAAGAAGTGCACATAAAGCTTAAGGTTTCCATGTGGCCGTTCCTATGTGCATAATCTGAAATATACACACTCTATAAAAATCCCAGCGTGCTATTTTGGCAGCAAGCTGTAGTAAATCGTTAATATAGTCACTAGTCACTAATGCGTACCATGAATATGGATAAAATATAATAAAAGGCAATGAAAGGTCCGCTGAAGACGCAAATGCACCTATTAACCGCTATCTTAATGCAAATTCAGCATCCAACTGCTAGGAGGGGGATAAAGATATTTCTTCTGCAATACTAGTACACGTAAAACACACCCGATGTACACATAAAGCTTTATGTTTCAATGTGGCCATTGGCAAGTGCATAATCTGAAAAATACACACTCTATAAAAATCCCAGTGTGCTATTTCGGCAGCCAGTTGTAGTAAATCGTTCATACAGTCACTGATGGGTACCAGTGTTGCCAGATTCCGGGATTTATCACAAATTTGCTGAATTTGAAACAGTTTGTGCGACACGATTTCTTACAAAGTCGTAAGTCGAAAATTTGATGATTTATTATTTTGCAAGTAGGTAACATTATTTTACCGCCATTTCGCCGTCTAGTAATCACGGCACCGGCCATCGGGGAAACAAGAACTTGATGAAATATTTAAGTTTTCTGAAGAAAATGTGTAGTGTAATCAAGCAATAAATATTCTCTAAAAAAAAAATTACGTTATTATTATTATTATTATTAAGTTGTGTCTTGTTCTGCGACTTTTAGATAGATTTGGCAACATCTGATGACTGGGTTGGCGACTTATGCAGAAAAAATCTGGCAACACTGATCTGTACCGTGAATACGGATAAAAAGTAATAAAATGCATGGAAGATTTCGCGGATGTCGCAAACGCACTTATTAAACGCTATATTAATTCGAATTCGGCATCTAATTGCTAGAAAAGCCATAAAGATATTCCTTTTGCAATACTAGTACACGTAAAACACAGATGGATCCCGAACAGCAGAGGGCACGAGTGCTGGAATACATGGCGCAAGACCAAAAGAGGACATTAGTGTAGCTCTTGGGACCAAAGCCACAGTCTCTCAAGCTGAAATCTTTGCTATAATGCAATGCGTCCAGGAAAATGCAAAACGCGGGTATTTCCAACAACGCATAAGCATACTTTCTGACAGTCAAGCGGCATTGAAAGCGCTTGAATCACCTCGTGTAAGCTCTGTGCTAACAAGAGAATGCTTAAGTCACCTGACACTCCTATCTGAAAAGAACACTGTTCAGCTCATTTGGGTGCCAGGGCACACAGGGATAGAGGGAAACGAAGCGGCAAACGCCCTCGCAAAAGCTGGTGCATCTACCCCATTTATAGGCCCAGAACCTGTATTTGGTATACCCAAACAAAGCATCCGAACGGCGATAGAAAAATGAACCGCTAGACAACACGCTTCTCGCTGGGATGCCACACAGGGACAAACACGGGGGAGGAAATAATTAGAACGCCTTCTCGCAGACTAACAACTGATGTCCTCCATCTAGGACGAACTCAGATCAGACGGCTGGTAGGACTAGTCACAGGACACTGTCACCTGAGAAAACACCTACACAAAATAGGCATATACAGAGGGGATATACTCTGTAGGTTATGTCAGGAAGAGGAGGAGACAGCCTCACACATCGAAGCCGGACAACTCGGCGCCGCCATCTCGGCGCCGCCGCCGGGACAACTTGGCGCGGAGCCATCTCGGCGCCAGCCAACTCGGCGACAGGCCATCTCGGCGCCGAATTCAAATTTGCAAAAACTACATTGTGCACTATGTAAGAAAATTATTATCAAAAAATAATAAATAAAGTGATTGCCTAAAAGCTGTCATCAAATGAAAAAAAAAATTATTGAGAATTTCTTGGTAAATCAAACACTGACGACCAGAGGTGGTTGCAAAGTGATTACAAATGCGCCAAACAAAAGTAGTCACATGACTTCCGTTATCAGTAAAATTTTACGTTTTTTTTTAATAATTACGAAGCATGCATTTACTAGTCAAGATAGAGACACATTTTACGAAAACAAGTTTTCTGGCCTTGAGATTGTTCAGTCAGCTAAAACTACCACACAATAAAAAAATCTCATTGATATCTTGATTAAATTCCGAAAAATAGCACTTTTTGGATTTACACAATTTTGAAAAACGCCATTTTCTAAGTAAATGCTTTTTATATGACAAATATTTCTTTAATGTTTATTTTCCAAATCAAAGAATTTTATTTTTAACAATTTTTTTTATTATGAAATAAAAAACTTATTGAAAAATGTTTGTTTTTCCATAGCCGTCCTTGTTAAAAGTAAAATTCTTTGATATGGGACCTAAACATAAAAGATAATGTGAGAGATCAAAGTTGGCAGAGGATTTTGAAATTTGGTATAGGAACCTAGATGTTGATTTTAAACAACTTCTCTTAATAACTTTTTGTCGTATTTGCTACATAAAAGACGCGCTACTCTACAGTAATAGTTATTTACCTAACAAGTTCGTAATTTTTCCGAATGAACACTTTGTTTGCAGCACGACCGAAGGAAGTGCTGCATGTAGTGCGAATTCGGGAAAATTTTTCCCGAAGGAGTTAGGTACAATGTTTTTTGTAACGAATAACTGAAAATATTTTTAAAAATTAAAAAAATTATTATTTAGTGTTTTACTAATTTACTGAGTTGACAGCACAAATCACTAAACTTTTATACCTATCCTATGCACCTGTTAGTTTTTGTTGACGTTTACAGCGCCTCTGGTGTTTGCAGGCGCAATTAAACCAACGAGGGACAATCCTCTATATAATAAAGGAGAACGATCCAGACGTGTGTGTCCCGAGGGCCCCCTTGGAGAGGGGCGGAGCCCCAAGAGCCCCCTTAGATATGGGTAAAGCCCCGAGGCCCCCCTTGGAGAGGGGCAGAACCCCGAGGGCCCCCTTAGAGATGGGCGGAGCCCCGAGGGCTGCCTTGGAGAGGGGCGAAGCCCAAGGGCCCCCTTGGAGAGGAACGGAGCCCCGAGGACACCCTTGGAGAGGAGCGGGGCCCTGAAGGACCCCTTGGAGAGGGGCAGAGCCCCAACGGCCCGCTTGAAAATGGGCGGAGCTCCGAGAACCCCCTTGGAGAGGGGCGGAGCCCCGAAGGTCCCCTTAGAGATGGACGGAGCCCCGAGGGCCGCTTTGGAGAGGGGCGTAGCCCCTAGGGCCCCCTTGAAGAGGGTCGGATCCCCGAGGGCTCCCTTGGAGAAGAGCGGAGCCCTGAAGGACCCCTTGGAGAGGAGCGGGGCCCTGAAGGACCCCTTGGAGAGGGGCGGAGCCCCAACGGCCCGCTTAAAAATGGGCGGAGCTCCGAGGACCCCCTTGGAGAGGGGCGGAGCCCCGAAGGTCCCCTTAGAGAGGGGAGGAGCCCCGAGGGCCGCTTTGGAGAGGGGCGTAGCCCCTAGGGCCCCCTTAAAGAGGGTCGGATCCCCGAGGGCTCCCTTGGAGAAGAGCGGAGCCCTGAAGGACCCCTTGGAGAGGGCCCGCTTGAAAATGGGCGGAGCCCCGAGGGCCCCCTTGGAGAGGGGCACAGCCCCGAGGGTCCCTTGGAGAGGGGCGAAGCCCCAAGGTCCCCTTTGGAGATGGGCGTAGCGCCGAGGTCTCCCTTGGAGAGGGGCGGCGCCCCAGAGGCCCCTTTGAAGATGGACGGAACCCCAAAAGCCCCCTTGGAGATGGGCCAACGTAATAGGCCTAAAAATGGTGGTAAATTGAATAGAATAGACCGCGACTGTATATACAGGGTGATTTTTAAGTTGATTATTTTCTTTTGCCAGGATATAAAGCTAAAATAAGTAAGCCATTTACCACTTTTGCGAAATATCAAAACTAACGGAGGTACAAGGTACAAAGTATGAACTAAAATTACTTAACGAAAATTAAACTAAACTTAATTTAACTTAAATGATTAAAATTATCAGCATTCTCTTCTACACACACATTCCGCGTATAAGAGCGATGCGGCAGCGGCATTTTGACGACACTCCCAGTAAATAATAAGCATATTCACTCATTCATTATTTTCATAAACATGAGCCATTATTGCAGCAATAACATTAAGAAAATTACAATGGAAAACTAGTTGACAGATCATTACTTGACAACAGAGATAAACAAAAATAAAATTGTCCAGCCGCCTTTGCGCCAAAGTTTAGTTTTTAATTTGAAACTTTAACACCCGGTACCTCTGTTAGTTTTGATATTTCGGAAAAGTGGTAATTAAAAAAAAATACTTATTTTTTTAGCTTTATTTCCTGGTAAACGGAAAGAATCAATTTAAAAATCACCCTGTATATAAATATATATATAAAAAAATATTGGTAATGTTTAAATTTCACTTTATACAGGATGGCAGCTTGTTCGAAAACCTATTTAGCCCGTATTAGATATATTGAGTGATTTTTACTTAGTTAAAAGTGGCGTTTTTCGAAGTTGTGTAAATCCAAAAAGTACAATTTTTCGGAAATTAAGCAAGATTTCCATACGATTTTTATTATGTGTTAGTTTTAGCTAACTCAACAATGTCAAGGCTAGAAAACAACTTTGTTTCGTAAATGTTGTCCCTATCTTGGGTAGTAAATTCTTTTTTCGTAATTATTTTTAAAAAATGTTGAATTTTACTGATAACGGAATCACGTGACAACTTTTGTTTGGCGCATTTGTAATCACTTTGCAATTACCTCTGATCGTTAGGGTTTGATTTTCCAAGAAATTTTAAATATTTCTTTTTCATTTGATGCCAGCTTTTTGGCGATCACTTTATTTATTATTTGTTTATAATAATTTTCTTACGTAGTGCACACTGTAGTTTGCGAATTTAAATTCGGCGCCGAGATGGCCTCGTGCCGAGTTGGCTGGCGCCGAGATGGCTACATCCTACAACTCGTTGAAGGTGCAGATCTATTTTAATAGGGTCAGGGGGGCGGGGTACAAAAGACCACAGAGTCGAAGTGCAAAACTGGGCTCACTACTAACCCATCAAAAATCCCTGCTTTTAATCAATCAATCACTGATGCGTACCATGAATACGAATAAAATATAATAAACAGCAATGAAAAGTCCGCTGGAGTCGCAAATGCACTTATTAAACGCTATCTTAATGCAAATTCAGCATCCAGCTGCTGGGAGAAGGATAAAGATATTTCTTTTGCAATACTAGTATACGTACAACACAGCAGAATTGCACATAGATCTTTATGTCTCTCTGTGGCCATTCGCAAGTGCATAATGTGAAAAATACACACTATTTAAATCCCAAAGTGCTATTTCGGCAGCCAGCTGTAGTAAATCGTTCATATTGTCACTGATGAGTGCCATGAATACGCATAAAATATAATAAAATGCAATGAAAAGTTCGCTGAAGTCGCAAATGCACTTGTTCAACGCTATCTTAATGCAAATTCAGCATCCAATTGCTCGGAGAGGAATAAAGATATTTCGGCCAAAATCCGTTAAAATTTAAACAGCCTAAAACACATAAATAAAATGTACCTAATTACAAAATTTCATGCCTGGTTAACGCATTGAACATTTTGTAAATTATTCATTCTTTATCGCTTTCTTGCCTTATAATGCTCATATGCTGCTTTGTATACTGCCAACTAGGGCATAATTTTGCGACTACGAAAAATTGTTTATCTACTCCAGTGGGATAAGTAACTTATTACGTCACTCATTTAACACTATTTCCAGTCATGTAATGCAGCTCATTACAACCACTAATGAATGACATAATGACATCTGCCTACTAAAATATTTTTGAAAATTACAGATTTAACATTTTTCTTAATGCATTTTTCTCAATTTTGGGCGGTTGTAGATAAAATTTTGTGCAATACATGTGTGATAATGCATCATTAATATACTTGTGTGCTTACACACACGCACTTATCTCACTTGTATAATAAACAACTATTACGGTCTGCTGCAGCATAGTGTCTTATAAAAATCGTGACTTTCTTATAATTCCGATCACCTCATCCAACATTAAACATAGAAAGCCCAACTAGACAGTCAAATATTGGCTTCTTAATGATTTTACACAAAATTCCATTTAGTTTTTTTTTAAGTCTATTAGTGACCCAATTTATGTAATTGCAGATATTTTATTGCCCTAAACTTAAAATCAATAGGTATTATTAAATAATTTGATAAAATTAATAGGTATTATTAAAGATGTTAAGATTTTGAAATTTGAAGTAAAATATGAAAGCAACCTGAGCAATTTATTTGTCGAGCTTTGACAGTAATTTTATGAAATACTTATTTTCTCCCGTTTCTTATGAGGTGTGTTCAAAAAGAAATTACATAAGGGTTGGCCATGGAATATAAAAGTAATGTCAACAGCAAGCTTTAGAATTCATTAACTGTTATCACTGTTGCTGCCTATGTAATTTCTTTTTGAACACATGGTATAAAGGTCTCTTGAATGTAAAAACTACTGCTTGAGCAAATGTCTTTTGTTTTTGTATCTGATGTAGGAATTCATATTTCAATCAGCCGTTTTCAACTAGGTTTATCAGTCACCTGTCAACTTTCAACAGTCCCTGATCAAAACCAATTTGATATTTTGTTTTAAAATTTCAAAAGTTACCTAACACATTTTTTATAGCTATTTGTATTACTATGGAGGAAAGTGTATCATTTCGTCCCGCGGATGTAGTTTAATTCCGCAGCTCTAGCGTTAGCGACAACAGTACCTAATCAATTGTAGTCATGCAATGGAGTAAATTACATTTTAGTCTAGAGTTATACATATGACACTTTTATATTTTATGATGAGACTATCTCTTGTATTCAGCTGCATTCAAATATATTTAAACATAAAAATCCCGATGCTAGTTGATTTATTATTAATCACATTGTCTCCCGTCTCTAATGGCAAAGAGAGTCAATCTATTATATTTCCTCCCACTGCCATTAGAAACCGACCAGGGAACCAAACGTATATTTTCGGGAAACCCCTAATAGGCGACAGAAAATGTCATTTTCGTATAATAGGGTAAACATAGTATTTTCGAACTGAGCCAACAAAAAATGCTCAAGTTGCGCCAATTCGATGACCATGTAGTGTTCTTTACAAAATCTAAATACAATTCAGCTGTCAAACAATTAAGAAATCCAATGCTGCACCCTGTATATTTAGGTAAGTTAAATTTTCGTCATTCAGCCTCATGTTAGGCGTATTTAATAGTAAATTGTTCTACAAAAAGTGAGAGTTTTTCAACATTTAATTGCGAGTGGATTAATTTATCACGAACATGAAAAAGTCACTTCTATAACATATTCAGCTATTTTTTCTAATACCATTACAAAATTTAGGCAAAATAAAATTCGACATTTCTTCATATTCGAAAATACTGTTTTTAAATCGACAGTAAAGAACGTCATAATCGTCAAATAAAATACGAAAAATCGACTTTTTGTATGCAGCTGAGCGATAGGTAAACGTCAACATAACCTACAAAAGTTTTCTCGATTAAAAAAAAAATGTACCCCTCTTCACTAGAAGTTTATTTTTATCCCTCATGTGGTTTATTTGCTTTGGCCCTACCGGCAACTAAATCCAAAATCGTGATAAAAGTGAACTTCAGTGATAACCTATGTGAAAATTAATATTAAAAAAATATATAAATCTGAACTTCCAAGTCCCTATACCTGAACGGACTTTGTATTAAGGTATATTAGGTTTAATGGGTTCATTATAACATAATCTATGCCCAATCAGTGTCCAGTTATATTTGGGACACCCTGTATAATTGTTATCCTTGAATTTATTTATTTACTTACATCTCACATTAAAACAAACTAAAAACTTTTGGTTTTGGTAAACAGTGCATGTAGCTACAAGATTTATCTTATTCTCCCTCATTTTATAACCATTGGCTGTTTTTACAATTTAAATAATTTTTTCTACTCCTGTAACTAAAACGGCATTTAACATACTAACATACACGTCGCTAAGTGACCTTTTAGTCATGCCTTCATAAGCTATGACTAAAGAGCCTCTTAGTCACGAGCTGAAGTTGGCAACGACGTTTTAGTCATGGGGTGAAGTTAGGTTCAAACAGTATTTGCTTTATTAGCCACAGCCAAAACTAAAATCAAGTTAGTTTTCAATTTTGAAAAGTCAACTTTGACGTTTGTCAAGCATAATTTAACCTAACATAATTTTCAAAATCTTAATGAAATAATGTTATATTGTCTAAATTTGCGGTCGTAGAAAAAGTATAGTATGCAACTCGTTTTATAAACTTATTAGTCACTCTTTTATTAAACACTCGCTCCGCTGAGCTTCGCTCGTGATTAATAAAATTCGTGACTAAAATGACGTTTATAAAACTTGATACATAATATACTATTGTTCATTATAACATTGAAGGGCATTGAAGGGTCACCTTCTTACGCCTGTTGTTATCGAGATCGACTCTGTTAAGTTATTATTTACTTTAATTTTTGTGAAGTTCTTAGTGTTTATGTTTTCAATTACAGTCCCTGCCAAAATAACCGGGACTCTTTTTTTACCTAATTCTCAAAATGCATCAACATGAGCAATTATTCTCGTTTTAACCGTATTTCCGTATGTGCCGGCATTTTTCAGAATTCAATAATGACTTTTGATGATATTTATTAATTTATGTCCTACTAGTACATTAATTGAAATTAATTACTCTATTTTAAGGTATCTTCGATTCAAAATAACGCTCCAGGGCAATTATTTTCTTCATAAGAACACTAGGGTTATTATGAAAAATTAACAGTATTTGTTTCCATGGATACAACTTTATTATGCACCACTGTCACAATGAAAATTAATGACAGCTCAGCTAATGTCACAAATCTAACTTAGATCAGCTAACTAGATCAATCTTAAATACTATATATCATAGTAATTATATGAATTGAATATGAATATGAATTAGGTAAGAAAATTGATAGGACATAAAACCTTGAAGGCACCACGGGCATTATGAGCTAAGAGCCCGCGATTGTTGTACACACCTCGGGCCAATGGCCCTCGGTTAGTACACTAACAATCTTGGGCTCTTATTTTACTCATAATGCCCTTGGTACTTTAATAACTATAGAATTATCAGAATTGTTTTCGCATTATGAGAATTAGGTAAAAAAAGTGTCCCGTTTTTTTTGGCCGAGGTTGTAATTTCAGAGGAGTTCCTCGTGTCACTTTTTCATCTAGTATATTGACGACGTCAAACGCTTTCATCAAATCTATAAAGCTTAGATAATTATGAGTTTAATTAGGTATGTACTGTTTGAGGATTTCGCGGTTACTGGAATTATTCTCCTTAGCATAGAATTTCGGCTTAGACCGCGTAGTATTTGTATATGAACACCCAGCATTCTCTGGCTTAATGTGCCTTGCACCTTGTGAAGTCGAGCCTTATGTTAAAGGCTCGACTGATAAGATAGGACGTGTCCTGCAACGATGCAACATCAAAACTGTGTTCACGAGCAAGGAAACTTAGGGTAACGGCTTCAGATCGGTAAAAGACAAGATTCCAAGTTTAAAAACCGCTGGCGTATATCGCATTCCTTGTTCTTGCGGCTCGAGTTACATCGGACAGACTGGTCGTTCCGTTGATCTAAGACTCCAAGAACACAAACGCGATTGCAAACACAGACGCATCACAAAATCAGCCGTAGCGGAGCATACATTTACAAATGGGCACACTCTAGAATTTGAGCATGCCAGAGTACTTACCAGAATACCTCATTACTTCCCGCGAGTGATACGTGAAGCCATAGAAATAGAAAAACATCCAAATAATATCAACAGGGAAGATGGCTTTAAGCTTAGTAAAACGTGGACCCCTGTGATTCACGATCTAAAGCATTACAACCACTGTGCGTCATACGGCCACGCCCCACGGATTACGTTGCACTCGGATGACCAACTAGCGTTAAGCCACTCCGCACGCCTGGCACAGAAGACTATAAATAGCTCCACACCGACCTTCGGTTCTTAGTGCGACTTTCACTCTGATGATGCATTCTGCAAGGTCTTGCGAAACGTTAGTGAATATGGATGCACAAACAGCAAAACGGCCAAATCTGCCTAAGTATCCTCGTTCTCAAGATACTCAAACAACACGAGCCACCAAAGAGCATGGCAATCGCGCGGGTTTTTGCTCGACTTCGCAAGGTGCAAGGCACATTAAGCCAGAGAATGCTGGGTGTTCATCTACAAATACTACGCGGTCTAAGCCGAAATTCTATGCTAAGGAGTTTAATTAGGTATTCTGGGGGTTTAAAATTCTAGTGATTTCTCGATTATTTTATAATGTATTGCAATGGTTTTGTGCTCTCTACAATTCTGCTTGCCAATTGAGCTAGAATACATTAAAAATTAAACCGAGACACAGAATTAATTATTTTAATTAGTGCAAGCTTAGCCTACTTTTATTGAAATAAATGCACTGGTAACATGAAAAGCTAGTTCAAAAGGGTTACGTTATTGGGCTCAAATTTGACGAGGTTTTGGAAGTGCGAATGCAGTTAGATTGTATCTGACGATGGTCGCGTTTACGTTTGCAGTATTATGTTTGTTCTTGTACGGAATGGTTTGCACAAGTACAAAGTTATGAGCATTATAGTGGTCAGAAAGCTAGGACCAGAATGGCAAAGGAACTGAAAGGTATAGCAATGCAGTACGAGGATTAGAAACGTTGCAAGAAGCAACCGACAGGAAATGTTGCAAAAGAGCAACCTACGAATAGCAAGGAAATAGAACGAAGAACATTATTAAGTGCATAATAAACTACAGAACATAACAGTGCGGTAAAAAACACAGTGAAATAGCAGAGTATTAAGTGTAGTGCATTATAACCTAAGAAAAACATTTATTTAGCCTGTAAGAATTAAAGATGTTATCAAAACCTTATTCTCTAAGTTAATTTTAAGTATCAAACCTTATTTCCTTTTAAACAATTGTGGTGTTATGTTGCTAAGATACCAGATCTTCTTTTGTTTAACAATCACAGAGTAGGCTTTGAAATTGCCCAAGCTGTTAACATTGTTCTAAGTTAGCTCCCAGAAAAGTTTAACTTTTGTTAATAAAAACACATTCATTTAGTGCAAGTGTTGGTTTTATTTAACCTCAATAGTATATGTATACAGGGTGCCCGGATTTCGTAGGGACAACATGGGTAACAGTTTGCCAGTCTTCAAGTGGTGTAATTTGTGCTGATTCGTCGTCAATAAAATCCAGGCAGGTGCGGTCCAGATACGGGCTACGTTTTGGGAGTCGATACTACAGCAGCAGCTAGTTGGAGCCAAGTTTGGTGCCTTCAACACCTAGAGGCGTTCTCTACGCAGAACTTCGTGCAGAAATTAGAGTCGCCATGCCAGCAACAGCCAAGAAAACGCGTTGGCGTCCCCTGAGAGGTGCGATCAGCATCGGAGGAATCTGTAAACCAGGTATTTTGGCCAATTTTCATCTTCCAGAGCCCTTTTATTTCTCTGAGGCCTGCAAGGTTGGGGTTTCTGCTACGCATTGCCGCAGTTCCTGATTATCTAGTGCATCTCAGAATCCAGAAATCGGTGAGGCGTTATTAGAAATTGTAGCAATTCAAAGGAAAATTGTCCATTCGTTTGCAAGCTAAAACAATTGATGTTGGCGTCAGTTGTACGTCACGCTAGAACAAAAGCCGTTAGTACTGTTGCTATGCGAGAATAATTATTGCTTGCCTGAGTTATTTTGCTGATTTTGGCATCGATTTAAATCAATTATTGCGATTAATACGAGTGCACACCGCTTTGATGGTGTTTAATGTCAATTTTGAAGGTTAGCTACTTCAGATTTAATTTTGGTGGGTTCACAAACAAAATCTGAGTTAAACTGGAGCTACTAAAAGTTAGCTTGCTCTACCCAGTATTTCTCGAACACCCCTGAGACAGAGTAATTATGTTCACCGGAGCAGCCGAATATTATTGCATATAGTTAAAATGAAATAAGGGCACAAAATCGTTCAATTTTGCATTAAAATATTTGTACTTACTTTTTAATAAGTCTAAGATCGTGCACAAGCAGCACTATTCTATTTCAGTAAGTAAAAATGTACTCTCTATATTTCATAGTCGTATATTTTAGATAACAGAAGCCGTAATGAAAACTCGAGTGCCACAGTTACATTCTATTGTTGGTAGATTGTTGTGGAACCGCTGATCACATTCTCACGCGAAATGTACTGCGCATGCCGAAAAGTTCGTTTTTGTGTATGTGCCCTTCATTAAATAACAAATGTTTCGTCTTTTGTGTCAATGCAATTGTTTTGTGCTCACGGCCGTTCGGCAATTGTCAGGGGTTTTGTGGTTTTAACTTTATTTGTTACGATCCAGGTTTTAATGTTGATATTAGGCATTTGTGAAACTTAAACCGCGATATATTTACCATTTGATAATCGTTACAGGAGTTTGTTTCAACTATTTCAGACCGCAGTTGCAGTATATCTGTAATATAAATACGTAAACCAACACCTTTACAGCCGGTGTGTCTGGTATGTATCACAATATAGTGTGGCTGCCGGCATATACAACCTAGGAAAACGCCAATAAGTTAGATCGGTCTCGCTGCACGCAGAAAATACATTCATTTACATTGTTCTACTTAAGTTATGTATCGACATATTCCTCAATTTTCACTAGAAATATTATAGTTCGTGGTTCGCATTCACTTACAGTTCCATTTAATTTTAATTTGTAAAAAAATTTACAAACTACGTTGTGTATGCTACCGGCCATACTGAATAACGCTACAATATTTATAAATGTCTAATAATATTTCGGTAAGTAAATGACCGGCAAGCATGTAATATGAATTTCTTCTTCTTTCAGAACCTGGACGAAACTTCCAAGTGTGATGGAATAGGGACAAGATGTCTTTTCTGATTCTGTAGATTTACGTCACAGGCTTCAGGTATAAATTTAATCAATTGTCAATTGACCGTGGGAAACGATCGTTAGCAGTCAGAAAACACTTCACTCGCTCAAAAATATATCAGATCTGTGTAGTAACTTGTATTTTAATATTGGTTTTCCTAAAGTTGTTTATAAACCGGTTAATTGTAAATCTTAAAATAACTTATTGATTACACCTACAATCTTTGATAGTTAATCTACTTTTTTTACTGTTTGTAAATTATTGCTAAATTTGATTACTTACTGATTCGATACTACACATACTTTGTTTCGGAAATGTTTCTTCCTCGAACCTAAATAAACTTACATCTCATGGTAATATACTATTTGCATGTCTATAATTAAGTTTTTTAATGCAGTTTATCATGCATGTTGCAAGTTATGTTTCTACAAAATATATACTTACGTAAAGATTTGATCTACTTGTGTAATAACATTTCTCCTTTGAATAAGATTTACTACAACTTTGAAAATGCACTGATATTTAAAATTACAACTTTTATCAGCTTTTAATATCTAAAATTTTAATAAGTTTCAAATGTGTTATTTGTTTCTATTCTTTTGAACGTACATTACATGTTAACATAGAATAAATAGAATATGAAGGTATACGATCATTGCCTAATACTGTAGTATGGATTTATAAAAATGTCATGCACTGCTGTTGACAGTTATGTAACTCTTGTAACCCATTCAATTGCCCGTACAAACGAATACTGCTACTGATATTGCCTTATGAGTAATGTATTCAATTTCACGTAATATATCTCTGCTCATCAACACTTTTGACCCCTTTTTTAACATTTTGAAAAATGAAGTAAATCTTTGGTTTTACATAAATAGTATTAACATTTCAGCTGAAAATATCGATAATTGTATGTATGTATGTCCAGCACTTCAGGCCTGAAGGCCTATGGCTTGAATGATTTCCTTCCACCTTTTTCTGTTTTTGGCACATGCTTCCCAGTTTCTGACGTTTAGCTTTCTTAGGTTGTCCTGTACGTCTTCCCATCACGTTCTTCTGGGTCTTTTCCTCTTCTTATTACCTCTTAACTCTTGATCAAACATACGCCTTGACATCTGGTCCTCATTTAGCCTTGTTATGTGTCCCAGCCACCTCAATCTGCTACGTTTGGCATGGTTTACTGTACTTGGTTCCCTGTATGTTTCTGTCAGCTCTGCGTTATATCTTCGCCTCCATATGCTTCCCTGATTGACACCTCCAAATATACATCTTAATATTCTGCGCTCCCAAGCTTCTTTTGGTTTTCTTGTGTTAAAACCCACAACTCGCTACCAAATAGCACTACTGGCCTTATCACCGTTTTATATAGCCTTAGTTTTACTGTACATGACACATTTTTCGACCTGAGTAATTTCTTATAGCTCACAACACATTTAGATCCGGGTACTATGCGCCTTTCTATCACCTCATCATAATTACCGTCATTTAGTATTTCCACTCCAAGTTACACTACACTTTTTTTCTCTTCGAATTCCCAACTCTTCTCCGATCTTGCACTTTGCATTTTTAACACTTCTGCCGTGTGGCCCCGCCTGCTACCCAATATTACAAACTCGGTTTTTGCTTCTTTGATCTCCAGACCTACCCCTCTTGCACTACTTTCTAGGCTTATGAATAGTTCTTTCAGCTCCTCCCTTGTTTTGACTAGCAGAACGAGGTCATCCGCGTACGCAAGGCACTGATGTGAGTTTCCTAGCACGTTGTATCTCATTTTGATTCTGCTTTTCCTTACAATAGACTCCAGGACTATACTGAACAGACTAGTCGACAAAGAGTCGCCCTGTTTCAGGCCTTTCTCACTTATAAAACCTTTTTGACAGTTGTTCCTTGCATCTCACCTTATTGGTCATCCTCTGTAGGTCATCCTGATAAGTGATATTAATTTATTTGGGAATTCTAGGCTACCCAAAGCTTTGTATACATCCGCTCTTTAAAATCAACGTTTTTCTTTCTTGTCCGCCTTTTTTGGTTCTGTTTCATTATGAATACTTGGTCGATGATCGATTTGCCTTTTCTGAAGACCGCCTGGTACTGCTCTATTATCTCTTTGGATCGTTCGTCCAGTCTCACTTTTATCATAGTGGCCAACACCTTGTATATAACACTGAGTAAGGAGATCGGCCTATAATTCTGTGCTAGCTATTCATTATATACAGTGTGTTTCACTGTACATGGAAGCACCCCTGTATTTGCTTTGTTTTTGTATGAATCGATTTGAATTTTTTACCAGTTGTACAACTCACCAAGAGGCATCTATTCATGTCCTTGAACGCAAATGACGTTATTAGCCTGACCTACTACGATGAAGAATATGGGTCGTATTGTCAATATTTTGCATCGCGTTAGAGTTACAACAAAACGTTATTAAGAAAAGTTGTTTAGAATCAAAAGAGTACCCCAGATACCAATTTTCGTTTAATAATTCTAATTTTTAATTTTTATCCATAAATTTGTCAGTCCCAAATTTCAACTTTTAATTTTGCTATCAAATGGTGCCATGGAGAAACAACATTGTTGCAAATGTCATTAGCTTTTAATAATGGCTGAATTACGTTTAACTGTAGCTGAGAAAGTAGAAATAATTACAATTACTGGTGAAAATGCAAGATCCAATAGAGAAGTAGCTAGAATATTTAATGGAAGGCATCCAGGGTGTGCACCTATTTATCCTGACACAAATTAAAAAGTTGATTAATTTTTTAAATACTTTCAATAATAAAAATGCTGTTTCTCCATGGCACCATTTGATACCAAATTAAAAGTTGAAATTTGGGACTTTGACAAATTTATGGATGAAAATTAAAAATTCGAATTATTAAACGAAAATCGGTATCTGGGGCATTCTTTTGATTCTAAACAACTTTTCTTAATAAATTTTTGCTGTAACTCTAACGCGATGCAAAATATTGACAATACGACTCATATTCTTCATCGTAGTAGGCCAGGCTAATAACGTCATTTGCGCTCAAGGACATGAATAGATGCCTCTTGGTGAGTTGTACAACTGGTAAAAAATTCAAATTGATTCATACAAAAACAAATAAAATACAGGGCTGCTTCCATGTAAAGTGAAACACACTGTATATATTCAGTCAGGGCCGTAACTAAGCAAACTTTTATTATACGCAAGCCAACATTTTTGTGCCCTTCAGTACACTAACGATATATGAGACACAAATACTAATGTTAATCTATGATTTCTACATTTATTATCTACGAATATATGATGTAATTTCAATATAGTTTAGGAAAATTAGTCAGCTAATTATCTTCTTATAATAATATATTTGACGTTTCGTCAGCTCAGCTGACTTCCTCAGAAAATAGACATTACGTTGAATACAATAGACTAAAAGAAAAATGAGATTAAGGTTAGATCACTTAAACAACCTTATGTAATGTCGATTGAAATTTTGTGATTGTAAAGTTGTACAATGTTCTAAGGTAATAATAATTCTTACAATATAACTTGAAAAGAATATTTAAAAAGATTTCGTAGATATAAAATGTCAGATGTCAAAATTTGAAATCTAAATTTTCTTATTTTAAAGGTATAACTTGAACTTGATACAAAAATTTTATTGTAAAAGATATCTTGATATTAAGTGTAATTTAAATTATATAGTTTTTTTTCTTTGTTAATTATAGAAGAAAATTTAGAGAAGACTATAGTAAATGGAATGAAGATTTTCTATGTCGGTTTTGTAATTAATAGAATTTGTATTTTTTTTTATTTCAATCATTTCATATATAAGGCGTTTTTGTAAAATATTTTCTTTTTGCAATATTTTAGGTGAGTTAAAATTAAAATTATGATAATTATCAACTGCATGATCTGAGAGGGCAGTATTTTGTTTATTTGGGTTTAAAATTTTTGTTTTTATAGAATTTTTATGTTGAGTTAATCTTTTTTTTAGATTTTGTTTTGTTTGTCCTATGTATTTAGCTTTGCAATTATTACAATTAATTTGGTAAACAATATTTGATTCAGAATGAATTTTTGTTTTATCTTTTAGATTGTTAAAAAATTGATTTCCTATTGTATTGTAATTTTTATAAGAAATATTAAAATTATTTTTGTTTGTTAATATTTTACTTAAACGTTGTGATAGTTTTGGTATGTATGGGATGGAAATGTAAAATGGATTTTTAATGTTTTGATTGTTATTAAATTCTTGTCCTAAACAGTTAGGGTATAAATTGATAGTTGCATTATTATTTGTGTTATTATTTTTAATTTTATTTATTCTTTTCTTAATGTTGGTGTTAATGAAGTCAATAGGATAATGATTTTTTAATAATATTTTCTTAATTTTTATATTATCAATATGAAATTTATTTGAAGATAATAAAATTGCACGGTCAATTAAGCTATTAATTACACTGCTTTTAAATGACAGAAACTTATAGTAAAGAAAACAAAGATCCTACAAAGTTCAAAATTTTAATAACAAAACTTTAAAATATTGGAATGACAATAATTATATAGATAATAACACTTATAAAAAATTAATAACTCATAATGGACTACTACCAAAAATTTATGGTTTACCTAAATTACATAAAAACAACTACCCTTTACGACCAATAATAGCTTCATATATGAGCCCATTATATAAATTATCCAAATATTTTTCAGATATTCTAATTAATGTTACCCAAAAAAACCAATATAGTGTAAAAGACTCATGGACATTTAAAAAATTTATTGATACAATAACAATTTCAAAAGATCATGTTTTATTCTCCTTAGATGTTGTATTACTTTATACAAACATTCCAATAACTTTAGCCATCAAAACCGTAGAACAATTTTGGTGTCAAATAGAAAAATTTACCAATATTCCTAAACAAGAATTTATAAAAGTAGTTGAATATATTTTACAATCTACGTATTTTTCTTTTAATTATCAAACATACAAACAGAATTTTGGTGTTGCAATGGGTCAGCCTTTAGCTAGTACTATTGCAGATTTGGTATTACAAAAAATTGAATCTGAAATTTTAATTAACTTAAACGAAATTAGTTTTTATAAACGATTTGTAGATGACAATTATTTGTACTAATAAAAACCAAATAAACAAAATTTTTAAAACATTTAATAACTACCACCCAAGATTAAAATTCACAATTGAAAATGAAAATATAAATAAATCTATAAATTTTCTTGATCTAAATTTAATAAGAACAGAAAATAATAATATTGAAACGAATTGGTATAGAAAAGAAACTAAAACTGATAGATACTTAAACTATAATTCTCAAACAACTATAAAATATAAAAGAAGTGTAATTAATAGCTTAATTGACCGTGCAATTTTATTATCTTCAAATAAATTTCATATTGATAATATAAAAATTAAGAAAATATTATTAAAAAATAATTATCCTATTGACTTCATTAACACCAACATTAAGAAAAGAATAAATAAAATTAAAAATAATAACAAATAATAATGCAACTATCAATTTATACCCTAACTGTTTAGGACAAGAATTTAATAACAATCAAAACATTAAAAATCTATTTTACATTTCCATCCCATACATACCAAAACTATCACGTTTAAGTAAAATATTAACAAACAAAAATAATTTTAATATTTCTTTTAAAAATTACAATACAATAGGAAATCAATTTTTTAACAATCTAAAAGATAAAACAAAAATTTATTCTGATCAAATATTGTTTACCAAATTAATTGTAATAATTGCAATGCTAAATACATAGGACAAACAAAACAAAATCTAAAAAAAAGATTAACTCAACATAAAAGTTCTATAAAAACAAAAATTTTAAACCCAAATAAACCAAATACTGCCCTCTCTGATCATGCAGTTGATAATTATCATAATTTTAATTTTAACTCACCTAAAATATTGCAAAAAGAAAATATTTTACAAAAACGCCTTATATATGAAATGATTGAAATAAAAAAAAATAACAAATTCTATTAATTACAAAACCGACATAGAAAATCTTCATTCCATTTGCTATAATCTTCTCTAAATTTTCTTCTATAATTAACAAAGAAAAAAAAACTATATAATTTAAATTACACTTAATATCAAGATATCTTTTACAATAAAATTTTTGTATCAAGTTATACCTTTAAAATAAGAAAATTTAGATTTCAAATTTTGACATCTGACATTTTATATCTACGAAATCTTTTTAAATATTCTTTTCAAGTTATATTGTAACAATTATTATTAACCTTAGAACATTGTACAACTTTACAATCTCAAAATTTCAATCGACATTACATAAGGTAAGAGTAAATATACATTATTTAAGTGATCTAACCTTAATCTCATTTTCCTTTTAGTCTATTGTATTCAACATAATGTGTATTTTCTGAGGAAGTCAGCTGAGCTGACGAAACGTCAAATATATTATTATAAGAAGATAATTAGCTGACTAATTTTCCTAAACTATATTGAATATACCTAAAAGACAGCTGTTATAAACAAATATAATATGATGTAATGTATTCAAAACAGACAGCTAGGTATTCAAAAATAAATCCAACATTTTTAATTCAAACATTTTAAAAAGAAACAACTAAATATTAAAAAAACAAATAAAATAAGAACAGAAAACAAGATTATAAAACACAACAAAAATATAAATATATATTATTATGTAGTCGGTAGACCCTTTTATAAATCCCTATATATAAATGTGTGGTGTACCTGCATCTCTATATATTTTCATCGGCACCGATTGAGCACATTTCGCCCACAATCGGAACGCCTCTGCGTCATTTATAACGCAACGATAAGCATACGCATTTATCAGTGAACGCAAGTTCGAATCCCACTGGCTGCAATGTTTTTTAATTCCCAAATTCACGTAATTCGTATAAATACTACTTGTTTCAGTATTATTAGCAGCATTAAGGTATTTTTTTACCTATTTTGTAGATTGGGAAGACTTACCATAATTCGATCTAGCAAAAGTTGGTTTTCTTGCAGCACGTTTCTGTATTAAAGACGTTGAAAACATTTTCTTTTGTAACTTTTATGTACTACGCAAGACAAAAAGAACTGTCTGCCTTAATATGTACAGTTGCTAGGTATTCCTAACTTAACCCTCAACTTGTTTAGACGTTGCTATAAATCAACATTGTTATAACAAATGTAATTGTTTAATGCCCCTAATGAAATTATGCTAAAATCTTTATCAAGAGTTGTCTCATTTTTTTGCTTGCATCGTACAATTCAATTTTTAAAATGCAAAAAATATTTTAATAAGAAAAAGACCACCTATGTGGTGCGCTCAAAAGCTAGTAAAGACATGTCAATATGTTAAAGTAATACAACAAATAATTACATTATGCGTAGTAACATGAAAATAGAATAAGGTTCTATACTCGCAGCCACACTGTCACCCCGTCTTGTAGTAGTCAATATATTTAAAACGCAAAGCTTTTTCTGTCGGCATCTAGTATAAGTCTTGCATTAGGCCGAGTTCGATAATTCTTTTTTTAATAAAAAGCTGCCACCATGTAAGGTCGCAGAGTGTCTTAAATTGGACAAATTCTAGTGGGCAAGTGATTGTAGCGAAAAATACTGTAGTAGTGGAACAAGTAATATAATTTCACGGCGTTCTCGCGGCTGAGCAATTGATCGGAGAAAAAACCTCAAGTACATAAAATTTAAGAAATTTTATCCTCTTTCATTTCATATAGGTGCAATATTTACGAAAAATGGATAGTTTTCGAATAATTTTAGAAAAACTAAAGAAAAAACCGTTTTTGCTTAAAAAACGCGTTTTCGGTCAAAATTCATGTTGGCAAACCTGATATTCGTGTACAGCGACCCAAAAAACATAAATATAGGAACCAAATATCAAAACTCCACCAAAACTTTTTCCCATTTTCTACCATCTGACTGGACTATAAGCTCTCAAAATCGGTCTGTGGTGTTCTGCGTTCTGCAATTTGAAATCGGCCACTGTACAGGGTGTTTGCTCAAATTTTGACAGCTTCTAGCGACTGTATTATTCCAGATAGAAAAAAAAATTTCAGATAAAAATTGTAGGGTATCATCCAAACCGTCCGAATTTGCTACTTAAAGAAACAATTGAGCATCACGGGTTAACTTTTTGACTTATTGTATACTTTTGTTTAATGGAACACCCTATATAAGTATATATTATGTGTTTATTGGATAGCTCTTAAAATTTTCTTTTCAAAAATATAGAAGTTGCCTATAATTACTTCATTCATTGTTGAAATGTCCGCTATTAAAGAATCAAAATATTACTAATTTACTATATGAAATAAATAATATATAGGGTGTAGTAGAAAATTCGGACGGTTTGGATGATACCCTACAATTTTTATCTGAACAATTTTTTTCTATCTGGAATAATAAAGTCGCTAGAAGCTGTCAAAATTTGAGCAAACACCCTGTATCAGCGATGAGCCCAAAGCAGTAAATGTATGTGTAATATGTGCAATCAGTGGACCCACTCCAACAGTTTTTTTTTAAATTTAAGTTAATTTGTCGCTATTGATGTTTTACATTGAGCTTTAAAAATGAAAAAATTGTTATAATTAGAATAGGCGGGCTACAAAGCTAGTAATTCTAATGTTTTAATTGATATTGGTGAGAGTTATAAAACAAACGCCATTACAAACTGATAGATATCTAACATTCCCTTCGAAAATTGCACAAGGAAATGTATCGAACAGATTGGGTGCAATTCGCATTATTTGGGCTAGTCGGTAATATTTCAGTGCCATTTTGGCGCCCCTTACTGCTTGCGCCTGTAGGCGGGGGTCTATACCTAGTTACGGCCCTGTATTCAGTTCTTCAGGCGCTTAAGGCCCATGGCTTTTGAAAGTTTGTTCTTCCATCGTTCTGTATCCTTGGCTATTTCGTTCCATCTCTCCTGTGCAAATTTTTGTAAGCCTTCCATTACACAACCATCCCAGCTTTGTCTTGACCTGCCTCTTTTGTTTCTTCCTCGGTTTTTCTTGGTAAATTTTTTTAACGGCTCTTCTGGCAGTCTTATTAAATGTCCTAACCATCTTAATCTGTTTCTTCTTACTAATTTTATAGAGCTCCAGTCTACACGCACCACTAGCTCTGGTTCTCCTTTCTCTGGCTGTCGCCTTAACACCATGTAATTTCATTTGTTTTCATTTATTTTCAGCCCCACTTCCGGCTTCCTTTGTAAACCTGCTCACTATATCTTTAACTTCCTCCCTCGTTCTTGCTAAGATAACTACATCATCGGCGTATGCTAAAATCTGATGTGAGTTTCTGAAAATAGTTCCTTTCTTATGTATCTTGCATTTTCTAATCACTCCTTCTAGTGTTATATTAAATAGAGTAGTTGACAAAGGATCTCCCTGTCTCAATCCATTTGTTGTTTTAAACTCCTTTGTCAGATTCCCATTCACATTAATTTGACTATACGTGTTTTCCAGGGTCATATTTATCAGTCTTACTATTTTCTCTGGATATTTCATTTCCTTCAATGTTTCGATTACTTTCTCCCTCTTGATTTTATCATATGCCTGATGAAAATCTATGAATACGGAATATAATTTTTAAGTTTTTTTCCCAGCATTTATTTTTTATCTGCCTAAGACTGAAGATGTGATCGGTAGTTGACCTATTGCGTCTAAAGCCCGCTTGGTATTCTCCTAACTCTTCTTCTGACTGTTTTTTAATTCTGTTATCAAGGATTTTACAAAATATTTTGTAACATATATTCAATAGTGAGATGGACCTATAGTTTTTACATTTTGAGTGTTCTCCTTTCTTATATATCCCCAATCATCTGGCATCTCTTCCTTTGTTCATACCTTTCTAATTATTTCATAAATTCTCTTACGCAGTTCTCCTCCGCCATGTCTTATAAATTCGTTCACAATCTCATTCGTTCCTGTGGCTTTGTTACTTTAAAATTTTTTAATTGCTTCTTCTATCTCTTCCATCCGGGGCATTTCAACATCATTTTGGTCTATTTTTTTTGGGTTCCTTTCAACTGCTTCAGTTACTTTTTCTTCACCTAATACTTCTATGTAGTGTTGTACCCATATATCTTCTATTTCTTTCTCATTTCCTATTTTATCTCCTTTGTCATTTTGCATTATTGTTACTTTGGATTTGTAATTTCTTCTGACTTCATTTGCTTTCTTATAAAACTTTCTTACATAATTTCTATTGTACTTCTCTTCCAATTCTTCCAGCAACTTAATTTGTTCTTCTCTTTTCTTCTTCCTCATCTTATACTTTACTTCCCTTCTTATTTCTGTATATCCTTGCTCATTTTCGTCATTACGGTTTTGTAAGTATTATATAGCTGTTCATTACCATTGTTATAAATAGCGGTTATAATTGCCGTTGACCATTCTTCTGGCATCTGCTTTTCCTGCCATATCTGCATTATTAAATCATGCACCGCCTTAAAGATCTGATGTCCCCCTTATTTGAACAGTTCTATAGGCAGCTCATCTACTTCTGGGCTTCTGTTGTTTTTCATCTTCATGATAATATCCGTAACTTCCTCCAGTGTCGGTTCCCTTAACTTAGAGTTGTTTGTGCCTTCGTAAGGTGTTGCTCCTTAATTCTCTGTTTCCCCTTGCTTCTGCTCTAGAATTCTTTTGAAGTGTAGATCCCACATGCCCTGTATTGCCCCTGTTTCTGTGATTAATTTTCCTTTCTCGTTCCTGTAAAACATAGTTCTGTTTTTACCTGCCACTTTACTTTCTTTTAAGCCTCTGTAGAATTCTCTTATCTGCTTTGTTTGATGGTTTTCTTCTAGCTTTTCTATTTTTTGTAGCTTTTGTTCCGACACTTTGTTTTCACTTTTCTACAGGCTTCTTTATATTTTCGTAGTGCTTTTGCAATATTTTCTTTTAACATTGTGAGTCTTGCTTTCTTCCGCTCGTTTACCACTTTTGCGCAGCTCTCATTAAACCATTCCTTCCCCCGATCTTGCTTTGGTCCTTTCTAGACCTTGCGCTCATTGCCTGACTGTATATTTGATTGCTTCCCATTATTCATTGACTGTATCCTGTGGGTTGTTGGTTTTACTTTGTTCTATGGCTTTTAAATATTTGCTTCGCGTTTTCTCTGTTTACATTGCCTCAATCTCTTATCTAATTCTCTTTCTTCCTTTTTTCCCCCGCTAATTTCGGTACTTCCTGCCTGAATCTAGCTCTGACCAAAAAATGATCAGAGCTAATATCCGCTCCTCTGAATGTTCTTGCATCTTCTATACTGTTTGAGTGCTTTCTCTCTATCAGCACGTGATCGATTTGGTTGTTTGTACTACCGTCTGGGCTTGTCCATGTGATTTTATGTATGTCCTTATGCTTAAATTGAGTTGTTTTGATCACCATACTGTTTCTTGCTGCGTAGTCGATCAGTTTCTGCCCATTTTTGTTTGATTCCTTGTGCAAACTTTCCTTGCCCGCTGTGTACTTGTTTCTTCTCTCTCTCCCTACCTTGGTGTCCATATCGCCTATTAGTATTTTGATATCAAAGGTAGGGATGGAGTTATGTATTTCTTCTAACTGTTCGTAGAATTAGTCTTTTTTTGTTCCTTCGGTTTCCTCCGTGGGTGCATGGATATTTATTAAGCTTATTTTTCTAAACTTTCCTTTTAACAGCAGATAGCTGAGCCTCTCATTAACTCTTTTATAATCTACTATTATGTTTATGAATTTGTAAGGGAGATAAGCAAATATTGGATCTATAATGTTTACCCTGATGGGTTTACATATTCACCAGAAACTTCTTCCACATTACAATCCGAGACATAATATCAGCTAGGTTAAATGTTTAACTACGTGAAAACAATTACGTTTTTCCAAAGACACATTAAAATTTATCATTAAAAATTGATAAAGAGACGTTACGTTTTGCTAAATCACAAAGTTAGCTTCTTCAGACAAATATTTTTTTCATAAATTAGGACAGTTTATATAACAGGATCACATTCTAAAAAATATTAATTACATGTTAGTTTTAGATAGGTGAAAGGATAAATTTCCTCGATAATTTAAATTACGGGTTTTAAATTCATCTTAATTTTTTTTGGTAGTTTTTAAAAGTTTTGTAGTCAAGTCAAAATAAAACTTCTCTTGTAAAATCAGTAGGGATGTCGTACCCGGTCTAAAATCAAACCCGGATACCCGAAAACAGTGCTCGGGTATCCGAAATATATAACAAAACTGTTAGCGTACATCGGAACATCTGAGGTAGCTACAATCTCTTTATTGACCCCACGAGTTTTAAACTGAACTAAATTGAAATATCACCTACTCCCCAATTCAAACTACAAGTCGTCTGTTATTTGTAAATATTTCCCAGTTCCAATTGCTATCAAATTCAAGTACGTGACTTTATTCGAAATTCGTAGCAGCATTAAAATCACACCGAGAATGTTTATATTACTTCATCGCATACTGATGCGATTTAATGGTTCTTACTACTGACGGGTTGAATAATTCCGTGAAGCGGATTTATTATATGAAACAAGAAACATGTATGGGATATGGTGATTCTGGTTATTACTGCATGGTTATGTTTTTTTAGAGCTTATTCCTATTGTTTTTAAGTTTTTATCATTTTCTCCAAAAAAGGCTGACTTTCTAGAAATTACATAATTTACTAGTTGGGTACCCGGGTCCTGAAAATATACCTGGGTCGACTATTACCCGGGTACCCGCCGACATCCCTAAAAATCAGTAATACAGGGTGTCTAGCGACCGGGAATTCCTAGAAAACCGGGAATTATACGGGAATTTGAAAGTGCCCTTGAAAATTCCGGAAATATGCGGGAATTTCTTAGGCAACCGGGAATTTTTTTATCAGAGGGAATTTGCAGTAATTTTTGCCATTTTACGGAAATAATAAGCGAAATTTCCGTAAAAATTTTCGGATTATCCGGAATAATTGCAAAAATGTACGGGACGCGAGAAGACAGGTCGTTGTTTTTTTTTTTAATGAATACCCGAAAAAGTCAGACCGGAAGACCAGAAAGTATCCGGGGATTCCTAATAAAATAACCGGGAAAATACGGGAATTATACGGGAATTTTGAATGCCGTATCTGCTAGACACCCTGTAATATTCTTTTACTAGAAAATAAGAAGAAACGTTACAATTTTTTAATCTATTGTTGCATCACCCAATATTTCCAAACTATCTGTCATTATGATAGAAAACCCATTAACTACTAATTTATGACTATTTTGATAAGGGTTTCTGTATAAAAGCAGCACGATTTCTCTCCAGAAGTCAGTGTATAGCAGTCCTTTGTGCTGTTAAGACCTCTATAAATAAGTAAACCTTACTTATTGTTTTATTCAATACTTTGGTGTGGCAGTCCATTTGCATCTTTTCACTAGGATTCTGGCAGTTCACCTGCATCCTGTGATAAAGATTCCAATTGTAGCGAATAAACAAGTAACGTTGGTGTGGCAGTTTACCTGCATCCTGTGTACAGGGATTCCAACTTAACAAAGAAAGAGTGACATCGTGTGACAGTGCATCTGTACTCATTCAGGTAATGAGATTCGTTGTTATTCGGAAGTAAGGGAACGTTCGCATTGTGTGACAGTTCATCTGTACCTATTCAAGTAATAGGATTCAGTGCAACGAAACAAACGAGAAGCAAACAGTGTGTGACAGTGCATCTGTGCTTGGTGACAAGACTCATTGTTTGTTCATCTCAACGAGTTACGGAGCCTCTCTTTCAAAAGCTGCCCTGGTGTCAGAAGAAAAGTCTATTTCACCTTATTTGTCGTGTTGCCATTGGTATCCGACACTATAATAACATTTTAGCATTTTTACTTACAAATGTACTTTTCTTAGTTTTGGATTGTGTTGGTTTGAATGTTTGTTGCTTGAATTACTGGTTTTAAAGTTTCGTTTTGTCTAAACATTGTTCTCCTTGTTGATATTTTTACTTCCTTTTACGATAAAGGAAGTATTGGATTCACCCCAAAAATTCGAAATTGAGTTTTCAACAGATCTTCACGTTCTAGAGTCCCCTGATCCCAAAAAACATATTTTTTTTCATTGGTCTGTCTGTCTGTGTGTCTGTGAACAGAATATCTCAAAAACGAAAAGAGGTATGGCATTGAAACTTCATATATAAGTTTTATGTACTATGTAGATGAGACAGCAAGCTTTTGAAGAAAATCGCATAACCGGAAGTAGGTGTTTGCTCTTGGGATTTTTCAATTTTTTTCGATTTTTTCAAAAACGGCTCTAACAATTTTTTTTTCAAACTTTATATTTTTATTACATTTTTAATGTGTATTGATGTGAGATAGGTGATTTTTCAGTTGAATACTTCTAAAATGGGTTTCTTTTGTTTTTTTTTTTTCTATTTTTTTTATTAACCCCTATTTTAAATACAACACCCGGTATATTATTACATTTTTTGATTCAGCTTGGAATTCTAGAAAAAAATTGTCTCTTCAACTAACTCTCTATTTTGTACCGTTTTTGTAGAATTTGCAATTTTTGAAAATTTTTGACAAATACTTAGAAATTCAAAATCAAATTTTTGGCTAATTATAAGATCACTGTAAAAGGAAGTTGTGTGAGTGTATCACACCAGATTTTTTAATTTATATTTAATTTGATAGCATCCCTTTTAGTTTGAGAAGGTATTTAATTACTAAGTATTTGCTCTTCTTTGACCTTTTTTTGTCGGCAAAATACTTGTGGTTTTTTGTTGTTCTTTTTTGTAATGAAAACCTGAAAAGTTACTTTTAGATGGAAATATTTTATTTTTGTTATTATTTGTTGGAGTTGGTAGTTGGTCCGGATTCCAACTTGTGTGTACAGTAAAGTTCTTTTCAAAGTCATAGGCTTTGATTATAAGATCAGAACCCATTTCTAATATTGGGTTGTTGATGTGTGACATGATCTTGCCATGTCCTAGATTATTAGCTGTGGTCATCCAGCGACCAGTACTTTTGTCATCTGTAGGCTGCCATTCTGGCTTCACCTTCCAGGAAGGTGTGCAGAGGTGGCAGATTTAAGATAGCATTCAGTGCTTGTCCTGAGGTACCTTTAAAGGCTCCAGTTATGCACCGATTAGCTAGATATTGTATTCTGCTGATTATTCCATATGAAATTATTGATCGAACCATGGTTTTGTACAGCCAGAGGCTCAGTTCCGGTTTGAGCCCCCACGTACTACCCATAGCTCTTTTCCCAATAACTAATGTTTGTATGCACCTGGTGATTGTTTTGTCTAAGTGGGAGTTCCAAGTTAGTTTGGAGTCGATGGTTAGACCTAAGTACTTAACCTCGTTCTCCCAGTTGACATTTGTCTCAAACAGTTTTATGTTGATTCTGTTTGTGATGTTCTTTCTACGAGTGAAAGCGACGAGAGTGGCTTTGCTGGGATTAATTCTAAAATTATTCTCTAGACACCACTCTTCGGTTTTCTTTAGTGCTGATTTCATTACATTGTCTACGGTTCTTGGGTATTTACCTTGAATCAGTATGACAAATGTCATCAGCGTATCCTTGAGTGTAGTAGCCTTTGTTATGGAGTTGGATCAGCAGTTCATCAACTGTGAGGCACCACAGGAGTGGAGAAAGAACTCCTCCCTGTGGACATCCCCTTGTCGCCCGCACTGTCTTTTCCTTGTCAAATAACTTGACTTTTACAACTCTAGTGTTGAGCATTGCCATAGTCCATCTTATCGTGGTGTTATCGATCTGATGGTTTGTCATTGCTCTTTCAATAGAGTGGTAGAAGGTGTTGTCGAAGGCACCATCTATGTCTAGAAATGCGTACTCCTTGTACTCCAAGGTTCTCTCAATTTTCCCACTAGTTGGTGTAGTGCGGTTTCACATGGTTAATCTGCTACACAGTGATTAAGGTAACTAATCATTGCTTTTATTTACGTTAAGAATTTTAATCAAGATAATTAAGTAAGTTAATAAGCTACAATGCTTTTAATTAAACATGGATTTGTGTGTTAACAGTTACAATTGATAATTACACCAACTTTAGTAAAAAAACTTTGTCTATTTAAACAGCTATAATTGGATAACAAAAATATTTATTTATTTATTTATTTGGTACTCAGCCAACAGCCGTTAGGCCAATTATAGGCGTCGCTATACATTTATGGGGACTTCCAACCCCTTTAACAACTGTCATGATGTTATTATGACATCCGGGACGAACTATTTGCGTGGCCATCCAAGTTCTGACCAGAAAGAGCGTTGCTTAACTCTACTGATCGTACGTGGACGCTTGTTCAAGCTACACCACCTGGGGTGAAGTTCGAATGTCAACCACATGTACTCAGTGTGAGTCAA
This sequence comes from Agriotes lineatus, assembly GCA_940337035.1. Lineage (NCBI taxonomy): Eukaryota > Metazoa > Arthropoda > Insecta > Coleoptera > Elateridae > Agriotes > Agriotes lineatus. Next base: position 81,855 of record CALNHX010001250.1, on the reverse strand, counting down.
AAATTAACACAGCTAGTGATAAGTATTTCTGTTGTGATAATTGTAGAGCTGTAGCACATATCAATGAAGAGTGCTTTAAGCTCCCTGCATCAGAGATTGAAAAAAGAGTACATTTGTACTTCTGCAACGAATGTGGAGAAGCCATTAAGAGGGTATCGCTGCTTATAAGGAAAATTGACATGATGCAGAAGGAGATAGCTGATCTTAAAAACCAGTTAAATGAAATAAAAACAACAAAATTGAATTCAGTGGAAATAGCACATGAAGTCAGGGAACGCACAATCCGAGCCAAACATTTTATGGTTTATAATGTATTTACTCGAGCTTAACTCCACATCAACAAAGATGAGGAAAAAATAAATGAAGTTTTTAAAAACTTGGGTTTGCAAGAGCACAGTGGATGTGTGTGGAAAGTACTTTGATTAGGAAAATCAAATACTGGGCTAAAGTCCACTTAAGGTGGTGTGCAACAATGGAGATACGGTTGTGAGTGTCTTAAAAAGCAGAAATAAATTACGTTCTTCCTGTACACAATTATCTGCATATAGAATTAATGCTGATTATACTAAAATGCAGCAACATGTTTATAACCAGGTGAAACAAAAATTTGCTACTTGTGTTCGGAATGGAGAGGTTGGCGTAACTATACGTTATCATCAGGGTGTCCCTATAATAAAAAAGAAAAGCAATGCAGTAGACGAAACTAAAAAAGTCTTATAAAGAACCCAGTAACGGTTTATTTTCAAAATTGCTGTGGAATATGTACAAAGCTTGCTAATCTCATTAATGCAGTTTTTATATGTCCATATGAGACCATTGTGTTAGTGGAGAACTGACTTAGGGAGGATGTTAATGATGGAGAAATCAGAGTTCAAGGCTTAATAGAAATTCTCTCGCCAGTAATAAAAAGCAAGGAGGTGGTGTGCTTGTATATATTAAAGACCATATCTTTCCATCTGTAATTAATCTGCCACAAAATACTGTAGAGCAATTATTCATATCTTGTAAATATAATAAGGCCAAATTTATAATTGGCGGTGTTTATTTACTACCTTCATATCCAAATTAAAATTTTAGACTGCATTGCGAAGCAGTTGAAGATGTTATTCGTTTATTTTCTCATAAATTTTATCTTTTTGGAGACTATAATTGACCAGAGGCAACTTGGTCTAATGATGATAATGGTGTAGTGGTTAATTGTGCTGTTGGATCCCGAGCCATGGAGGTTGCACAAAACTTCGAATATTTACAGCTGTTTAAAGTTAAAGAGTGTACCTAGATTAGTATTTACTCATGATAGAAATTTGAAAATTAATTTGGCCAGCGATTTATTAGTACCAAACAGTTATCACCACTTGGCCTACGATAGTAATTTGTTTTTGATGGATAATGTAAAAGGTAGTAGCCTAAAATATCAGGAATTTTACTATGATTTTAAGAATGCAAATTTTTTCAGTTTAATAATTACCTTCTTTAATTCGTTTGATTGGAATGTTTGGCTACACTCCAATGATCTTAAGTGTTGACTTGTATTTGTACTCTTGTTCTCGATCTCTCCATCCCTTGTGTGTCTCTCATGATGACTTGGTTCCTTTCCTCTTCTTTCAAAAGGAGAATAATTAACAATAAAAAATCAAAACAACAAATAGCTGCTAGTTTCGTATTGCCAAATTTTGACCCTTCTTATAGATGTATTCAATCTACTTTAAGACTCGCTATCTCTTAGGTGGCTCTTCTAATACACTTTAGTTGCCCTTTAAGGGGACAATAACTAATAACTTGTCTTCTTTTCTTCTTCGACATGTATGAGACGTATGTATGTTACAACTCTTATTACTGCTTTCTTTATCTCTTATGTGGCCACTGTAATAGCTTCGTTCTCTTCTAGCTTCTGTCAAAAGAACACTAACGAACAAAAGAAACTTAAAACGATAAATAATTTTGTACTACCAGTTTTCCCTTCTTCTTCTTTGACATACAATTATAAGGTTTATACATGCTGCAACCATTGTGTTTGAGCTCCCTAGCTCTTATGCTGTCTTCCTTGTCTCTTTGTACTTTACCTCATTTGAGTACCCTTGATCTTCTCATTCTTTCACTAGTACATTTGACAAAATTACTAATGTGGGAATAGCTTTATTTGTCCCATTGAAGAGATTTAAAACTGCAACATATAAATGGTTTTCACCAGGTTTGAGACATTTAATTTGCTTGAAAACACTCTCACAGGAAGTTTATGCTGAATAGAAATCACTAAAATTATCTTGAGTTTTCTCATTTTAGATTAAGATGTAAATTTCTGACCAATTTGTGTTATACAAATCAATGCTAAATTATTTTGGAAATATGGAAATGGCAAAAAAAAGCAAGTAGTAAAGTACCGTAATGAATGTTCTACCTTAATAATCGGGCTAATAATAGGTAAGATATAGTTAATTTATTTTTATTTACTTATTTATTTAGAATAAGAATAACAGGATACAGTCTCAATTACAGTTATTCATACAAAAAAAATAACATTTGATATGAGAAGTGAAACAAATTAATGTAGATTATTAAATAATATAATGATTAAGACTCAAATTAAGATTAAAAGTAAACCATCAATTTATGTCACAAAACAAAAACAGAGAACGCAAGAAAATAGCAAATGCAATAAATGATATAGAAAAAATAATTAATATACAAACAACATTTTAGTTTATTTGCAAAGCAGTCTTAGTACGCTCTTTAAAGATAATAATGAAATATTAAAGACATCATCTACTGAGCAGCATAGTCTTCCAAGTAGTGAATTCTGTCCATAATTTGTACGATGACACGATATTTGTAGAATTGATTTATCTATAGTTAAGTGTTACGGAACTCGTACATTAAACAATCCCAACAATTCAGGACAATGTATTTCAGAATTAAAAATTTTATAAACTAAAACCACTTCTTGCTGCTTTCTACGAGATTCGAGGGATGGAGCACCGACAAGATTTAATCTTTCAGAATAACTAAATGCAGATTTGCAAATATTCATTTTAAATAAAATAAAATTGATGATTTTCTTTTGTACATTTAGTAATTATTTTTCTATTATTTACGTACTGCAGTGGTATTAGGCCCTACGGCTCTGCTCCGATTGCAGTACAATATTAAAATTAAATCAAAGCACGGAGTAAGGGTGTTTTATTTAGCTGCGAGACTATAAACTTAAATAGTATTCAGTAATTGCATTGAGAAAGAGATGCTTGTATTAAAAGAAAGGATTTGAATAAGGAACGCAAGGGACAAGGCTCGTTGTTCACAGGTTGAAATCTACATTTCAAAATTAATTAAATAGGTTTGTGCAGAATTAAAGCCGTACCAATAGAATTATTTTGTCACAGAAAGGTTTGCTAAGTGTATGGTATTGTAGCGTAGAATTCAAATAAATAACCAGGAAACATTTATGAACAATCTTAAATAAGGTACAGTAAGTCAGAATTATATTATCATATCTTGCAAAGAGCAAATTATAAGAAAAGAATTGGCAATTGTGAGATTAAGCTGTAATACCAAAAAAGCGGGAAAAACCAGACATTTAAAAATTTGGCAAGAAAAGCACACAGGAGAATATGAAACAAAAGTGTAAAAAAGGAAGTGAACTCTTAAAACTAATCAATGCAATCACGCGTGTGAGACAAATTAAGTGATTAATAAAACGTGCAAGTGGCGCAATAAGACATTAATAATTCAAACGAACTGACATGATTTTTAGTTTTAGGCAATCTGTGAAAATGTTTATTTTTTAATAATTTTATGTTAAAAAGTACTGTAATTGACTTTGGTTAATATCCGTTTTGTTTAGTTATAGTTATCAATTGTTTATAACGGATTTTTATAGAAAACAAATGAATAAATTAATGAGATTGATGCTGTAAAATTGTGCTCCTCTTTAAAATTGAATTTTACATAATGAACCAGGTTATTTTAATATATTAAGTATACCGTTTTAATCAGTGCATTATCCAGTTTGTGTGGATAGCTACCTTGACGAATGTTCATAAACTCCAATTATTAAAAATCAAATCACAACGCAGCCTGCAAAAGAAAACCGAACTGTGATAATTTTGACAGCATTACATTTCAGCAATCGCGCAGTTGTGGCCAGTGGCGCACTAGATAAATTTATTAGGGGAATCCGCCTGGGACCAAAGAGTTTTCTTGCTTTACGAGCTAGCTTTCAATTATATTTAATTCGCAGACGACTAAAATACAAAAGAGTATACTACCATATTATTTTGATTAAATGAGAAAGAAAATTACATTTTAATCAGTCTCAATTTTATTTTAATAACATTGCAAACAGTGGCTTATATAATATAATTAATTTAAAAATACCTATTATTATTACAGTAGCCATTAGAGTAGAATCATTGCAATATTTTTGGCAAGCCCAACGTGATTACTACAGTAGCCATTGCAGTACATGGCAAGTAATAAATACTATTAAATTATCTTGGGACTATAACATAAGTAATTTAACTAGTACTAATATAAATTATAGGGAACTATCTAATTTTACATTTAAAATTATTTCTACATGTTAATTATAAATTCAGTTGTTTGGTTGTTAAGGATTATTTCATTTTATATATATACATATATATATTGTCGTTACAGGCCATTATGGCCCAGGGCTTTTTGTACAATTAATTTCCATTCAGTCTATTTTGTGATTTTGTAGTCCAATCTGTTACACCTATTGTCTGTAAGTCACTTTTAACACTGTCCAGCCACCTTTGCCTTGGTCGTCGGCGTCGTTTATCCTCCATTAGCCTTCCATGTAACACTTTTTTTTTGTTCTTTCCCCGTCCGATCTTTCCACGTAGTCTAACCATCTTAACCTTTGCGCCTTCACCACGTTTATTATGTTTGGTTGACCATACAAAAGTAGTACTTTCTCGTTGTTTCTTCTTTCCCACCCTTCCGCCGTTCTTTTCCCCCCAAAAATCCTGCGTAATATTTTTCGTTCCCAAATCTCTATTTGATTTTGATCTACTTTATTTAAAACCCAGGGCTCACTAGTGTACGTAACCAGTAAGCGTATTACCGTTTTGTAAATTCTGAGCTTAGTGTTCCTTGATATATTTCTTGAATTTAAAGCACCCGCACATCTATCCCCTTTTGTTACCCGATGCTTTATTTCCGCACTGTTTTCTGTGATTAGCACTCCCAAAAACACAAAACTTTTAACTTTTTCACACTTTAATACACGGTTGTTTTCTAGTTTGATAGATATTTTTTCCACCTCCGGTTTTTTCCTTCCGTTTTTTCACCATTTCCATGTATTTTGTCTTTTCCCCATTGATCTGTAATCCCATTTTTTTCGCCTCTTTTTCTAGTACTTTAGTACTACTTACAGTTCTTTGCAGCTCTTTGTTGGATCTTGCTATTATAGTACCATCGTCCGCATATGCGAGTAGCTGGTGACTTTTGGAAAATACTGTCCCGTTTGTGTTCAACTTACTGCTTATGATTGCCTCTAATACAATATTGAAGAGTGTACATGGCAGAGGATCCCCTTGTCGAAGACTTTTTTTTACTTCAAAACTGGATGATATGTTCTCGTGCACTCTTAACTTTATTACGTGTGTCATGTAGTGTCATTTGTACTAATCTTGTTAACTTTGGAGGTATTCCTATTTCTCTCATTGCGTTGTATGCTTCCTGCGAACAGTATCGTACGCTTGGCGAAATCTATGAATAAAGCGAATAGATCTACCTTATGTTCGTAGCACAGTGTTTGAGTTTGTTTTAGGGAAAATATTTGGTCCATAACTGATCTGTTTGCTCGAAAGCCACACTGGTACTCACCTATCAAATTCTCTGTACGTCTATTCAGCCTGTTATCAATCACGTGTGCTAGAATTTTGTAGGTGGTGTCCAGAAGGGCAATTCCTCTATAATTTTTACACTCAGTTTTGTCTCCTTTTTTGTATATTGGTAATATTAATGCGTTTGCCCAACTAGCCGGCATGGTTTCTGTCGTCCATATTTCTCGAAATAGTTCGCATACTCTTGCTCCCAGTTTTTCTCCGCCGTGCTTTATTACTTCCGCCACTACCCCATTCTCTCCTGGACTTTTGTTTCCTTTCGGCCAACTAATTACCTCTTGCACTTCTTCTGTAGGTGGTTCTACTTTATCTTCATCCTGCACTCTATGCTCACTTTCCTCTTCTTCTTCATCTTCTCCTTGTATTCTCTCTTCGTTTAGGATCTCTTTGAAGTATTCCCCCCATCTTTCTGTTATTCCTTTCTCGTCTCCGATTAGATTTTCCTTCTTATCTTTACAGAATAATGTTTTTGGTTGGTATCCACTCTTACATTTACTTACCTCTTGATAGAAGTTTCTTATTTCTTTATTTATGTATCTTTCTTCCAGCGCTTGTATTTCATTTTCTCTAAATTGTCTCTTAGCATACCTGCAGATTTGTTTTGCATCCTTCCCTTTTTCCTGATATTCTCTTCTGTCTTCTGTTGCTGTTCGGAGGGCCTTTTCTCTTGCTTTGTTTCTTTCTTGTAGAGCTTCTCTGCATTGTTCATTGTACCATTCTTTTTTATTTTTCCTGTACTGGGTTGATAGCACTGTCTTCGATGTTGATTGCATTACTTTTTCCAGCGGTTTCCACTTTCTTTCTATCGTATTTGATGGTGTTAGTTTCATCAGTGATGTCCCTATTTGTTGTTTCAATTCTACCTGGATTTCTGTATTTTTCAGATCTTCCACTTGAAGTTTTATGCTTTTTTTTTTAACTTTCTGCTTACTATATTCTACTTCCTGCTTCATGCTGAGTCTTACCAAGAAATGGTCTGAATCTGTGTCCATACCCCTGTAGCTTCTTACATCCGTAATCCTTCTACTGTATTTTTTGTGTATTAGTACGTGGTCAATTTGACTAACCGTTGTGCCGTTTCGGTGTGCCTTTGTGTATATTCTTGTGTTCGTAATATGTACTACTAATACGCAGGTTATTTTTTACAGCAAACCCAATCAGTCTTCTTCCATTATAGTTGCTTTCTGGGTGTTTACTATATTTACCTATAGTGGGCCTGTACATCTTTTCTCTACCTATTTGGGCATTACAATCCTCTACGACCATCCTTACATCACTTTTTGGTAGGTTTATGTACATTCTGTGTATTTTATTTTACTTATGTGAATACCAGGGACAAGTACTTAGTACTTTTTGGTATCTCACTTCAAGAGGGATTATTATATTTTATTTTTGTACAAACTGAGATTCTCACAAATAAAAATCTAAAAAGAAAAACCTATCTTTGTCTGACATTTAATAATGCGACGTTTCACGCTACGTGGTTTTAGCCGCTTGCAAGCAGGGTAGAGACTGCGATTTCTACAGGTTTAATTATTAGTAAAAGGAGGTTATGAGGAGTATTTAACCTCTCGGGGTGCCGGGATTTGCGCTTAATAATTAGGCGGCCGGAAATGGCTTTTAAGCGGTTGGCCCTGCAAGACAGTACAGCGTATCAAGTCAGGGTTAAAGCCTCAGGGATTCGATTTCCCAAGAAAGTACAACAATCAACGTAAAATCGAATTCTAGCGGCCTTGCTGTTACGGTTGTGATACGGAAAGTTTCAACTTCTTGGGCTGACAGTACAACACGTCATCTCCCTTGAAGCCTGGACTGGTAAGGGTTGGAGGCCTACTCCGTTAGACAGTTCAGCATGTCAGACCGGAGGGCCCAGGTAGGAGAGGAGGGGATTCGAGAGGATAAATCTCAAGTTGCTCGAACTAGTAGTGTAATCTTCTTTTATACGTTTTCTGCCGCGTTATCGGGGTACTTGTCCTAGCTTCCACCGGAGAGAGAACGACGCCGTCGTTCATACTTTGCGGCCACGCATACCGCGGATAGGATTTCTTATCGCGCTTGATTGATTAGGCGATGTATCAAATTTAAATACATTTTATGTATGATAAAAAAAATTTAATACAGGAGCAAACGTTACACTAAGCCTAATAAACTTAGCATTGGATCCAATGGTATGCCTAATTTACTACTAAAAATTGTGTCTGTTCTGTAACAACACCTTTACATATACTTTTTAATTTTTCACTGAAAACTTGCACATTTAAGACTGGAAGCTTAGCTATATAATACCCATTTTTAAGTCTGGTGATAAAGAGTAGTGTACAAAATTATAGAAGTGTTGGCAATCAATCTATTATAGCTAAACTTTTTGACTACTTGATTAGTGAACAATTGGCATGGTCTTGTCGGGAGATTGTAAGCACTCAACATGGTTTCTCTCCTCAAAAGAGCACAGTAACCAACTTACTGTCTTATCATACAGCCTTATTGAATGCCTTTTGAAAGTATTTACAACTATTGAAACAGTCAATGATCAAATGCTTTTACAGAATGATTTATATTGTTGGTGTCATTGGTGTAATAGTCTTTCAGTAAATATGCAAAAGTGTCCTTTTTTAAGAAAACAAAAACGTTTGAAACTGGTTACAACATAGATAACAATTCTTTGGGTTATGTTCCCAGTGTTAGACATGGGTATCATCATTGATGAGAAGATTACATTTATAGATCACATACATAGCATAACAGTAAAATAATAAAAATGTTCAAATTCGTATCATTGAAGTCGATTAAAACTACAGTGTTCACTGGTACGTAGTAAATTAGAATATGCATCTATAATTTGGTCTCCTTCATATACGGTTCACGTAAAGTCAATTGAATGATTTTTTACATTATAATATTGAGAATCACAACCACTCTTGTTATTATGGAAATGATGTCTTTGGACTTGTTAGAATATCGAAGAACTACTACTAGCTAATACCTCATTTCTAAACTGTGGAATGGATTTATCCATGATCCATATATTCGTAAACACGTAACATCGATATTCCAATGAGAACCCTAAGACTTATTTTATATGCAATGTCATGCAACAAATTATGGCCAAAATTCACCGATAGATGGGCACTTAAATTTAATAAATGTATGTAATTTAGAAGTTGTGAGTGTTTCTTTAAGTATATTTCGAAGTGATATTAAATGAATGTGATGTCCATGCAATATTGTTTTTGTTATACTAAAGGTTATGTTTATGACACGCTTTTATATTAGATTATATAATTACAAACTGTTAATGAGGCTATTCTTTAAATCCATAAATAAGTAAATAAATAACTGAATTTCAATGACAATCTGCTTTTGTTCTAGATGTGAAGGTATCCAACGTCCCTTGGCTCATATATCATTAATAGAAACGTTCAAACAATCACCATTGATTAAGAAACTATGGAAAATAAGTCATGTAGTTCTACAGGAACTACACCATGCATACCGCAGAACATGAAGAGCAATGAAAGTTTTGATAAGCCATCTATTAAACAAGAAGTCATCGAATTAAAGGAGGAAGATTATAAAAACAAACCATTTGACAAAAATAACGTAAATACTGCTTATAGTGAAGAGAAACCTTATAGAGACTCTGTTTGCGAATACAGAACAACACATAAAAGCAGATTAGTTACACATATGAGGACTCATACTGCTGAAAAACCATACAATAATTCGGTTTGTGAAAACAGAACAGCAGTGAAAAGTAGTTTAGTTAGACATGTGAGAACTCATACAGTAGAAAAGCCATACAGATGCTCGGTTTGTGAATACAGAACAGCAAAAAAAGATCACTTAGTTGGACATATTAAAACTCATACAGGAGAAAAGCCATACAAATGTGCAGTTTGTGAATACAAAACAGCAAAAAAAGATCATTTAGTTAGACATATTAAAACTCATACAGGAGAAAAGCCATACAGATGCTCGGTTTGTGAATACCGAACAGCAGTGAAATTTCGTTTAGTTACACATATTAAAACTCATACAGGAGAAAAGCCATACAGATGTGCAGTTTGTGAATACAGAACAGCAGTTAAAAGTAGTTTGGTTAGACATATTAAAACGCATACAGGAGAAAAACCATACAGTTGCTTGGTTTGTGAATACAGAACAGCACGTAAGACAGATATAGATTCACATATGAAATCTCATACAGGAGAAAAGCCATACAGATGCTCAGTTTGTGAATACACAACAGCAGATAAAAGTAGTTTGGTGAGACATTTTAAAACTCATACAGGAGAAAAACCATACAGATGCTCAGTTTGTGAATACACAACAGCAGACAAAAGTAGTTTGGTTAGACATATTAAAACTCATACAGGAGAAAAGCCATACAGATGCTCAGTTTGTAAATACAGAACAGCAAATAAAAGAGATTTAGTTATACATATAAGAACTCATACAGGAGAAAGGCCATACAGTTGCTCGATTTGTGAATACAGAGCAGCAGATAAAAGTAGTTTAGTTAAACATAGTAAAATTCATATAGGAGAAAAGCCATACAAATGCTCGGTTTGTAAATACAGAACAGCACGTATGAGAGATCTAGTTACACATATGAGAATTCATACAGGAGAAAAGCCATACAGTTGCGCAGTTTGTGAACACAGAACAGCACGTAAGAGTGATTTAGATTCACATATGAGAGGTCATACAGGAGAAAAGCCATATAGTTGTTCGGTTTGTGAATACAGAACAGCAGTAAAAAGTAGTTTGGTTAAACATATTAAAACTCATACAGGAGAAAAGCCATACAAATGCTCAGTTTGTGAATACAGAACAGCAGTAAACAGTAGTTTGGTTAGACATATTAAAACTCATACAGGAGAAAAGCCATACAAATGCTCAGTTTGTGAATACAGAACAGCAGTAAAAAGTAGTTTGATTAGACATATTAAAACTCATACAGGAGAAAAACCATTCAGATCGTAGAATTCCAAACTTATTTGGCCTACCGTCCGTTTTTCAGATAAAAACTACTGAGCGCTCCCCTTCCCCCCGCCCTATAAATCTACCTTTTATAAGTGAACAAACAAATTTAAAGATATTTAGTAAATTGATAAAAGTTTGAAAAATTTGAAATGTTAATGGAGATAATTATATCAATTCAATAAGAGATAAGCCTGATTTTTATATAGTATAAATAAAAATCATATTGTCGTAATAATAGATTTAATGAAAATTTAAATAATATACGTTTCGCTAAATGTATTAGCTTCTTCAGTATTTGATTTATAATATAAAGAAATTGAAGTTTGCCATGTTGTATATGGAGGTCAAGAAGGCATTATAATTACGACAATTTTAGTTATGACACATTAAAAAGACGAGAAACAGGGGATGATAATCAACCCCACAGATTAAAATTTAAGACACGATTTTTATTTATACTATATAAAAATCAGGCTTATCTCTTATTGAATTGATATAATTATCTCCATTAACATTTCAAATTGAACAAACAAATATGCAGTAACCATTTTACAACATAGTCAGAAAATAAATTGTTCCAAAGCAATCACGTTGAAGCTTAAAGTTATAAAATCATTTACTGATATTTGTCATAGTAACATTCGCATTACACACAGAAAGTTAATATAACGAAAGATAATATTAAAATAAAAATTACGTAACAATTAATAGATAACATTAAAAACTGATTTTAATGAAAATGATGAAGCAGCTGCACTGCTATCAATTTATTAACATTCGGCTCTATCTTTGTCAGCAGCATTCTTAAATCACCACGATTAGTTATTTGTAGTCGATTTCCTTTTTACTTCCTTTTACGATAAAGGAAGTATTGGATTCACCCCAAAAATTTGAAATTCAGTTTTCAACAGATCTTCACGTTTTAGAGTCCCCTGATCCCAAAAAACATTTTTTTTATTGATCTGTCTGTCTGTCTGTGAACAGAATATCTCGAAAATGAAAAGAGGTGTGGCGTTGAAACTTCTTATATAAGTTTTGTGTACTAAGTAGATGAGACAGCAAGCTTTTGAAGAAAATCGCATAACCGGAAGTATGGTGTTTACTCTTGATTTTTCAGTTTTTTTTTCGATTTTTTCAAAAACGGCTTTAACAATTTTTTTCAAACTTTACATTTTTATTACATTTTTAATGTGTATTGATGTGAGCTAGGTGATTTTTCAGTTGAATACGTCTAAAATGGGCTTCTCTTGTTTTTTTTATTAACTCCTATTTTAAATAGAACACCCGGTATATTATTACATTTTTGAATTCAGCTTAAAATTTTAGAGAAAATTTGTCTCTTCAACTAACGCTCTATTTTGTATTGTTTTTTATAGAATTTGTAATTTTTGACAAATGCTTAAAAATTAAAAAAGAAATTTTTGACTAATTATAAAATCACTGTAAAAGGAAGTTGTGTGAGTGTATCACACCAGATTTTTTAGTTAATAGATTTGTGATCGCACTACCTAATCACTACGACTTTCTATGTTCAAAAGTTTACTAACAGATGAAACTTGTACGAACAGTTTTTCAAAATTTTCTTATCTTCTCTCTCTTCATTTGTTTACCGCCCCCTATTTTTATTCATCGTCCTCCAATTGCACCTGAGACTACTACCGCCTCCTGGAATTATTCCAGCGCCCACAAGGGGACAATATTGCCCACTGGGAATCACTGATTCAGATGCTTGGTTTGTGAATACAGAACAGCAGATAAAAGTAATTTAGTTACACATATGAGAGCTCATACAGGAGAAAATCCATACAGTTGTCGTGTTTGTGAATACAGAACAGCATATAAGAGTGCTTTAGTTACACATGTGAAGAATCGTACACGAGAAAAATCATACATTTATTGTGTTTGTGAATACTGAACAAAACTTAAGAGTGATTTGGTTACACATATGAAAGCTTACAGCAGAAAAGCCGTACAGTTACTCTGTTTGCGAATACAGAACAGACAGAAAACATTTTTTGTCACATATGAGACTCAAACCTGAAAAAAGCTGTATATGCACACTGCGAGTGAATATAAAGCAACGCAAATGTATTCTAAGTACACATATGAGCACTGATACAAGAGAAAAACGTGAGTGAGCGAGCGTTTAAGCCCCGCGAGTGACTAAAGATGCTTTACGCATATGTATCGTACAATATTTTATCTACGATAGAATCTATAAAACACGATATAAAACAAATTTAAATGTAAATTAAAATTAGTAGCAACCGGTTGTCATTTTGCGTGGTTAAAAATTTTAAAACACCTTGCTACTGACGACGTAAACTAATGAAAGCATATTATTAAACAGTCGTTTTACAAACTTAAAACTGCCAACTAAAAGTCAATGTTACACACTGTCGTAGATAAAAGTATTTTAGTTACACATACGAGTTCTAATTCTGTAGTGTTACACACAAGCTATCGCTTAGGAAATAATCTTATTATTTGTGTATACAGTCCAACCAGAAAAGCATTTTACATTATAATGTAAACTAATAATTTTTATAATAAATTGTAAATATAATGAATTAAGCTATATGACGTTCTAGTGTGCACATAGAGTATTCCAGGGCACCTCAGATGATTTGTAGATGCCACCCCTGCTGTAATAAATTGGCTTTGAAACCTTGATATTGAACCGTAATATATTGTTGACAATTGTATGTTTTTATCACCAACTCTTATTTATTGTAATGTCTATGTACAATTGCTTTCATAGAAAACTAAGACCGTAAAAATATCAAGATAACTTAATTTTTGAACATTTTAGTTGCATAATTGTTCCTTGTTTTCTTTTAATTGTTCTGGTATTGCGGGTCTTTCTTAGCAAGTAAGACCGTGTTCTTAACAATGAGCTCACGCGAAATTGTTGTTATGTTTGTCCCATTTCTCCATCTGGTTCAAATGATGGCTTTCAGAGCTTTGTTTAAAGATGCCATCTTAACTTGGCAGTTTTATATGACAGGAGTTTGTTTGAATTTGTCATTACAGACCAATTAAATCTGTTCAAATTTGACTGTACCAGTTTTCTATGCTGGCAATGGTACATGCTATTCGCTAAATAAATAAATAATAAAATATAATCATTTAATTTTTTAAAAATTTGTAGCATCATAAAATGTAAAAATTGCAACTATTTGTGTATTTTTATGATAGTAGCAATATGTGATATTAAATATGCATCTGTTGAAGTGATTTTTTAATCGCACTGTAAATCGTTGCTGCAATTTTTTTACATCGGTGATTTTAAAGCGTGACGTGATCATGACTTTCATATTTTGTTCTATGTGAATATAAGTACCTAACGTGTTAAAAGTATCATTTTGCGAAGGCACGAACTAATTTATTACCAAAACAGTGCTTGAAGGCTCGAGGCTCTAATACATACATTGGAAAAATGCAACGTTCAGTAAGACAGTGTACTAGACCTGTTTTGGTTTTAATGTCACGTGCATTTTAATCGGCCTTTACCGGGGAGATGTACATGTAGGTAGTACAATGTCGTTTTTGGCTGAAGAGTTGTAGAGGTTAATTTGATTTTTTTCTTTAGTGAAGTTGAAAATGTCACCGAAAGTAACAAATAAAACAAAAACCAGTGTTTTTCACGCCGATTGATGGACCATGTGAAACAATTTTTTGGCTCCGCTTAATTGTTTCGCCAGTTACCAATTTATTTCAGGCCTAACCTGTATATTTTTAGTTGAATTATAAATCCTTTGCATTTCGAATTCTTAAATTTTCCAAAGCAGCTTATTTTGTACCTGGATCGAGTTCCTTTCGTTTGCGCGATGCACTTTTGACCCGTGCTATCTCTTATCACTAGCCGTTGTAATGCGAGCTTTCCTTTGAAAACGAATTTTTCGTCCGAGCACTTGCTGTTCTCGCCTGAGCCCGCCGTCACCGGCGCGGCTAAGGTTTGTTTGTTTAAGTCAAATTACGTGCGCTCAACCAATTTTTATGGGCATTGTGTTTCCAAGGGCTGACTATGATCAGGTACGATGGCGCTTTTCTGTTTTGTTATTCCAATAGTAATTACATTTTCTCTTAGCTCTTAAATAATAGTTTAAACCAAACCAATTGAATCTGGGGCGCTGGGCCGCCGGTCCGCCTTGATTCTCGACTCCAGCTTATATCCAGCCTAACTGCTGCAATCTGGAAATTTATTCTGCTTCGATTGCGGGTCCATTCAAGGAGCTCCTGACCATTTGATATAGCAACCCTTGACCAGTTTGCTGTCTACAATTAGTGGGTGCTAGGAACTCAAGGTTAGTGCCGCCCTTGGTGGTAATTACTGTGTGGAAAGCAGATGGTTTCCCCGGCCTTCAAATTGATTTGGTCCGGCTGTCTACAATTACTTTCTATTAAATTACATTCAGTACTCGGAATTTGGATTCCAAAACTATCCACAGTTAAAATTTGTGTTTACGCTCACTGTCATTACATAACTATACTATAGCTTAATTTAATACATGTTTTTATTTGATATGTAACTGGTTATCATTATATTTCATCATGATTAATATTTAAAGCTACAATTTTGATGTGTATTGACCCTTTGTAAGAGGAGCATTCACGCCTTTTTTATTTCAATAGCCTAAACAGAAACGTTTTATCAAATGACTGAGGTATGCATATGCCACGATTGATCTGAGTTACAGTTATTAGAATAACCCAAAAGGGGTTTTTCGCAACCTTCAGTTAATGTATACAACCTTGTCTTGACGTTAATTGCATTTTAATTATTCTGTTTATTTATTACTTACTCGACAAGTCCATTTATTAATTTCTAAGTAAACGCTAGTCACTTGTAGTTCATTTTAATTCTTAGAAATCTCTGGATTTCTGGCGCCCATTTCCTTTTTTGAAGACATTCCAGGGTACACAGCTGATGATTTGAACCTACGATCCAAGGCCGCCAAAATTGAGTTAGCTCGGCCATCGCGGTAAGTAAAGAGTTTTCAGAGCTGCCGTGGTGTATAAACTGTAGGGGGGTTGATCTGCGACTACCATCGATTAATTTTATTAATTAATCGCAGGTCGGCTTCTTTATCGTTTCACATGTGCAAATTGTGCAAGCAAAAATTATCGTACAGAAGATTCAAACATAAAACTATGATTTGACTTCATCTTAACTTGAAACCATGAATTTTTATGTAAAACATTAAATAGTGAAATTAAGGCAACAAATGGTAATTTAGACTGCGTTTATGTTTGGTTAACGATCCCTGACAAGAGCGGCCAAGAGCTAAGAAGCCAAGAAAAATAACACCTTAATATTACATACATTGTAATGGTATTTAGCCCTCCACTCAGCTCTGGTGGCAATGCAGACTAATGAAAGATTAAATCACAAAAGCACAGAGTTGGGATGATTCGCACAACTGTGTAAATTCACATAATTTGTCAGTTTGAAATTACATTGGAAAATTTAGCCATTAACATTCGAATTATTTGAATAAGCTAGAAGGGAATGAAACTCGATTTTCAAAGGTTTGGAGTCAGTAATGTAAATTTAGCAAAATATAAAAGGTTTGGGCAAAATAGAAGCCAAACCCATTTTAAGTAGGACTGGCACAGAAAGATTCAAAATATGTAAAGTTAAATGATGCGTAGAAATTAAAGTAAATTAGAAAATGGAATTATGATGAGCATTTTAAAAATATAAGAGAAAAGATTAACGAAAGATGTGCCATAGAGCACAAAGCCAGGCAATTTACATGCAGCATCAAGATGGAATATTTGAGGAAAAGCAAACAGGTTCAGAATAAATAGGAAATTCAAGCAGGCGGATGTAAAACAATTGGTGAACTAATAAATAATCAGTGTGGTGGCGGATTGAACAGAGAAGTGAATTTACAAGTGTATGACGATGTTATCTCATCGCGCAACAAAAAACATGTAGGTTAACTACACGTAGAATGACAAAGATTCGCTTTTGTGGATCGTATAGATAACATTTAAAATATATCTCCATTTTCTTGCTTCTCAGTTAATAATAATAAAATGCTAGTTTTATTTTTTTGCATTCCTTCGGTTATGGAAAATGAAAAATGGTTAGCAACAGTATGAATAGATGCAGTATTTTTTTCTCTACAAAAAATGTCTTTACACTTTAGCTCTAAAATAATTAGGGGAGCCAATAATTGGACATTAAGAATTTAACACGAGATGAAAAAAGAATTGACCGGAAGTCGACCTCGGAAAAGAAATCCGATTTCCGGTTTCTATATATTTTTGGAATCTACTCTTCAAGCTGAGTCGAATGATATATATCTCGTCCTCCTAAAATATATCTCCATTTTCTTGCTTCTCAGTTTTTTTTTAAATTTAAATTTCGTCTAGCAAATTACAGAAAATCGTTTTTATACTTTTTTTTCTCGATAACGGTTGCAGATACGAAAAAACTGAAAGAAAACAAAAAGATTCTAAACAAAACAGAAAACTCAATTTGTATTTTAGAATCTAACAGCGGCGCACCGCAAAAAAGTTCAGGGGGAGAAAAGGAAGCATGACCCCTGAAAAAATATCTCCCTGTAGATTCTCACAACCATTTGATATGCTCAATGATGTAAGCCCTGCAGCGTAACCTGTATTCCAAATTTGAGCTAAATATCTCAAAAACTGCAGGAGCTATAAAGGAAAAAGTTAAAAGTTAAAAAAAAATTGACCGGAAGTCGACCTCGGAAAAGAAATCCGATTTCCGGTTTCTATATATTTTTGGAATCTACTCTTCAAGCTGAGTCGAATGATATATATCTCGTCCTCCTAAAATATATCTCCATTTTCTTGCTTCTCAGGTAATAATAACAAGTTAACAATAAACTAAGTGGCACTAGAACATAGTAGAAAGTTGAAAATTCAAAGAACAATTATTATAGAATTAAAACATTGTAAATAATTATCATAGTTGTTAGATTTAGTTTTAAATGTAATGTAATTGAACTTGGTTCATTTCCTATTCAAATGTCAGACAGTGTTTTGTTATTAAGAACCAGCATTTAGACAATTGAATAAAAATTAGACTTGACAGCTTGAATTTTGCTCCAACTTTAATGAAAGAAATTTTATAGTTACAGTTAACCTACATAAAAATAAATTACTTCATTGTGTTCAGCACAATTTAATGCTGTGGAAGTGTGGGTAGCGTTTTTATCAAAAATTAAATTTACACCGAGGTGGTGGCTTCCGATCTTGGAGCCGTCATCGAAGGAGGTTTACGATTCTCCGATAGCAGCAAACGAGAGGGCTACAGCAGTGAGAGGACGTTGTAGAGCACCAAGCGGACCAGCGGCAGCAACTACATCAGCGTTCTAGCATCCCTGGGGGTCTGCATCAACGACAGGCAACGCAGAGGGGTCCTTTAGCAGTTACCGTTCCTGAAAGCATTGTGAGGTTAGTGTACGAAAAATTTAACCGCTCCAAAGGCTTGAAAGTGCTATAATACCTGAAGTACAAACCAAGGAACTGGAATCCGATTTATTTTGATGTCCATGAATAACCAGTAATCTAGGATTTGTAATTAAAATTGCCAGTTGGAGGTTAAAATAAACAAAATCGCAGAGGCGTCCTTTTTAAGCAAGCCAATGGACGTATTAGCCTGAAAACAAAGGAACTTACTGACGCCGTCGAAAGGCGGTTTAATTCAAACACTTACCGAGTAATTTGCTCATTGAATCCTTGTTTTAAAATTAATTACACGCACGAACGTTCGACATATTTCGAATCTGTTTATGTCAGTCAGTTTGACAGGTCGAGCGCTTTGAAGTTTAATTTCAGTTGTACACAGTGGCGTGCCAGTAATATTTTAACTTTGAATTTAACAAACTAGAAACCCAAGCCTAAATGAGAGACGAGTCTTCATGCAATATTTGAGCTAGCAAAATAAATATTATACCGATGAGCGAATCATAAATTGAGGGCAAACTGCTATTTAGAATTTTAAATATCAATCGAACCTAGAAATTAAATAGTCAATCGGTTAGAATTTGATATCATAAAATTCAAAATCAAAGTAATTATGGTGTGTGGTGGACTGTATGTGTTTATTTTTTTTACAAATAGTACAAAGCAAAGCATACAACACAATGCATAAAAAAATTGGGTACCCGAACGTGGGTCAAAACTAAATTAAATAAAATTAATCCACGTTGTTATCGCGTAATTAATGTCGATCCCAACGGGTGACTTGTAAAGATTAAAATAAATCACTAACATTGCAGCATATTAAGGTGTTGTTTACATTCTCTTTGCTTTCAGCTCCGTTCGTATCGGTTATCATTGCTCAAATTTAGGCATAAATTCCTATGGCAACAACTAAAAATGGACTCTACGCTGTATTTATGTGGTATTTACCGCATCTCGCTCGCAGGCCAGCAAGATATTATTTAATGCAGTAGATCTGGGAGCTGAGACCAACCAAAAGTCGCAATCACATCACGGTTTCTTAGCAACGATTGTAACAGTTGTTACCAATGATTTTTCGTGAAATTTGTTGAGCAAGAGATCTGATGTTTATAATGTAAATGTTAGAGTCAATAGTTATACAATACCACAACATCGAACAGGTTAAGTAGGAAAGCTGTTTTCTATATATTGCTCCAACTTTGTTGAATAAGTGTTTGGATGCGTTTTCTGATCAGTCGCATTCTGTTAAGGGTAAGGTGTTAGAATTAGTTAATAACTAGGATGCAATAATGGATTTATTATTATTAAATATTGCGCATCAGTAATTGGTTGTAAATCTTCCTTCTGGTTAGGTACAGACCGCGTGATAAGTGAAATTTGGCTCGCGCAGCGGCTTGGCACCTGATCGGCAAATCTCATGTAAAATGCTTCGATATATCGAATACTTCGCCTTATCGAAATTCAAATTGCTGCTTTAAAAGAGCAAGGCATTTCGTACACGCGCCGCTACTGTGAGATTTTCCGATCAGTTGCCGAGCTGCTGCGCGACCCGAATTTTACTTACGCCGCGCAGTCTGTAGCTCTTCTAGAAGACGAAGAAAGTATTGTCATTGTGAAAAATCACCTTCCGAGATTTCTTCAGATCTTCACGTCTCAGGGTCACTTGATGACCAAAAACATCCTTTCTGAATTCTGTCTGTTTGTCTGTCACCCGTTGGTGGTATAGCTCAAAAGCTATTTGTTGGAAGAAGACGATATTTTGCATTTGGATTATATGTTGATCTGGCTCGAAATCAAATACAGTTTCGGTCAAATATATACAGGGTGAGCACCTTTAAAAAATAAATTATCTATTTTTGCTGTAACGCAGGAATCAATAAAACTAATAATAATTGCCGCAGGCTGAACATCGTAAAAATCAGAAAAGAAAAATGATCACAGTGGGGCCTAGACACAACGCTCACTGGTCACAAACCCCAACTCAGAATTTGGTCATAACGCCCAACTTCGATTCTAGTCACAACGCCCAACTTGGTCACAACGCCCAAAAACAATAGGTATTGGTCGCAACGCCCAACTTGGTCACAACGCCCACCGACGCCTGTTATAGGAGAGAGCTATCGACGCCACTGAAACCACCTTTTTGGTCATAACGCCCAACTTCGATTTTGGTCACAACGCCCAATTTCGATTTTGATCAGAACGCCCAACTTTGATTCTGGTCACAACGCCCACTTTTGATTCTGGTCACAACGCCCACCTTGGTCATAACGCCCAAGATTTTGGTCACAACGCCCAACTTTGATTTTGGTCATATCGCCCGGGCGGCACAGAAAGTAAGAAAAATGTGTATCTAAAATGAATAATAATAAATTAAACTTTTAAGGTGAGGTAATAGGTAGGAACATTTTCAAGTTCCCGTTAAGTAGTATTAATATTCATTTTTGATAATAATTTAGTGGCGTAGTGCATTGTCCAAAAAAGTTTCTAAATCCAGATTATAACAAAGTTGTATTTTTTATATGGAACTCATATTTAGCTGTGGCATTATGAGAAAGATGATTTTTTTTCCCATTTCAGTGACGTAGTATGTCGTATGGGATCGATTTATTCATTTTCACTACTTTATAGCAACAATTCACAATTTTTAATATTTCGTCATTTTCTAATTGAAGGCTTGTGCCACTTAAAATATACGTGGTTAAACAAAGTTTTTGCGTTGTTACAATACCACCTTTTTTTGACAGAACTAATCACCTTTGATTGTTGCTTATGATATTATAGAGTCCTTCATACATCCATTTATCAGAACATTTTATTCTCCGTTAAAACCTCTGCAGCTTCTTAAATTAAAAATGCATTTGCAAAAATTTAAATATCCTACTTCATATACGAGGGAAGTTTGAAAATATGAAAATTATTGAAGAATAAAGTACCCTTATTTTTCAAAATACACAAAAGTGTTAATTGGAAGTATTTGTTATAACACATCTATTAAAAATTATAATTGATTTTAAATTGTTATTTGGTCCGTTTGTTATTAAATTATTTAAAAATTTGACACAGAAATGAAATTTATCAGCACCAATTTCGAATCACGTAATATCCTGGTTGATAAGTGAGGGGAAACTCAGGTTTAACAGTACACGTTTACCGTCTCCGTTGATAAGTTAACTTTGAAGTATTTCATTTGGTAATACACAGGGTGGTTTAAAAAATAGGAGAAACCAGAAAAAAAAATTCGGAGCACTTTATATTTGACACCTTCTTTTAATTCTAAGTTACTTTTTCAATAAAATTTTTGTCTATTTTGAAAAATAAGAGTACTTTATTCTTGAACCATTTTCATATTTTTGAACCTCCCCTGTCTACGAAACAATATATTTACATTTTGGCAAGTGCATTTTTAGTTTGAGAAGATGTAGAAACTTGTATCAGGAATAAAACTTTCTGATAAATGGATGTTAAAAAGATCCATGTGTTACAAATTTATGATATATATTATATTATACAGATTGGTGATGGATAATGTGAACATAGGCAGCCCATTGAGCTAGAATAAAGTTTATGGGCTTTGTATGCGTTAGACAGAAGTAGACGTATATGATTTAAAATCTAGTATCCCAGAATCCAGTGTTTTCTAAAAACAATACCTTTTGATTCTGCTGATACTAAATGTTTATCGCATATAGGTCTGTTTATGCCTAACGCATACAAAGTTCATAAACTGTATTCTACCCACCAATCTGCATATCTCGAATTTCAAAACTTTTTTTGAGTAACTGAGTACCCACTGCATTCGTATCGAAAAAGTGCCAGAAGAACGTCAAATTACTTATATCTATTTTTATAAACAAGCGAGATATGGACACAAAACGAAAAATCAAAAAATTACATTTTTGTTTATAACTCGAAAACAAAAGACGGTACCACTATTTAGTTTCCACCATTAAGTTTTTCTCGAAAAAAGAGATCAAGGATGGGGGGTCCATTTTTCTATATCTTCTATTATAGAGATTCCCTATGAAAACATCGAAATTGCTCCAACCTGTGCACTCTGCGACAGCGACCGCGCTTGCTCACGAAAATAAATTTGAGCCCGCTTAGTAAAAAAAACGATAAATAGGTATTGTAGGTATCAGAATGTTAAGAATTTGCTAAGTCTTGTAATGTCTATGATGTATTCTGAATTTCCACCCATTAAGTTTTCCGTCGGAATTTTAATACCTCTAATGTTCTGTCGGGGAAGGCACGTTGGGTTGAAATGACAGAATTGGTTAAATTGTTAGTTATTTGTATACAGATTGGTGGCGGAAAATGTGAACGGAAGTAATAAAATGAGTTAGAATAGCGTTTACGGGCATTGTATGCGTTAGGAGCTTTACATTTGGGTGGAAGGTTCAATTTGTTACGTAAGGTAGTGCTAAGAAGGGATTTTTTTGAAATTCAACCCCTAAGAGGGTGAAAAGGGGTAAAATGGGTTTTCACGAATTCCTTAATGTCTCTTACACCCGGTGTTTACTTGCAAAGATTTTCTATGCAAATGCTTAGAAACGTATTTCAGGATTTTGCCCTAATCAACCCCTAAAGGTGCAACCATGTGTTCTGGGTGAATTTTGAAAAATTTACCCCTAAGGGGGTGAAAAGAGGTAAACTGTGTTTTCACTAATTCCTCAATATCTCTTAGACCTGGTTAGATATGGACTTGTTGTTTGCTTGCATAAGTATCCAATGCAAATGTCTAACAACCCATTTCAGGAGTTTGCCCTAATCAATCCTTAAAGGTGCGAATCTGTATTCGGGGTGAATTATAGAACCCGTTGTTTCTCCTGTGTTTGTTAAATTAGAGCATTCTTTTTTGGAATTTAGATGTGTTTTTAAATTTCACCCCTAAAGCGGTAAAAAGGGAAAACTGAAAAGTGGTAGCGGGTTAAAAAAATTTCGCTCTGGGTTCGTTTCAGTATAAAACGGGCTAAAGATTTTTTCGAAAATAGGTAAACTGTTGCTACGTGCTAAGAGCATATTGTAGTGTTAGTAGTTTACTTTATATATAGTATATTGCAATGATCCTTGTCTTTAATGTTTAATAATATGTAAACAAATAATTCAAATACAAAAGATCACTACAAACCTTTTTGTTTACGTTTGTTCTTATTTAAAATCAATATTTGACTGACTAATAATATTTACGTGGTTCGTTCTATTCAAATGTTAATCGTCTTTTGCCCTTTTATTTCAAATTCACCAATCCGGAATTTAGTAATTTGGCTAGCACCGGAATTAAGCATGAAAAACTCAAATACCTTTACGGGTCTGAGGTTCCTTCTTGTTAATAAAATTGTACGCCACTGAAATGCGTAGTTCAAATGCTCTACCATAACCTTGTAACTAACTCAGTCTAAATTGACGTGCTACAGAGACATTTAACTAAGTGCAAGTCGCCTGAAAGTTTAATTGTTTGTTTACTGCTATTCGAATGAGCAAACGAACTCGGTAAGATTTGAATTATCGCGCTCAATCTACGCGTCGCTCTAGCAATTGTTTTGCAGATCGAAAATTAGGCTTTTGTTTCGGTGAATTGGGAAGAATCTTAAATTTTCTAACCCAACTTTCTGATATCGGTTATAGCAGTTTTAAAAACGTTCCGAAGTCCTGGATTCTGCTTATATCGGCTCCGCAGCTCAGATTTTGGGTCCCTCAGTAAGTTGTACGCTTACAATAATAGAATTGGCTTCACCACTGACCTTTTGAATTTTCCCCAGATGGTCTCCGTTGAGGTTCCGCAGGTGAAAATTGCTCACACCTTCTCTTGCGGTCGGTTGCCAGATGTGCGATGCTGGTATGGTCCTCGTAGGCCTCGGCTGCTAGTGTAGGAACTCCAATATTGCCCCTGAGTGTTCTCGAATGGCCCGAAATGACTTGTCGAAGTTCGGTCGTCAAGAACCGAACGATGGCCGAAGATGAATTTCACTTTAGGTGAAGGATTTTATTGCCTTTATTTGTGCACGAACACTGACACGTTATAAACACTATGGTGCAATTTTGTGGCTGTAAATTAATGTAAAGGGTATGAAAATTGAAATTAAACACCAGCCACAATTTAAGCTGCCGACCAGCAATTTTTATTCATTTGTTAATATCCTCTTGTTCGATATAAACAAAAAACAATCTACCAAAATTAAACAGGAAATTCGAACTCTGTCAAATCAGGATCTTTACAAATTAAATCTTAAATTTAATACATTTTTACAATTAAACTTAATTTTATATAATTGTCTTTGTAAGTTTATGGTTATTGTCCTTTGATTTTCACTCGCGTTTCGCTAATTAACAGGCCCTTTTGTTCACTCATTTCACTGATCACTGCCTCCTTTCGTTCATTTCCTCTTTAGCTACTTTAGAGTTCAATGTAAGTTCTACTTTCACTTAGGTACTCCCAAACCAATACACATTTTAAATCCAGCTATTTTCGAATTCTTGTTGATCCATTTTTAATTCATGATTCGCCTTCTAAATCTGCTTTTGGGTTCTTTTACCCCATTCTTTCATAAGCCTTCAGCCTCTCTAACCTTTGTTTAATTTGCTCAAGGAAATTATTATTTTATTTACTCTAGTTCAAATTCATTTGCGACACACAGTTAATTATTGCTCTCTGTAAGAACTTGCTTTTTCTCTGCATATTTTAAATAATGCCATAAGTTTAACTAAATTACTTTAAGAACTGCACACCCTTGTGACAATCAAGCTTCATTTCCTTCTAGCTTATTTAATTTATTTCCAATAATAATGGCTCAATTTGTCCATGTAATTTCATATTGACAACTTATGTGAAAATTATACAGATGTGTGAATTCTATCAACTCTGTGCTTTTCTATTTTGATTTAATTTGTTCGCACTGCTACCAGAGCTGCTTTGAGGGCTAAAGACCATTGCAATATATAGTCATGACTAAACGATCAAGTGGGCAAAACGCAAATAAACTTATGAAAATTAATATTCGAGTTGCAAGGGTTTTAAAAAAGAAAAGAGGGTAGAAAAATAATAACAGATTTTGTTATCAAAAACTGGTGACAGAATTTAACTGTGCATAAAAGGTTTTTCGCGGTAAAGATGTGGTAAACTCGGGATTTCTCGTCCTTCGGTGATAGTATGTGGATACTAACCGAGCGCGTTTAAGGCAGATTTTGAGAGCGGGTACTACTTTCCAACGGACGGAGCTCCAGGTCATATTGACGGTTTAGAAACCACGGAAAGCGTTGCATAGTTTTTGCCTGTTAAGTACAGGGTATGTATAGTTGTTTTTGCGTCTACCTGATTCTATTTTTGTAATTCGATATTATAGCAACAAGTATTAGGCGAAAGAAATGCTGTAGTTTGGGAATCTCTTCTTAAGAAGTTCATTACGAAGATCGTGTGACTGCTTGCGGTCAGATAACAACTGGCGTTTAGCGGCTGTCAGAGTGACAGTTGGGGAGAGCGGTATTGCAGATTAATTGAGGTCCTCAGGGGCTGGTCGTCGATGCCACAAGCTTAACGAACCAGATAAGTAAAGTAAAGATAATCTTGTGATATTTCGCATATTCGCAAAGATAAGAACAGTTTATAACCCATTAGTTATATTGACGTAAGCTTAAGTGGGGTACCCTGGGTGATACTATTGCTTAGATAGATAACTGTCCCCATCAATACAAATAGAATAGACTATTGACCAAAACTAATATTTTCAATAAATCTATATAACGAATTGCTTTTTTCATTTAAACTTTAACGGTTCAATTATTGTATTGTGCAGAATATATAGTGAAGTTTATAAGTTTTCTTCTACCTATATTAGTGCGTTTGAGAGTAATAAACTTGTTGGCGCTCAAATAATTTGAACATCTCGTTAATAAAGAATACACGACGTCTTCACTGTAGCTAGAGACGAGCCTCCAGCACACTTTTATGGCGATCAATTTTTGAAAGTTAAAATATAGAAAGCTGACCTAAACGGAAGAGAAAAGCTAACACTGTGTTTTCATGCATTTCTCAATATCTCTTAGAATACAGGAGGATTTCTGAAATTCCAACCCCAAGTGGTGGAAATGGGTATCCTGTGTTACCGCTAATTACCGATACTCTGGTGGTAAAGGGGGGGGCGGTAAGCAAGAGCGGCCGACTTCTCAGCCAGAGGAGGGCGTGGGTTAAAACCGGAGACTCAAAGCTTCAGCTGAAAATAAAATAAATGGGCGCCAGGTAGCAGGTAACCCAGCTCTTTGCTAATCGCACATATAGGCATACGATAAGATGCGCTACCAAACACTTCCTGAAAAAGAAGTACGGCAAGGGAGCATAAATAAAATTCACTGGCCTAGTAACGATTCAGTATAATAAGCAAATGGTAAATGGGAATCCACAAGTATTTTACACAACATTTACTACGGACTATTCCACACAATATCTCAATAAGGAGACCATATCACAGTTCAATAAATATCAACGGTGGCTCGAGGCTAAACTCACCACAGTACAGCCAGTTACATATACAAGGGCATCAAGCGAAGTTAGCGGGCGGGCCCAGAATTAATAAAATTATAGTGCTAATTAACAGCATTAAAAAAAAAGATTACAAGATTGATATTAAATTTGGCCAAATGCATTACTAAATAAGCACTTAAAAAGAGCTCGAAAACATCGTGGCTCCAGCGTAATGATTAAATTGAAAGGTAAATTTAGTAGGTAGGTTGAATTTAACTGAACACCCTGTATGCAAGGTTCCTCTCGTAATTAAATAAGGATCAAATCAGATTAGCGTCGCCGCGGACCGACAAGATTTTGCGATGGTACCACGAAGCGATTTCGCGAACAATGCAATGTACTCTGCATTAAAACGGCCGAGGTGCGAGCATTAACAATAATTGCTTGCAAAGCTTGGCAAGTAGTCTAATTCAACGGTGTAATAAATAACACTTAAAATCTGAAAGGATTAACCTTCGTGCACTTGGCTTCACAATGCGAATATAATACCGTTACACAATATTCCGCACACGGCGGTACAAAACAACTCCGGTAAAATTTAGCCCGAATCCAGAGACATTTTCGCCTAAATGACCTAATCGGCTACTTACTGTGCAGAAGAGCTACTGCTAAAACTGATTTGCTGAAGGCAAACTCAATCATATTCATGCAGGTGAGTTCATAGCTTTAAAAAACACAATATAACAAACGAGTCTATCGAGCACCTTGCAGCGTTGCCACGCAAACGGCCCAAGGGGGCACCTGATTCCCGAGAGTTCGAAACGGAAATATTAAACTGACAGACCTTTGGCAGTGGACTTCTCTTCCGCTGCAGATGTTAAAAACAGGGGGGGGGGGCTAAGGACTACAAGGAGGCCAAACGATCACCAGGTAGCTGAGGGGGCCACAGTCAGCGAAACTCGTCACCAGGCTGGTAGCTACGTGACCACACGGCGACAGCTGCGTTCCCAGTATTAGCTCGGTAGCCTCGCTTCCAACGAGGGAAATGCGACAGGCATGCTACCGTCGAGTAAAAGCTGAAAGGCAAATAGCCATGGAGGTACACCGAATAAGTCCAAATTATTCACCTTACCCGTTTCAGGTTTCTACGGCTGTTCAACGCCAAAGTGAAAACATGTGCCTTGCTAGAGCGGAATCCCCAAACAATATTCGGGCTGGAATTCGCCAAAAATGCAACTCACAAAGCCCAATTCCGAACTTCCATGGAGTTCAGGACACAAAACGGCACAATTCCAAATTAGGATGCTAACGAAAAATCCTGGTTAAGGTACGCCATCAAAACGTAAATTTCGAAGCACCTAGCTCTTGCAGCACAGGATGGCGGAATGACAAGATGGTTTCCAAAAACTGATAAGCCAAAAATCCAATTTTGAGAGAAAGGGAAAATGTAGGCGAATAGCTAAAAATGAATTTTCAACCGTAACACCTGCTAAAATTTACGAATACAACAATTAATAAGTACATATATTTTTTATTTTATCTCATTGTTATGCTAAAACTATAGTTTTATCAATCTATACAAGGGGAACGAAAATTATATACACATTTCCAAGGGGTACGTAAAGGATAAAAGAGTCAAGGAGAACTTGTTTCGGAAGAATATGGTTTCCTTTTTACCTACAATATTTTTTACAGTTTAGTTTAGTTTAGTGTATTGAGTGAGGGGGAAGGGGGGCACTCCAGAATTCATTTAAGATTTAGAATAAAAAACAAACATTTGTAGTTCGTGCGAAGAACGGGTATCTTGCTAGTTTGTAATATAGTCAAGTTATGACAAAATTCGGCTGCAGACGGAACTAGTTTATTGTTATAAAGCAAATTCTTGCGGGAACATTTTCTTAAGGTCCCCAAGAATCACCAAAATGATTATTATGGGGAACACCCCTAAATTATAAAAGATCGTGCGCCACATTGTAACTGCAAAAAATCCATGTAGTGTCAGAAAAAATGAGGGGAAAGCTGAATTTAAGCCAGTTGTTAGAACACTAAGAAATATATTTTTCCAAAACTTCCTGCCTCTGGCCCTTATGCTGTGCCCCCTAAACGTTGTATCTGCAGGTTTCTGCAAACTACCTTATACTATATCCATAGGTAAGAGTTGGAATGATGTCAACTTCTTTTATTTTAATTCTTAAACAATGTACAAGAAAAAGTTATCTATTCAATTTTGTTCTAATGCAAATAATTTTCACATATCTCATAAGAGCAGTAATTCTTCGGTCTACGACGTTTCGGCGCAGCCGATTCGGCGCAGCCCTTTCGGCGCGGAGACAGTTCGACGCAGAGACGTTTCGGCGCGGAGACAGTTCGACGCAGAGACGTTTCGGCGCGGAGACTTGTCGGCCCAAAGACGTTTTGGCGAGAGCCGATTCGGCGCGAGGCCGTTTCGGCGCGAGTATACCCATTTTGTGGGTTCAGTTTTACATTTAAATCACAAGCTAATAAAATGTTATATTTTGTAAATTTCCGTATGAGGCTCTTTCGAATATATTTTAGTTAGAGAATAGTAGAGGATAATTAAAATTCTA
The DNA here is from genome assembly GCA_940337035.1 of Agriotes lineatus. Lineage (NCBI taxonomy): Eukaryota > Metazoa > Arthropoda > Insecta > Coleoptera > Elateridae > Agriotes > Agriotes lineatus. The sequence continues at coordinate 52,510 of CALNHX010001250.1, read as the reverse complement.
TATAAATAAAAATTACTAGAAAATATTAGCTTTTGCGTCAGAATACAACGCTAGAATTTAGTATATTTTTATGTTGTATGAAAAGAAAAGTTTTGAAAGCAATCTTCTAAAAATATCAGGTTAAATAATACTTAAAAAGCGTTTGTTCAATATGTAGGTACTTTCCATAGTTAACATATTCAAATAAAAGTAAGAATAAATTAATGTGGACCTAAAATTCCCAAATGTGTATACAAACTCTTAAGTTTTTTGGTTTTGTGGTCTTGAAAATAATATATTTTTTTTAAATCTACCAAAAAGAAAATATTTTGCTGATCGTTTAAATGTGTAATATGCTAGTTCCCTTTGAACTAAATTAGGAAACCACCAATAGAATTTGAAATAACTTTACTAAAACATAATATAATTAGTAAATTAAATTTACAATTGTATTTTTTAATGTCTTCTACGTTACTTAGTTAGTATGTCATGAAAAATACATGACGAGCAATGGACGCGTTTTCATTGAAACGAATTTACATATACCCCATTTACTGCAATATGTAATAGGGCTTTTAAAAACTATTCGCTTTATTAATGTTTGTACCTTGGGGACATTTTGTAATCACCTAATTTTGTGATTTTTCCAAAAACAACACTCCTGTTCTATAAAACTTAATATTTATTGAAGATTATAAAAGTACCACTTCTGGTTCCCCCATTTTAACCAGATATATTGAAGCTCGGCATTAATTGCTTTAAGACTAATCATGCAGTTGAATCTTGTAAATATAGACTCTGTCGACATTGGGGTCTATCAATGCGCAAAGTTTGTCAGTTTTTAACGTGTTAAAAATGGGATATTTATTTACGTTACCATTGATGACGTGAAAAAAAAGGCATTTTGCTGCGCATCATACGGCGCGAAACAATATTAATATTCTTGTTTGAGGGTTGCAGACAAAACATTGTTTGTATTACGTGCGCGAAATGTTTTACAGCGTTGGAATGACTTTTTTGACTTGGCTATCACCTCGTCAAAAGAAGTAATATTCTCACGTTCTAAAATCATTAATTTCGAGCACTTAATACAAAATAGTAATTTATGTATTTAGTGTGTAAAGAGAGCGATTTTGGTATGAGGATGCGAGTTCGTGCCGAGCGGTAGCGAGGCTCGAAAAAGCAACCGAATACCAAAATGGCTCTTTGCACTCGAAATACATACATTTTTTTTCTACGGTCCTAAATAAATGACAAAATTTTTAAATAATTGAAATTTCTTTATAACACGCAACCAGAAATACATCACTGACTCTGTGTAACACACTATGTACTGTATAAATAAGTGTAATTTTAGTAGAAAACGAGACGTTTTAGGAAAATAAATAAATATCTTATCTTCAGATTCCATCTTCAACGTCACAAAAACTCACAAACTCAATAAAAATGTTGCGTGATGATGGACGCGCCTTGATTCAATTGTTAATAATTTTAGCCAGTTCCAGAAAAATTACGAATCACAATAATAATCAGGTTAGCCATGGCGATGCGTAATGTAAAATGAAGTGACGCGATTATTTCATTAAGACATTGTGTAAAAGTTGTGTCTCAAAATTACTTGGAACTTAGCACCTTTTATGTTTGTTGTAAAACCAGTTTAGTTTTATTCGACAGGAGTTGGAGTTTATTTTGTTGTTAAGAGATAGGGGGAAGTAGCTAGGCCTGACTACCTCATTACAAACAATTTTAGCCTGTGTTTAACCCCATCAATGAATACACATTCGTGGTTGAACGTAAGTTTGTTATTTTGACCCACTAGTTGCAGAATTGCTGCGTTGTGCCTTTGACATGCGATATAATACACAATTAAAACCTGCAACGTCTGTTTTGAAACATAAGGAACTGGCACTTGTTGCGTGTGTCGTTTACATTTAGTTGTTATCGTAACACAGAAACTTGACACATATCTTATCTGGCAAAAGTTATGCAGTTTTTGTAGGCTAATTGCGTGAACTTCTGCATCTACTTTATTTCACATTATTCACTAAAATCCATGTTCAAAAATAGTTTGAACACATTGTTTACGTGGTTGTGATGTTAAAATGTGCGAATCGCTAACTTTTCGCATTGACAGTGAGCTTTTAATAGTCAGTTTTAGAGGCGACCGTAGAAAAATAACATTTTCCGACTCATACAATTATTGAGGTTTTTCCTAATTAAAATTTTAACTTAATATTTCCAAAAAACTTGTCAATTGACAGTTTGACACAAAGATATCGTTAGTTACCAAAGTATACTGCGTTATTTCCCGGAGAAGGTAAATTGTCTTCCAAATCATGTAGGTTGTAAAATTCATAGGCAAATTATCTCCCATGAATATACAAATTGTCTCTCGCGCTAATAGTCCTATTACTATGTCATTATTATTAAGTCTGTTTAACGCGAAAAGCCAAATAACATTTAAGAATGTTGATAATATCGCTACTTATGGTTATTTGCTAAAAATGATACTTAGAAAAATCATTATGAGGGTTGAACTTGTCTGTTTGTACAACTATAAATATTGTTCTCTGAATGTCATTTTTTGGCAGTGGTCTATTATGATATGTTTTTCGGACTTTTTCCACTATCTAGGGTGTAAATTACACAACGTTTCGGAAGTTTTGATCTACTCCCGTCTTCAGGTGTTCCTGGTTAGTCCTGAGAAGGACTGATATTATACGTTTTTCTACGTAAATTTGTGCCTCTCCCGGGGTTTGAACCCGGGACCGCTGATCGCTAGTCTGCCACTCTAACCAGGAACACCTGAAGACGAGAGTAGATCAAAACTCCCGAAACGTTGTGTGATTTACACCCTAGACAGTGGAAAAGTCCGAAAAACATATCACAACTATTACTTTTCTTACCCTTTTCACAATTATTGTGTGTGGTTTCCGTTGCTCTAACGAAACATGAGTTCTTTGCAAGTAATATTTAGTGAAAAAGGCAAGAAGTTATTAGTGGTGAACGGATTTATACTTGCTTTCCAGAAATTAATATCTGGTGATAAAATTAAACGGTGGATATGTGCTTAGCGTAAAACATCCTTTTTTATGGTATGGAATTTATACAATACGATCACAGTAAAAAAGTTTACAAAAAAGCAAAGCACAATACCATACAATATACATGACAAGTATAGTAAAGCGTCATTTCAAATTGTCTATATGTCAATGTCTAAATTACTTAGCCATTCAAACATCCTGCAAGGCACATGTGAAAACCGAAGGTGGCGAAAATATTGTAATGGAAGCATCGTTATCTCATAACCATGAGAAAATTGCAAGTCCAGTGCTGTGCAGACAAACTTCTAGTAATAATCTAAAACGCATAGCAGTGGATGATCTTAGTGAACGGCCTATGAAGATAATTAATCGTGAACTAAGAAAAGATGATGTGGAAACCCTATCAATTGCCGACTTCGCGTCGGTTTGGTGAGAAGGAAAATTTATAATGCCCGGAGATCGGTGATGGCACCTATACCGAAAAATATTCAAGAAGTACACGCCTACCTACAAACTTCAATCAAAACCAACAAAAATGAAGACTTTGTACTAAAAAACGACTGCGTCAACAATACAGGGTGATTCATAACTGGTTCAATAAAATAAAAGGTTGAAGTTGACATTTAATAAACTTTTTATGTCACATAAATCATGGCCTGGTATTATTAAAGTTAAAAATTTAAATCGTAACCGGAAACTGTGTGGTCTAATAACTCGAAAACAAAACTCGATCGGCAAACATTTTATTTCACATTTTTTAACCAGAACATGGTGCTGTAAACGCTTGTTCATTTTGTTCAACCAGTTATGAATCACCCTGTATAGTGATATTTTCGTGCGAAACCAACATTAAGTTTTTTTATCAACATGCAGTGAAATATACCTTGATGGAACATTTTCATACAGTGCTAAACATGTTTTGCAGCTTTTTGCTGTTTTTGGGTTAAAGAATGGACACTTAATACCTCTTGTGTTTATACTTTTGCCAAAAAAGGAGGTAAAGGTGTATATAACCGCGTTAACTTATGTTAACGAGGAGTGCATAAGTTCAGTTTTTGCCAATGCGAGTAACACTTCCTATCATAACTGTTTCCTATCAATTTAAAATTTTAAATTGTCAAAAAGGAATTAATCCTTTTGTTATTGAGATGAATTTTTTTTACCACTTCTGTGTATATATTTTTTATTGTAATAAAAACGTATTTTATAGGTTGTGTGTATAATTTATTAAAATTAAAATAAGAAATATATACATTGATTTGTTATGCAACAAATTCCTGATTTTATTTATTTTTTTACTAGGTATATAATTAATTATGTTAAAAATCAGTAGCTGGCATAGACAATAAAATTTTAACAAAAAGAGAGTGGCAGCTAAAGACAATTATTCAGAAAGAAAATTCTACAGCATGGTGATATATTTCGACATTCTATGTGTCTTCTTCAGTTAGGTACACAGGTTACACAGTTAAAAATACACTTTAAAATCTTGTAAAAAGGAGTTCCAACAAAAAACACTTTCCATCATCCAGTCCAAAGAGATAAATTAGTAGTAAAGACTTGTAGTAATTTCTCAATAACGCAAATTCATGATCAGTTATACCTGGTATTTGGTAAGCGTCTTTTAAGGATAAAACATGAAGAAACTTTTTGAGTATCATAAAATGGATTTTTTTTATATTTCATTGTTAAACTGCGGCTTGGGCATAATTTGCTTATGTAGTATTCTTAAATTACAACAATTTTTAGAAAGGGAATTTAAAATTGTAAAATCCGTAAAATACAAAACAAGGCTGAAAGCCATTTTGAAGTCAAGGTGCAACAGGTGTTGGCAGAAATGTCGAACGCAGTATGCGAAATCATCCCTGACATGTGAGAGGCTATATTTCCTTAAGTTATTAAACAGTTTTGATTGTTTTCGTCATTTTCATTATACATGTTGGCAGGCATTAAATACTTGTTAAAATCACTCCTTAAAATGATTTATGTAAATTATGTTAAAAATTAGTAGCTGGCATAGACAATAACGTTTTAATAAAAGAAGAGTGGCAGCTAAAGACAATTATTCAGAAAGAAAATTCTACAACATGGTGATATATTTCGACATTCTATGTGTCTTCTTCCGTCAGGTACACAGGTTACACAGTTAAAAATACATTTTAAAATCTTGTAAAAAGGAGTTGCAACAAAAAACACTTCATCATCCAGTCCAGTATTGTTTTGTATTTAACGGATTTTACCATTTTAAATTCCCTTTCTAAAAATTCTTGTAATTTAAAAATACTACATAACCAAATTATGTCCTAGCCACAGTTTAACAATGAAATATAACAATTTTCCATTTTATGCTACTCAAAAAGTTTCTTCATGTTTTATCCTTAAAAGACGTTTACTAAATACCAGGTATTACTGATCATAAATTTGCGTTATTGAGAAATTACTACAAGTCTTTACTACTAATTTATCTCTTGGGACTGGATGATGGAAAGTGATTTTTGATAGAACTCCTTTTTACAAGATTTTAAAGTGTATTTTTAACTGTGTAACCTGTATACCTGACTGAACAAGACTCATAGAATGTCGAAATATATCACCATGTTGTAGAATTTCCTTTCTGAATAATTGTCTTTAGCTGCCACTCTCCTTTTATTAAAACTTTATATGATTAATGTTAGTGTTAAAGTGAAATTATGGAATGAAACTTAAGAAAGCCGTACCTGTCATTATGGTAAGTACCTGATTAAAGCTAAGCACTAATAGGCTTGTACGAGATCACGTAATTGCCTGGGAGTCAATTTACCTATCACCCTTTTCCTAGTTTGACCACTGGGAGACAATTCGACTATGTCCTTAATAGTATATTACGTGCTAAAAGCATTTTGGCACTATACTAGCAGTTTACGTTATATAATTAGAGAGTGGGAGTGGGATTAATGCGATAGAAGCTCATATAAATTAATATCAGATTGGCAATGGTCGTTACTAGAGGGGGAAAATAAACAACAGTTTTTGTTTTGAAAAAAAACGTGTGACAGCATTTCAACGTGCAAGACGTTTCGTGGGTTATTTGGTGATAATCTCGCCATTTCAAATGGTTTGGTTATAGTAGGGAATATTACTGGCCAACCGTCCTGGTAGGAGATTTTAGAAGAGAGTATCACTTTTCCGACGAATATAGATTCGAGCTTAGAAGCGATTTAGGAAACCACAGATTAACGTTTGCATAGTTATTGCCTGTTAGCAGGGTACGTATAGTTATTTTGGCGTCTGCCTCATCTTATCTTGAAATTCGAATTATAGCAACTAGTATTGGGCGGGAAAACCTACAGAAAGTTTAGTCTGCTGAGAGTCATCAGGCAGTTTTGGGGCCTACTTACCGCATATGACAGCTGACGATTTGGGGCTGTCAAGCTGACATTTAATAGGCGTCATTGGAAGCATTAAACGTCTACAAGTGTAACCACGAACAGATAAGTGATTTCTGATGATATTTTTGCATATAAAAACGCTGTGTAAACATTAAACATATTAGTGGTTTAAGTTAAGTGGGGTACCCCGTTCAAATAGTAGAGCCTAATTGAATAATGGTCAACGTTTGAGTAACAATAAAGCTAGTTAAAGGTATTACTCTCTTTCATTTTAATTTCAATCATTGAGTTCGATAATGTTTTCATTAGATATAAAGTAAAGTTACAAGTTTCTTGACCTATATCAGTGTACCTGAGTATAACTTGTTGGCGCTCCCTTTAACATCTTAATCAAAGAATTTGCGACGTCTTCACTGTTGCTAGAGACGGGCGTCAAGTACACTTTTATGGTGATCAATTGTTTAGTTAAAAATATAGAACGCCGACCTAAAGGTAAGTAAAAAGCTAACAAGATTTGGCGCCCAACAACAGGGCTATAATTTGCTACATGTACCTTTAGGTCGCACAATAATTGAAAGGAGCAATATTTTCAGTAGTTATACTTAATTAAATAAAAGCTAGATAGGGTGTAATTCGGATCTGCTTATTATATGTATTTGTTTATGTAAATGGGAAATATCATCAGAACGTGACACGCAAAGAATTACTTTGAGAATATTAAATAAGACGTTATACTTGTGCTAAAAAGGGTTTAGTTTTAAGGAATTGGTTTCTTTTACGTATAGAGATCTATGTTACCTTCCGGAACCATACTAATCAATCAGAATGGATATTGATAGGTTGTTGGTAGATGAAATAGATTATAAATTACGAATACGGGGTGTTGTTTGTAAGGGAAATATAATAGAAAAGCGTAAATTGCTTAGGGCTCGTATTAGGTTGGAAAAGACGGGAAATGCTTCTTTCCCGGAAGTAGAAATGAATAATGTGGAAGAATTGGAAATATACAATAGGAAGCTTGACATTCTTGTGGAAGAGATATTAGCAACTGAGTCATTTGTTAGGGGTGGTAATGATTATAAACGTATTCAGACCCGCTTGGTACATATTTCAAATCGACTTGAACGGTTAGTTTCTGGGGGGCCTTTAACAGATGATAAAGATGAGCGATATAAATGGTGTTTAGGAGCTATGGACAATCTCGAGTCCAGATTAAGGTCCGAAAATGAACCTTTAGTTCCTTCTATTTCACAGGCAGTTAACCTAATGGACCTTGACGATGAGCCGTCACAAACTAATCAATCACAAAATCACTTTAATAATTCAAATTTGATTGTTAGTCAACACTTTCAAACTTTACCGACACCTATTGGTATTAACAGCACTAAAGTTATTGACGCTCCTCCACGTTACAACAATTACCTTCCAATGAATAAATGGAACCTTTGTTTCGATGGTCAATCGGGACTGTCTAGTTTCCTAGAGCGTGTTGAAGAATTGCGAATAGCGCGTGGGGTTACCAAGGAACAACTTTTTACTTCAGCTGTTGAATTTTTCACAGAATATGCTTTGATTTGGTATCGATCGGTTAAAGATACTTTGTATAATTGGGATCAGCTAGTTAGTGCGTTACGTTCAGCTTTTCTTCCATGTGATTATGAAGCTTGTTTATGGGATGAAATACGCAGTCGCACTCGGGGTGCTGATGAGCCTGTAACTGTATTTGTGTCGATTATGGAAAATGTATTCCATCGGTTACCATCGATGCCTTCCGAAGCAAATCGCCTTAGTCTTATTCGTAGGAATTTATTACCACATTTCCAAACCCAATTGGCTTTAGAAAACATTGTTTCCTTCTCACATTTACTTATAGTATGTAAATCTGTTGAAGATGCACATGTGCGTGCACAACGGTTCCGTGGACTTCCCACTCAGGGATAAAATCTCTTTATTCACGTGTATCATATAAAACTTTTTCCAATACCTACAATTAATTGTATAAATAAGTTTTAAAATTTAATAAATAATTTTAAATATATAATTATATTATTTACTTGGTTGTGTACTAGTTTCCACGGTAACATGTTTGTATTTTGTAAGTTGCTATGGATTCACTAGTGAATAAAGTAATTCTTTGTCCATCCTCATCATTAAAATGTTGCTTTACCATGAAGATTTGCTCAGGTACAATACAGCTTTATAAATAGGCATTGGAAAAGGAAAATTACTTCACTACTATAGCCAAATTCTCCTGAGAAAATATATGGAAACAGATAACAAAAACGTAAGTGTATCTAAAAAAAAATGTAGGCACCACTCCGCTGCCGACCGAGCTTACAAGAGTCTTACTGAACAAACGCTCCAAAAAATCCGCGACTTTAAATATTTCAACACTTTCGACATATTTTTCAAAATGTATGTTTGCCTAATCTTTTTATTGACTTGTAACCCGAGCAGGTCAATTATGTTGCAATAAATATATCTAAAATTCAACAGTATTTAATTGCCACATACATATATGGAAGTGTAAGGTCTGCACGCTTACTTGGGTGCCTGCACGTCTTCAGTTATGAAGTTCAATCTAGCCCAAAATTTCTATAAAAATGTGCTTCAAAAAAAGTTGAGCGTTATGACCAAATCCGAAGTTGGGCGTTGTGGCCAAGTTGCGCGTTCTGACCAAAATCTAAATTGGGCGTTGTGACCAAGTTGGGTGTTCTGACCAAAATCGAAGTTGAACGTTATGACCAAAACGGTGCTTTAAGTGGCGTCGATAGCTCTCTCCTATAACAGGCGTCGGTGGGCGTTGTGACCAAGTTGGGCGTTGTGACCAAGTTGGGCGTTGTGACCAATATTGTTATTGTGCGTTATGACCAAGTTGGACGTTGTGACCAAAATCAAAATTGTGCGTTGTGACCAAGTTGGGAGTTGTGACCATAATCGAAGTTAGGCGTTATGACCAAATTCTGAGTTGGGGTTTGTGACCAGTGGTCGTTGTGTTCTAGCCCCGAAATATCACACTGGGATTTTTATAGAGTGTGAATTTTTCAGAGTATGCACTTGCGATTGACCAAATGGAAACAAAGCTTTATGTGCACTTCTGGTGTGTTTTACGTGTACTAGTATTGCAAACGAAATATGCGTATGCCCCTCCTAGCAATTGGATGCTGAATTTAAATTAACATAGCATTTAATAAGTGCATTTGCGACTTCAGCGGACTCTTCATTACATTTTATAATATTTTATCAGCATTTATGGCACCCATCAGTGACAGTATGAACTATTTACTACAGCTGGCTGCCGATATATCACTCTGGGATTTTTATAAAGTGTTTTTTTCAGATTATACACTTGCAAATGGCCGCATGGAAACATAAAGCTTTATGTGCACTTCTCGCGTGTTTTACGTGTACTACTATTGCAAAAGAAATATCGTTATGCTCCTCCTAGCAATTGGATGCTGAATTTAAATTAACATAGCGTTTAATAAGTGAATTTGCGACATCAGCGGACCTTTCATTCCATTTTATTATATTTTATCCATATTCATGCCACCCATTAGTGGCAATATGGACGATTTACTACAGCTGGCTGTCGAAATAGTACCCTGGGATTTTTATAGAGTGTGTATTTTTCAGATTATGCACTTACGAATGGCCACAATGAAACATATAAAGTTTTATGTGCACTTCTGGTGTGTTTTAAGTGTACTAGTATTGCAAAAGGAATCTGTATGCTCCTCCTAGCAATTGGATGCTGAATTAGCATTAGCATTAGCAATGAACAAAGGTACAGAGCCCACTTTTGTCAATAGCATCCGAAAGGAGGTAATTGACATTACAGTGGCCTCTAGGTGTTTTTCAATCAATATTGAAAACTGGAAAGTGACGTCGGATATCGTGACATCTGATCATCGTATGATCAGAATGGAAATGAATTCCGACAAGCCTCTGGAAATTCCCTACCGGAACCCCAGGGCAACAGACTGGGAAAGCTATCGTTCCAGTCTCGTTCGCCAAGGAGGTCAACCAGAGGAAGGTATATGCACAAAAGAACAATTAAGTAAAGACGTAGAGCAACTGGCAAGTAAAATTGTCTCAGCTTATGAGGAGGCTTGTCCTCTCAGGGAGGCTCGAGTTCGTAGGGTACCATGGTGGACCGGCACTCTAGCCGATCTGCGCAAGGAATCCAGGCGACTCTTTAATCGAGCTATCAGAGAAGAGACACAGGCCTCATGGGACACTTTCAAAACGGCCAGGAATAGGTTTAAAAATGAGTTAAGGCGCAGCAAAAGATCTAGCTGGCAGAAATACTGTGCAGAGTTAAACTCAGTATCAGACTCTGCTAGACTGATGAAAATCTTAAGCCGCGAAACTAGTCAAACAGTAGGAGCGCTAAAAAAGGCCGATGGGATGTGGACAACATCCAGAGAGGAGTCGTTACAACATCTCCTGGAAGTCCACTTTCCAGGAGACGGCGCCATCCAGTTAGCACCCATAGCGGAACAGGAACCAGTTCCTAGAGAGAACTGGCAGTTCGCTGAGGGAATTATAACGGAAGGTGCAGTCACATGGGCAGTACAGGAGTTTGATCTCTTTAAGTCGCCGGGGCCAGATGGGATCTTCCCAGCATTGCTTCAGAAAGGCCTGGATATCCTTCTTCCACATATAGTAAGGGTATATAGGGCCAGCGTAGCAATGGGATGGGTCCCAGAACAGTGGAAGGCAGCCAGAGTGGTCTTTATTCCCAAGACGGGAAGGGAGGACTACACAACTACCAAATCATTTAGGCCCATCAGTCTTACATCCTTTCTTTTAAAGACCTTGGAAAGGATCATTGATAGGCATCTAACGGAAAGGGTAATAAGAACACACCCATTCCACAGGAATCAGCACGCATACAGACGTGGAAGATCGACCGAAACTGCACTCCACGCTGTCGTGCACAAGGTCGAAAGGGCACTACACTATAAGGAAGTGGCCCTTGCAGTACTTTTTGACATTGAAGGCGCATTTGACAAGGCAAGAACGGCTACAATATGTCAAGCCTTACAGGCCAGGGAAACCCCTCCCGTTCTGGTCAGTTGGGTGAGAACAGCACTGGAGCAAAGAACCGTGACGGCAAACCTAGGGGACTGTTCAGTGAGGGCCAGGGTGACGGGAGGTTGCCCGCAAGGCAGTTGCCTCTCACCTCACCTGTGGTGTCTTATAATGGACGGTCTACTGGGATGCCTAACGGAAGAGGGCTTCTATGCACAAGCATACGCAGACGATGGACTGGTACTTGTTACTGGCAGGTTCCTAAACGTCGTTTGCGATAGAATGCAGGTAGCTTGCAGGATTATTGAAAGATGGTGTGAAGAGAAAGGTCTGTCGGTAAACCCACTAAAGACTGAGATCATTCTCTTCAAAAAAGACGAAAACTTCAGGGTCTGAGGATACCCATTATGTACGGAAGGCCACTTGCATTAGTGCAAGAGGTCAAGTACCTGGGGGTAATCCTCGACAGCAAATTAAGTTGGAGGTCGCATGTCGACAGGACGGTGAAGAAGTCGACAACGACCTTATGGCAGTTGCGCAGAGTTATAGGCAGGAACTGGGGGATAAACCCCAAGATTCTGCACTGGCTCTACACATTGGTAGTAAGGCCAAGAGTTCAGTACGGCTCAGTGGTCTGGTGGCCTAGTGTAGAGCGCCCCAATATTTCCGTAAGATTGGCAAAGGTCCAACGACTAGCCTGTCTCGGAATTACAGGGGCAATGAGGACAACCCCAACAGCCGCACTGGAGGTAATACTGGGACTCCCGGGCCTCGACACTTGGATAAAGAGAGAGGCCATGGCTACCCACCTCAGAATGCGGGATACGGGGCTATGGAATGACCAGGGAGTTCGCACGGGCCATGCTAGGATCGCCGACATGGCTGCTAGAGAAATACCTCTATCAGCCTACAGGGTAACCGAAGCAGAGGACCGGCTAAGGTTAGAAAAAGGTTTCTCTCTCACTATCCCAACAAGGGAACAGTGGGAGAAAAAAAGGGTTAAGCTCCAGTCGAATGCCTTGATATGCTACACGGATGGTTCTCGAGTGGCGGAAAGGCAATCCTCTGGAGCAGGCATTTATATGGAAGGCCGGGGGGTGCAAGAAAGCTATGCTTTAGGAAGATTCACCACGGTATTCCAAGCAGAAGTTTATGCCATCCTATCGGTGGCAACAAGGAACGAGGTCAGGATATCCCCAGAGCAAAAAATTTATATTTGTTCCGATAGCCAAGCCGCACTAAAAGCAATCTTCTCGGCCAGGACAAGATCAGCTCTTGTCCAGGAATGTGGAGATGCTTTAGCCGAATTGGCAAGGGAAAAGGACGTCGAGCTCATCTGGGTCCCGGGACACACGGGGGTCCAAGGCAACGAGAAGGCGGACGAACTAGCCAAACTCGGAGCCGGGGAAACTTGTTTTGGACCGGAACCTTTTTTGGGTATAACAAGGCAGCAGGTCTCAGCAGCCCTAACCGGGTGGGCCTACAAGACCAGCGAGGAAAAGTGGAAAGGATGCAGGGGCTGTCGTCAGGCAAAGTACCACATAGCGGGATTTGATTCAAAGAAATCGGTCTGGCTAATGGGAAGGAGCCGAAGAACCACAAATCTTTTGATAGGGATCTTGACAAGCCACTGTAAACTAAAGAGACACCTAACACTGATAGGAGTAGAGGAAGATCCCATTTGCCCAAGATGTGGGAGGGACGAGGAAACGTCCTTTCACTACTTGGGAGAATGTGAAGCGTACCAGCGACTGAGGTATAGAACCTTTGGAGCACCTACGCTTCGAATGGAAGAGTTGAACTCCCTATCCTGGGCCGAAATTCTGATCTTCATTAGAAAATCAGGAAGGTTTAAGCAGGGAGAAGAGCCCATCGAAGAGGACGATAATGAAGGCGGTTGAGGGGATGGCATGGGGTTGGCAAAAAGGGCCTATGGTAGCCTACTTGCTAGACTTGGGTCTCCCCACAACTACTACTACTACTACTAGCATTATTATAGCGTTTAATAAATGCATTTGCTACATCAGGAGACTTTTCATTACATTTTATTGTATTTTATCTGTATTCATGGCACCCATCAGTGACAATATGAACGATTTTCTACATCTGGCTGCCGAAATAGCACTCTGGGATTTTTATAGTGTGTATTTTTCAGATGGTATGTTTAACGTGTAATAGTATTGCAAAAGAAATATATGTATGGCCCTCCTAGCAATTGGCTGAATTTGCATTAAAAAAAGTTTAATATATGCATTTGCGACAATAGCGGACATTGCATTTTATTATATTTTATCCGTATTCATGGCACCCATCAGTGACAATATGAACGATTTACTACAGCTGGCTGCCGAAATAGAACTCTGTGATTTATATAGTGTATTTTTCAGATTATGCACTTGTGAATGGCCATGGGGAAACATAAAGCTTTATGTGCACTTCTGGTATCTTTTACGTGTACTAGTACTGCAAAAGAAATATCTTTATGTTTCTCCTAGCAATTAGATGCTGAATTCGAATTAATATAGCGTTTAATAAATGCATTTGCCACGTCAGAAGACTTTTCATTGCATTTTATTATATTTTATCCGTATTCATGGCACCCATGAACGATTTACTACAGCTGGCTGCCGAGATACTACTCTGGGATCTTTATAAAGCGTGTATGTTTCAGATTATGCACTTGCGAATGGCTACGGGGAATCATAAAGCTTTATGTGCACTTCTGGTGTATTTTACGTGTACTGGTATTGCATGAGAGATATTTTTATGTCCCTCCTAACAATTGGATCCTAAATTTGCATTAAGATAGCGTGTAATAAGTGCATTTGCGACTTCAGTGGACTTTTCATTGCATTTTATTATATTTTATCGGTATTTATGGCACCCATCAGTCACAATATGAGCGATTTACTACAGCTAGCTGCCGAAATATCACTCTGGGATTTTTATAGAGGGTGTATTTTTCAGATTATGTACTTTCGAATGGCCACAGGGAAACAAAGCTATATGTGCACTTCTGGTGTGTTTTACGTGTACTAGTCTTCCAATCGAAATCTTTATGCCCCTCCTAGCAATTGGATGCTGAATTTGCATTAAGGCTCCTAAGGAGTCATGTTCGCAACCAATTACACAGTGCTAAATTATTCCAAAAGAAACGAAACTTGTTTTCACTTTCTTGAGTTCAACAATAAATTCAAAGTAGGCCTCCCTGCAGTAAAGAATTCTTAAAATCAATCAAATTTGACCTTTATGAAGTTACTCGATCTAAAGGACACATATAATTAATTATTACGATTTTCCTCTTATTATTTCATGTCAAATATTTTAAAACCTAGTCTTCTTTAAAAAAATTTACATACTAGTCAAATTCTCTATCTATTATTAAACAAAAAGTTCAGCGAGAAATACTATATCTCTTTGTTAGGCGATCGTTAGCGACTTTCATAACGACAAGCTCAACGAATTCGTTAGAATAGTTATTCCGGATGCGCTGTCGTTCGGTCGCTCGAAGCGCAACGGTGTGTTAGACGTTTTTGGGAAAGTTAGTATATTGTTCCCTACTTGATGCTAACTTCAGCTTATCATTTTAGCCATTTGTGGGCTGTAATGTAGCACTTGATCTTTATGCAAACATCGAAAATAGGCTTTTAATAGTCCAATGCATCATTCAACTGAATTACGTACTACACAATGCCGTTGAGTATAACCGTATAACGACCTTCTGGTGTGTCCAAATTTGTTCCAACAATCGGCGTTAATAAAAATGGTTGCAATGGATACCCAGAATCTCCCAACAACTAATAAGTAGTTCGATCATTATTCTCGGTAAAATGTCTTTGCAGCACTTCCTTAATGTTGCTAACCATCCAAATTGCCGAATCAAGAACTGAACCAGGATACCTGGCATCGAGCTAAAATCTTCAAATTTGACAAATCTAAAATAATTGGACATATTTCAAACAATTTATCACTTAGGTATAAAATAAAACATTCTGATTACAATTTGGCAATTGATGATATAAAATAATTTTCTGTTCATAAAGGCATGTGCAGGAGTGCAGTCAATACATCCCGTTATCCCAGGAAAATTAAACTTTTCAAAGAAACTGAAAAAAAATTGTAGTAAAATCTGAAGCAGGCTGTTTCTATATTATTTGCCTGTTTTTACTCTAGTAGTGTCATTCAGATTTTGAGGAAATTTTTATTAACGTAGGAGCCAAATGTTCAATAATAATGTTTAATTTCAATAAAACAACGGCTAACAGAAGTCTGAGATAAGCCACAATGGTGGTCTTTACCTACAGATTTTTGGTAACTTCCATGTGCTAAGAAATGCATGACCGTTATAAACTACAACAAAATACATATATCAATGACAAAGCTTTAGCGTTGTCTTGCGTGATATAATAGTTTAAAATATTACTGCAAGGAAGATTTGTAAGTTAGTAAAAACAATTTAAAGCTTACAGCCTTCCAACTTCTCTAAAATTACGTTTAGATAATTATTATTCTCAATCTCAAAAGTAAAACAATTACGTGAACAGAAAAATACTCAAATATACTGAAATTTAACTAAGCTAAAATTCACGTCGTTGACTAACGTCAGTCAAATAACCGCAGTTTGTGAACGGTGGCCGGCCGTCGCATTATAACGTCGCATCAACGAAACTTTGCGCTACGGAATAGCTTTAGAGCGACAGTTCGTTCAAATAACGAAAATCGTTCGCTAACGAGTCGCACTCGCGTCGTTAGAGGTTACAGAATAGGCCTCATAATCTGTTAAAGTGATACTTATTTTGTAGTGTTTTTAAAAATAAATGCTTGATTTTGCTTGAAATATAAAAATAAAGTAGTGAGCTAAATGGCCCATGGGTTTTGTAAGTCCTCATTTGCTCTACAAGCCCCAGCTAATAACAGAACGTTTTTTGGTGATATTGATTTTTAATTGGTATTTCAAAAATCAATACTTTCCAAAAACTAGTTGACAAGAAAGGTTAATTCTGCACATATTTAGACTGACAATAAATATCGATAAACATTTTAAACTTTTGTTATCATCCACAATTTCTGTGTGTATGTTAAGGATGATGTAATGTAAGTCATTAATCCAGAGGCAAACCACATCATGGCAGAAACTTATAAGTCGCTTTCTCTTTCTGGTTCCTAGAAAACGTCTATTAACTAAGCCCATCCTTTTTCGGAAATAGTGATGCACTTACTGTTATCTTAGTATCAGATCACAGTTGAGGTAAGGAATAACTACAGAATTTTGATTTATAGTAAACACGTTTTAACATAACCCAATGCGTGGAGGTAAAGACATGTTTGGATTATAATAAACATAGGTATATATCACGAGATCCCAGAAAAAAAAAGTTTCATATAGAAACCAATGCGTAAAGTAAAAATTAAAAGCATGTACGTATAATGTATGTAATTTATTGTAATGTATACTACAAATGTAATGTATAAAACAAAAATATAATATATATAGTATAATATAAATTGAGATTTGGCACGTAAGTAGTCATATGAATAAAAATGCGATAAGCTCTTTAACAGTATCGGGCGACTAATTTAGCTCATGTAAACATCTCGTATACATTGCTGACGACACCTTCCGGAGTCGATTAACTCGGGTAAGAACGATTGCATATAAAATTCGCTAAGCTCCTTTGCCATTTGTTCTTTCCAAAAAGTGTCATCTCTATAACATATAGAACAAACGTTAACTATAAAATAAATACACTTTTTAACTAGGTATATTTAAAAAAAATCTAGTTCATATAATAGTTCTGGAAACACACCAGGATAAAATTGTTTCTTTGTTTATTTACAATAATACCGATGAAACAGAAAAATTAAAAACGGTAGGTATGAACGGTCCTCTACACCGAAAGGTAAAAGAGGTTATAGATTATGAATGAATGAATGAATGTATAGTTTTGATTCAAACATTTGAATTACCGAAACGCCACATTTTTATTAATAAAGATATGATATGAAAATTCAAGTACGTGTGATTTAAAATTTACCTTTTAAGCTCTTCTACGTGTAATCCTTCCTTGGTATAGGTCACAAAATAACAGAGTTCTCGCTTGGTTATATGCAATAAACCTTGCACTTAGTAATAATAATTGTAATTCCGTTTCAGAAGAATTCCGTTATTCTCTCGAGTACAGTAATCTATTTTCCGCTGATTAACTGCACCTAGGGGCGAAAGATTTCCACTTTTTTCGGAACTCTTAATCTCGACTAGAGCGTTGTTGTTCACTAATCCATCGGGAGAGCACCCAAGAAATGGAGATTCTTCGTCGATTATAAGATCGCTTTTTTGTATTGTTACTCCGTATTGCTTTTCAAAGAAGGTTACATCATCGTCTTCATGTTCGAGGCCAAATCTGGTAGCACTGTTGCCCGTAAATGTGCTGTATAATAAAAGATTAACAGTTTTGGCAGTCGATGTAGTTTTTCTTAGTTTGCAAATTTTTCCGAAATTTGAGGCTGTACTTAATATGTTTTTTTCTTTCAGAATTCCACACAACGCTGTTTGATTGGCCCATTGTGGCTTGGAAAATCTTAGCCTTGTTTGCATCTCATAGACTTTGCAGAAATTTTTCAGATTTATTTGAGTATAATTCTGTCTTCATATCTTTAATCTGATTTCCAGCATCAAGCCCATAGTGTTCGTCTACAGTTGCAAAGACTTTCCTTCTGGGGAAACTTCCTACAATGTTAAGTTTTGAAATATTGCACACAAAATAATTCATTAAAAATGATTTAACAATTTCTCATACGATTCATATAACTTTGTATTGATTTATTGTCGATTTCAATACCAATCTTTGAAAAAATTACACCTCGTCTTTCACAAAATCTTTGTAAATATTTTCCAGAAATTCCATCACATAGTGTCTCCTGCATGGTACGCAAGAAATTTCCATTTGAATTATAGGATATGGCTGCAGCTTTACATCGGTTTTCATAGAAACCTTTTAATGAAAAATTTGTTCTTTTTCCGTCCACAAACTTTGCTACCACGGAATTGTATGTTTCAGCAGCATTTGTATCAACATCATGTAATAGACTAGAAGAATTTTCCCCAAGATATTTATTAATGTTCATAATTGCTGTTAGCAAACCACTAATCTCCAGATCGGAATTAAATTTCCTAGAACATAAGACAAACCACATTGTGAATATACATTAATCAGTGTCATCAATTTATTAATAAATGCCTACCTCTCCGTTTTTGGTTTTGAACAAAAGTAGGTGTCACATCTAAAATGATCGCCGAAGATATGTCGTGGACCATTTGTAATATCGTTTTCAGCAGGTCGACTTTCTTGTAGATGGGATCATTTGACTTTTTTCTGAACTCGATAACTTTAGTGACGGCATTTCGAAACCTGCCAGAGTATCACTATTAGTAACCTTTTTTTTTCTGAAAAGTATGGGATACTTGGAATCTTTAGAAAGGTCTGCCAATTTATTCAGATAATTCCTAAGGAGATGGTTACGGCATTCAATTTTATTTATAACAAAAGTAGGTCCCATGGGGTGCTACTGCCGTTATTTTTTTTGTAGACGCTACTATCGCCGTCCCCGATAACTCTCCCGTAAATAAGTTCTGAGTTTCTAAAGATTTTTGGAAACCTTCTTCTATAATAGCAGATTCCATTGCGGTAGAACTATTGTTCCAGTTTTTAAAGCAATCGTGAGCTTAATCAGTTGTTCTTGCGCATACATAGCAATATTTATTTTTTGTACTCCCATGTATATTTTTTTCGTTCGGGCGCCAATAATACAAGCCTGTTAAATTATTAAATAAACGGAAATTAATGAGTTCATTCTCTTTCTGTAAAATACTTACAACGCCGGAAAGAGCATTATAATTCGTTCGGCATGAACGCTTGCTCCATGCGCCGTCGACTATCACTGATATGATAGGTATTCAGTCTTGATTCACGTCCTCTAGATTCAACAACGAGTTTTGTTTCCTCTTCGGCTGCTTCTGCCATCTGTTTTTCTTTTCCTTTGTTAATGCTGATGATATTCTATCCTGACAGTTTGCATATGTCTTATTGGACATATTTGGAATATCATTGCTGCAAGTAACTCAGTGAGTTGTGAATATCCAATGCCTGTTGCCAGAGTACCCAATGCCGCCGCCAAATTTACTGTGTTATTTGGTATATCTGGATTTTCCGATTTAACAGTTTGTATTAGGTTACAAACTTCGCACTTGAAAGAAAGTGTACTTTGTAGGCCTACTATTGTTTGTGAGATAAGCAGCATGTTAAAAAAGAAACATCCAAATCCTAAAATGAATAGGTTATTAGCAAACAAGTAATTACTTCTATGGTCAATATACGAATTACATTCGTGTTTGAAATTTTTTAATTGGTTAAGAAAATATCTTATATCAACTATGCGTCGGCCAGAAACACTAAATGTGGTAGCACTAAATTTGGAATTCTTCACACAATATAATTCTACATCGTCGGTTTCATAAGCAGGGGAGTCGGACCCGGAACCCCGTTCATTTTCAGAAATTTGGATATCACAGTCGTTACCATCATCATCTCGTCTATACATGCTGCCTGCACTATTTTGAGAATTCTTCGGTCTAAGTTGAAGCGCGGCGTCTTTTACCTACCTACACTTACTGAATTATTACTTTAATTTGCCCTGGGTTCGCTAGCTGATTCAGTCGGTATGCTTATGAGACTCTTTTTTATATTCTCAGAGTGGCTAAGGGAAGCTAATATTATTTGAGACCAACTCGTAGACACCTGAAATGTTGTACTTACCAATGCAATCGTTAATAACAATAAAAATTCTGACAACTTACAAAGAGTACATATAATCTGCAAACAAATACACACAAGAGAATACTTATGAGTACATACAAAATACGGCGCTAGCACGCTACATATATGCGAATACTACAAACAGATACGTAGCAGTTCATTAATCAGCGCAAAGTTAAATAGCGTGCACTAGTAAACTTATCGCGACGCTGTCCCTTCTTGAAACGTGTCCGTAACGTGATTAGATTAGATTAGATTAGATTTCACGACTGCCTTTTTCTGGCATGCGCACGTCAGCCCTTAGGGCTTTTTGTACTGTCGGGAGTTTTCAAGTTAGCAAGCCGACATCCGTATCTTTTACTAGACTTGCAATGTCCCCTACTAGCTTGCGGTTGTCAATAGAGTTAAGGCTCCAATCGAGTTGGTGTCTTTTACGCTCTAATGCTGGGCATTCAAAGAGGATATGATAGGCTGTTTCATCATCCTCTTGGCATAGTCTGCAAACAGGTTCATCTCTATAGATATTGATCCTGTGCATAAATTCTCTGAATGCTCCAGTGCCTGTTAGTAGACTGACTACTTGCTTGATTCGAGTTCTGTTCAGTCTCAACAGGGTTTTGGTGGTATGTGGATTCGGAGTTTTTAGCAATCTTTTGCAGTGTGTTGCTTGATTGTAGTTTCTCCACCTTAGTTGGTGTGCGGTATTGACCCATTCATTAATGGCTGAGCGGGCTTGGTTTTTCTGAATGCTTAGACCAGGTTCTGGACCGGTCATTGCATTACGGGCTGCTTCTTTTGCGAGCTTGTCCGCCTTTTCGTTTCCTTCAATACCTTGGTGACCTGGGATCCAACATAATTTTACTGTATTTCCCTGGCTTAAAGTTTGAAGTTTGGATTTGCATTCCTTGACCAGTCTCGATGAAGTACTGAAAGCGTTTAGCATTGTCACTTTGTAGTAAAAGTGCTTTACTTCCATCTATCAACATTGAGCATTTCGATAATACAATAGTCATTTGAAAATATTAATGACTTACGAGGCTATAAAATCTGTACCGCTTTTTTTGGCCCACTGTGTATAATACATCCCTGAAAGGTGACAATATTTCGACGAGCTTTATTTCAGCGACAATTTTTACTGCAACTATTTGACATTCAGAAACATTAACAACTAGATACAATTCAAATACCACTAGTTTCGAGAATTTATAATTTTAATGTAAGGAGTATTTTTATTGACCATTTTCAATAATTTAAAAGTTAAATTCTCAAGACGAATAGGAGTCTTCAGATTGTCTCGTTTCTGTTGCTTTAGAAAATAACGACTCGTGCAACCACTCGTATCTGAATCGCAAAAATTATTGTCAGCAATATTTTGACCTCTCGTTCTATTATTACTGATAATTATTGATATTTTGACCGAGTAATTATGGATGTTTGAACTGATTATTTATACAATTTTAATCTAATTCAAAAGTCATAAGTATAAGCAGTACTTGGCAAATGAATGTTG
This sequence comes from Agriotes lineatus, assembly GCA_940337035.1. Taxonomy (NCBI): domain Eukaryota; kingdom Metazoa; phylum Arthropoda; class Insecta; order Coleoptera; family Elateridae; genus Agriotes; species Agriotes lineatus. Next base: position 30,759 of record CALNHX010001250.1, on the reverse strand, counting down.
CACCTGTGATTTTCCTAGAGCGAGCAATGACTGCGCGGCTTTTTTATCAAATTATTGCAGTCTGAAATAATATGATACAATGTTCTATTGAGTGTTATGTATATGTTACAGTAAAAGCTGGAAGTTCAGTTAATGCTAACATTTACTCGCAGAAGCTAGCAGTTACTAGTTACAGTAGTGATTGTTGTTTTCGTTGCAATCCTTGTTGACTTTTACTAGTTATTGCTAGCAATTATTAGAAAAAGCAACATTCACTGGTATATGGCAGTAAAAGTAATAAATTAGGCTCAAAATAAGAGTATATTTCTCATAAAAGTATAAAAACTGCTTATAATGAAAAATGAACTCTTAGAACTAATATAAAATGTGTAATAATAAACTAATCTCTGAGTAGAAACAAGTAAATGGAATCTTACTTGTTACAACACGGTAGTGACGCGTGGCATTTCGATGTGCATAAAATGTTCTTTTTTTTACAAAAACATTTATTAGATTGGCATTTAGTTTTGCATTGACATTTTACAAACCCTTGCCCTGTACCCGTGGACTGCAAATTAGCAACTGTTCGTAGGCTTATTTCCTTTTCTGGAACATCTTCTTTTGAAATAATAGCTTCGGGACAACAACTAAACTGTGACCTATAATGTGATAGGGAGTTTACTAGCTATAATGCATTACATAAATTTAGTGAAACACAATACCCCGCATATAACTGCTTCAGGATACCGTTTTTGGTTCCCAGTTTATAAAATCCGTCTGATGTCACCTCAAGGACTGCAGCCAGAATGGATCTTGCATCCCCTCGACCCCTATCAATCTCAGGGATAGGAACACGAACTGTATTTCCTACTGTATCTTGTGGATGATGACTGTCGGAGATTTTCTTCATTATTTTAGCTTGTTGTTCTAAAGCATCAAAAGCCGAAGTACGCTGCTCTTTAATCTTTTCTTTTCTGTCACATAACACAAACACACTTTTCTAAATCTATTGAAAAGCCACAGGTTGAATGAAAATATTGTTCACAATTGTGACATTTATTTTTGTCTAATATCCAGTCATTCTGACACACAACACAGGAAAGGAATTGTACGTCTTGTACAACAACAATAGGTGGTTTAATAGCTTCTTCTAGTAGATTTTCATCACTATTTAAATTGGTATCATTTTCATATGAATTTAAACCACTGCTTGGCATTATGTCGTCTCGATTAATGGTTCAGGTGCTCCTGTGGCTACATCTTCTTCAGGTAAGTGTAATGTTTCAACAGACGTTATGAAAGTGACGATCTCTTCTAATTCCGCTTCTTCTTCCACATCTTTTAACGACTCTTGTGGTATACTGGATGTTCCAAGTCCTAACTTTAATGGCTGACCAAAAAGGGCTTCGCATGGGGATCATTTTATCCCCGAATTATAGGCTTTATTTTTCATTAATTGAATGAACCTTAATCCCCTACTCCATTCAGAGGTTTTGTGGTCTTGCATCCACGTGGTTATCATAATTTACACATCTTGATACGCACGCTCAACGCTGCCCTGGCTCTGGCTATGTCTTGGTTTTCCATGAACCAATCTCAGATCTGGCCATAATAGTTTTAAGTTTTCTATTATGTTATTTACAAATTCCCTTCCGTTATCTGACTGCAGTACCGTGGGTGCCCCCAACAACGTGAAAATGTTGATCAAATTATTAGCCACCTCTTCCGCCTTTTTCGATTTTAATGCCTTTAATACCACAAATTTAGTTAAGTGGTCTTGGTACACCATAATAAATTTAAACTCGTCATCTGGATGAGACTGGTAATCGATTAAATCGACTTTAAACAATAAGGGATGTACAACAATCCCCTTTTTTTCAAGCTTAAATTTCTGCAAGCATGGTTCACAAACTGATAAAAAAATATTAAAGTCTTTGTAAGTAATATTCTTATATTTCCTTTTCAGTTCTTTCATTATTCTGTCCCCCCCCCCCCCCCCATGACCAATAGACGAGTGCACATTACTGAAAATTTCAAAAAGTTCTTCGTCATGAATAAAATAAATAATTTCGCCGTTTTCTTTTACGGGCACTATCAGTTTTTGTAATCCTGCCACATCAATAACATCAAAATGTTTGATGAGTTTATAATCAGACGGTTTTTTGACTTTCTCTTGTTTAGCTGCCTTTACGTTGTTTATATCTTCCTTATATTTACTTAATGTAAAGGAAAAACTGTTGCTTTTCTGTGTCAGTCTATCTTCCTGGAGCCTAGTTAAAAAATTTGCTTCCATTGCGTTTTATTTAAGTAACACAGCACCACTGTTTAATTATACTAACAATAATTAACAACAGCACGTAAACAAATTTTGTACATAACCTATCTATTCTAGATTTTGGCTCGAATCGCGTGTATACCCAGTACGCAAACGCGCCCACAGCTTATAGTTCGACAATTGCTGGGTAGGACTAGCAAATACTAACAATTACTAGTGAATGTCAATCATGAATTTTATTTGGCAGCTTTTACTAACGTATTAGTACATGTCAACTTTCACTAGGAATTGCTAACATTTACTAATTCCCTGCATTTACTGTAACATACCTATACACTGTTTTTTTAGCTCGTTACAACACATACTACGTCCAGCGTTTTTTCATGAGTGTTTAATATTTTGACAATATTTTAAATAAACTAATTTCATAGTTACCGCTACGGCAACTACAAAATTAATTTATTTAAAATTTTATCAAAATGTTAAACACTCATGAAAATACGCTGGCCGTAATATGTGTTGTAACGCGATAAAAAAACCACAGAGTATAAAAGAAATAATGTATGAAATAGTGTAATTATTTTTCAGCGGTTACCCTCTATTCTCAAAAATGTCAAATTTTGTTTTTCGAATAGTACACCCTCTATATTTGTAAGTAAATCGATAGGAAATTAAATTATTCATAAGAATGCTCATATGATTGTTTTATGAAATGTAGTAGTGTGTCAATCGATTATTCTAGGTTTCAAATAATAGCAGAAGCATGCAATATCGGTAAATTAGCATGGAATTTGATTTACTGATTTTTATGAATAAATACACAGTAATGTGCGTTTTTGTTTCCCTTTATCAGTTTTCATGTTTTCTAGATTTTGCATTTCATTGTGTATTAGTTGTTGTTTAAATAGATAATGGAAACTAAACTTGGGTGCCATTTTTATCTACATGGTGTTAATTAAGTACGTAGACAAACTTTAAAGAGGTATTCCTTGATCAATTCTAAGATAGAAAATTCATACAAACATGAGACCTAAACGGCTTCGTTTTCAAGATACATGATGTTGAAGTTTAAACAAAAATATTTTCTCTCAAAAATTTGGAAAACGGCTAGAGGTATTCTAGTCAAACTTGGTGTAGGTTAGTATTTCATAAAGTCGCATTGCTCAGTCAAAATAAATTTAATTTATTTCCACCACTGGCGTGCATCGGGGCCACCTCAGTTACCCTATTTTAGAAAAATCTGGTACGCCACTGTTTTTTAGCCAAAAGTTTTGTAGCTTGTTAATAAATATTTTTTAAAAATTGTATTTCGAAAACGAAGCCGTTAGGTCCCATTAGCGTTCAATGAACGAAATTTCTGTTAGATTTTCTCGTTTTTCTCGAAAGGTTTGTTCTATCAAAAAAATAAAAGATACATCTTTTGTGTAGTTTCAATGGATGAAGCTAAAAACTTGTCGTATTGTCTAAAAAACAGTGGCGTACCAGATTTTTCTAAAATAATGTAACTGAGGTGACCCCTATGCACGCCACTGGTGGAAATAAATTAAATATATTTTGACCCCATGTTTGTGTGAACTTTTGATCTTAGAATTGATCAAGCAATCACCTTTTAAAGTTTGTCTACGTACTTAATTAACACCCTGTATAATAATTGCAATTTTTCTAGAGTAAATTGTTTTAGAAACCAATAATAAAGGTTTGCACTTTGTTGCACACTTTTTGGAAAAATTGTATATAATTAAAATTTTTCAATCAGTATTATTTTTTTCACATAATTGTATTTAAATAAATTATTAAAAAACATAGTATAAAATAGTAAAAAAGGAAAATATTAACAGTCAATTTTCTTTAGTCGGAGCCTTTTCGTAAGCAGTTTTTTACTTTTTCTAGATTTAGACAAGCATATCTTGGCTAAATTGATATTTATAAAAATTTGAACAACACAAGTCAAGAGACCACACTGAACTAAAAGTACAAAGAAAATCAAAGTAAATCCTTGTGTCTTTACTTAATACATTAGATATTTAGTGTGAACCTAATTAGTCAATGGCAATGTAATTAGTACTTTCAGACATATGGAATTTAGAAAGTTTCTTTCCAGTTCATCATTGGTTACCCATTTTAAAGAAAATATTTAGGGTTGGCAAACCAGACAAGCTAATTGTAAGATAAACGTGGTTAAATCTAATTACGTTGCCTTTAATTACAATAATTACTCATCCTAATAAAATTGTAGATATACATTTGTTTTGAGTATTAACGTAAGGACATATTGGGCCAACTTGTTTATAAATAGAAACTTCGTCTCAGGTAACAGATTAACAGATAAGGTACTTAGCGAAATAATCCGCTTCCGAGATTTCCATGCAAGACAAGATGATGTTGCCTAAATATTTTTATTTCAAAGCGCAAATCAAAAATTTACTCCGCTCGTTATAGAAATGCATGAGCACTCCTTAGCCGCCTTAAGATAGCGTTTAATAAGTGCATTTGCGACTTCAGCGGACTTTCATAGCATTTTATTACCTTTTATCCGTATTCATGGTACCAATCAGTAACTATATGAACGATTTACTACAGCTGGCTGCAGAAATAGCACTCTGGGCTTTTTATAGAGGGTGTATTTTTCAGATTATGCACTTGTGAATGGCCACGGGGAAGCATAAAGCTTTATGTGCACTTCTGGTGTGTTTTACGTGTACTAGTTGTTACAGTATCAAATTGATTTAACGACACTCACGGATGAGCGAGTACCGAATGCTAATCAAGTCCAGAAAAGGTGCACACTTACCTTGGAAATCGTTAAGAAACAGACCAAAGACCGCGACTCAAATACGCTCAGAGAGGGGGCGTGGTCTTAAACGAGACACCACAGGGCAAGCGTGTTGATATGTATAGGGTCGTGTTGATATGTATAGGGTGTTACCAAATAAAAGGGTGCCACAAGGTCCAACTCAAGGAGACCCACGCTTAACCGAACCTTGAAGGTCAAACGGTGCAAAACATACTCAAGCACTACTTCTGGAAGCCACAGCGCAGCGACACGCGCGCCAGCCTACCTGCAACGCTCATTCACCACGTCAGGGCCTCACCTTACATCGATCTTAACACAGTGACTCAAGTCACCTGTAAACAAACATGCACAAGACATAGGAAAAATCATAAGTCGTAAATCAGTTAATACATCTATTGGGCCACTTCACATGACCGAAAACTTACAGTTGTACCGACGTGGTCGGCATGTACTATGCAAGACAAAAAAAAAACTGGTACAGTAAGTATGGTCTGTTGTGAATGTGACTGCTTTAATATGTACAGTTGCTAGGTATTTCTAACTTCAACGTCAAATTGTTTAGACGTTGCTATGGATATAATAAACGTAATTGTTCAAAGCCTCGCTTTAGCTAATCAAATTATGCTAAAATCTCTATCAAGAGTTGTACCAGTTTTTTTTGTCTTGCATAGTACATCATGCTGCTCTATATTCACAAAGCGATATGAGTTCTCAAATGCAGATCAAAATTACCTTTACGTGCAGTTTTATATCCACAAACATGACAACTGTATGGCTTTTCTCGTGTATGAGTTTTAATATGGATAACTAAATGATCTTTCTTTGCTGTTCTGTATTCACAAACTGCACAACTGTATGGTTTTTCTCCTGTATGAGTTTTCATATGTCTAACCAAACTGCTTTTACATGCTGCTCTATATTCACAAACTGAGCAACTGTATGGCTTTTCTCCTGTATGAGTTCTCAAATGCAGTTCAAAATTACCTTTATGTGCAGTTTTATATCCACAAACACGACAACTGTATGGCTTTTCTCCTGTATGAGTCTTAATATGTCTAACTAAATGATCTTTCTTTGTTGTTTTGTATTCACAAACTGCGCAACTGTATGGTTTTTCTCCTGTATGAGTTTTCATATGTCTAACTAAAGTACTTTTATCTGCTGTTCTGTATTCACAAACTGCGCAACTGTATGGCTTTTCTCCTGTATGAGCTCTCACATGTAAATGTAAATAACTTTTATGAGCTGTTCTGTATTCACAAACTGAGCATCTGTATGGCTTTTCCCCTGTATGAGTTAAAATATGTCTAACTAAAGTACTTTTATCTGCTGTTCTGTATTCACAAACTGCGCAACTGTATGGTTTTTCTCCTGTATGAACTCTCATATGTGAATGTAAACCACTTTTACGTACTGTTCTATATTCACAAACCGAGCATCTGTATGGCTTTTCTCCTGTATGAGTTTTAATATGTACAACTAAATTATTTCTTTTTGCTGTTTTATATTCACAAACTGCGCAACTGTATGGTTTTTCTCCTGTATGAACTCTCATATGTGAATGTAAATCACTCTTACATGCTGTGCTGTATTCACAAACTGAGCATCTGTATGGCTTTTCTCCTGTATGAGTTTTAATATGTCTAACTAAAAGATCCTTTTTTGTTGTTTTGTATTCACAAACTGCGCAACTGTATGGTTTTTCTCCTGTATGAGTTTTCATATGTCTAACCAAACGACTTTTAACTGCTGTTCTGTATTCACAAACTGCGCAACTGTATGGCTTTTCTCCTGTATGACTTTTAATATGTACGACTAAATTATTTCTTTTTGCCGTTTTATATTCACAAACTGCGCAACTGTATGGCTTTTCTCCTGTATGAGTTTTAATATGTCTAACTAAAAGATCTTTTTTTGCTGTTTTGTATTCACAAACTGCGCAACTGTATGGCTTTTCTCCTGTATGAGTTCTAATATGTCCAACTAAATTATCCTTACGTCTCGTTCTGTATTCACAAATTGTGCAACTGTATGGCTTTTCTCCTGTATGAACCCTCATATGTGTAATTAAATCTTTCTTATGAGCTGTTCTGTATTCACAATCCGAGCATCTGTATGGCTTTTCTCCTGTATGAGTTTTAATATGTACAACTAAATTATTTCGTTTTGCTGTTTTATATTCACAAATTGCGCAACTGTATGGTTTTTCTCCTGTATGAGTTTTAATATGTCCAACTAAATGACCTTTATTTGCTGTTTTGTATTCACAAACTGAGCATCTGTATAGATTTTTTCCTGTATTAGTTTTAACACGTCTAACTAAACTACTTTTAACTACTGTTCTGTATTCACAAACCGAATTATTGTATGGCTTTTCAGCAGTATGAGTCCTCATATGTGTAACTAATCTGCTTTCCTGTGTTGGTCTGTATTCACAAACAGAGTCACTATAAGGTTTCTCTTCACTACAAGTAGTATTTACGTTATTTTTGTCAAATGGTTTGTTTTCATAATTTTCATCCTTTAATTCGATGACTTCTTGTTTAATAGATAGATTATCAAAACTTTCGTTGCTATTCATTTTCTGCGATATGCATGGTGTAGTTCCTGTAGAACTACAGGACTTATTTTCCATAGTTTCTTAATGAATGGTGATGGTTTGAACGTTTCTACTAATGATATATGAGCCAAGGAAAGTTAGATATCTTCACATCTAGAACAAAAGGAGATTGTCATTGAAATTCAGTTATTTATTTATTTATTTATGGATTTAAAGAATAGCCTCATTAACAGTTTAACAGGTTGTCATAAACATAACCCTTAGTATAACAAAAACAATATTGCGTGGACATCACATTCATTTAATATCACTTCAAAATTTACTTAACCCTCCAGTACCCGTTCAAAATTCTAAGACATCAGTACCCGCACCGGTCTCGCAGTCCGACACCCCTCTGCCACCTCCATAAAAATAATGAGATATCTTATGGCATTAGTTTCTTGTTCACTAACGTCTTCATAATCAGATATTTCCTGTTCAGTGTCACTGTTCATTTCCCTAGTTTCCAATAAATTATCTTCGTCAGACGATGGCACATCATCATAAAACGCGTTGTCGACATCCTCCTCCGCTATTATATCTCGCATCGTCTGTTCTAGTCGCGCCTATTCTTTCTCATAAAATCTGCCATGACTATAATAATGTTTTAGTATAACAGTGTTACTAAAAATTCAGAAAATACGTCCTTCTCCTCACATTGGTCGTATATCAAAGGTAAAAATAAAAACAACTCGAGTACCCGCTTCGGTCTCTGAAACCGAAATTATAAATAACTTTTATCTACTCCAGTGGGATAAGTAACGCATTACGTCACTCATTTGACACTATTTCAGTTAGGTAATGAAGCTCCTTACACCACTCAGTTATGTAATGGTTTCATTACGCAACTCAGTTGCGTAATGACTTCATTACGTAACTGAAATAGTGTCAAATGAATGACATAATGACATTTGCCTACTAAAATATTTTTGAAAATGACAGATCTGACACACGTATATTAATGATGCTGTTATCCCACTTGTATAGTAAATAACTATTAAACCAATGCACGCACGAACTCAAAACTGCATACGGATCTTCAATGGCAATATATAGGAAGGTAGTAAAATGGGCGATAAACTAACGCTATCACATTAAGTAATATACTGCATCATGTGTTTGCTCGATCTTACAGACCGTAAACGGGTACTGAAGGGTTAAAGAAACACCCATTCTAAATTACGTACATTTTTAAATTTAAGTACCCATCTATCGGTGAATTTTGGCTACAATTTGTTACATGACATTGCATATAAAAGAAGTCTTAAAGTTCTCATTGAAATATCGATGTTATTTGTTTAGGAAGATAGTCCAAAGACATCATTTCCATAATAACAAGAGTGGTTGTGATTCTCAATATTGAAATGTAAATATCTCGCAGCAAATCTCAAAAATATATGTAAGGAGACCAAATTATAGATGCATATTCTAATTTACTACGTACCAGTGAACACTGTAGTTTTAATTGACTTCAATTATATGCCCTTGCAGTTACGTAACATGAATTCTAACATTTTTGATGATTTTACAGTTACGCTATGTATGTGATCTATAAAAGTAAGCTTCTCATCAATGATGATACCCATGTCTAACACTGGGAACATAATCCAAACAATTGTTATCTATGCTGTAACCAGTTTCAAACTCTTTTGTTTTCCTAAAAAAGGACACTTGCATATTTAGTGAAAGACTATTGTTGTTACACCAATGAGACCGACAATCTAAATCATCCTGTAAAAACATTTGATCACTGACTGTTTCTATAGTTTTAAACAATTTCAGATCGTCAGCAAATAATAAACAATTACTATGTTGGAAACAATGAACAATATCATTTATCTACGACAGTGTGTAAAATTGCCTTTTAGTTGGGAGTTTTAAGTTTGTAAAATGGCTGTTTAATAACATATTTTCATTAGTTTACGTCGCCAGTAGTAACGTGTTTAAAAGATTTCATTAGGCATGTTGTCAGTAGCAACGTGTTTTAAAATTTTTAAAACACGCAAAATTACGACCGGTTGCTGGTAATCCTAATTTACATTAAATTATTTTTTTATATTTACCGTGTTTTCTAGATTCTATCGTAGATAAAATATTGTACGATACACATGCGTAAAGCATCTTTAGACTCGCGGGGCTTAAAACGCTCGCTCACTCGCATTTTAACTCTACCCCACTCGTGCCTAAAGAGTAGCTTTACGCACTTGTATGGTAAATTACTATTATGAACAGATTAAATAAAAGTGGTGACATATGTCCCCTTTGTGGTACTTCTGAACTAACAACCATCAGGTCTGAAAGGTAACATCCTATTTTAACAAATTGCTTCCTATCGGATAACATTCCTAAATTAAAACCATAATTGTGTAATTTTGTTAATAACAAATTATGGCCAACCCTATCAAATGCCTTGGAAAAATCAGTACAGACGGTATTCACTTGCTTTCTGGCCTGAAAGGCATCCAATAAGGCTGTATGATAAGACAGTAAGTTGGTTACTGTGCTCTTTTGAAGAGAAACCATGTAGTTGATTGCTTACAGTCTCCCAACAAGACAATGACAATTGTTCACTAATTAAGCAGTCAAACAGTTAAGGTATAACGGATGGATTGCAACAGTTCTATACTTTTGTACACTACTCTTATCACTACACTTAAAAATTAGTATTATATAGCTAAGCTTCCAGTCTAAAATGTGCAAGTTTTTAGTGAAAAATTAAAAAGTATGTGTAAAGGTGTTGTCAGAGAACAGACACAAATTTTTTATAAGTTTATTTGGCTTATTATATATGTCAAATATAGTTCCTTATAATTTATATTAGTACTAGTTAAATTACTTACGTTATAGTCCCAAGATAATTTAATAGTATTATTTAGGATTGATTTGTATAACACACCTTGGCCAGGAATTTACATCTTGGTCTGAAATAAGAAAACTCAAGATAATTTTAGTGATTTCTATTCAACATAAACTTCCTGTGAGTTTTTTCAAGCAAATTAAATGTCTCAAATCTGGTGAAAACTATTTATATCTTGAAGTTTTAAATTTCTTCAATGGGACAAATAAGGCTATTCCCACATTAATAATTTTGTAGAATTTACTAGGTATTGAAAGAATGGAAAGATCAAGGGTACTCAAATGAAGTAAAGTGCAAAGTGACAAAGAAGACAGCATAAGAGCTAGGAATATCAAACACAATGGTTGCAGCATGTATAAACCTTATAACTGTATGTCAAAGAAGAAGAAGGGAAAATTGGTAGTACAAACTCATTTATCGTTTTAAGTTTTCGTTGTCGTTAGTGTTCTTTTGACAGAAGCTAGAAGAGAACGAAGCTATTACAGTGGCTACATAAGCGATAAAGAAAGCAATAATAATGTAACAAACCCCAAAAATTTGCTTTGAATTAAATTAAAAATTGTAAGGAGGTATCTAGAATACATAGAAGCAAAACCTGCAGAGCTCATTTATTAAGAACGCAAAAGGTTACATTCTAACAACGAAGACCCGACCGCATTACATCCGGTGTTAATTAAGAACCCCCCAAATATAATTATTACGAGGTGCTACTGACTTGCTGCATCGTACCACTATTGATAATTTCAGATTGCATATGTACTAATTTTAATTAAGAAAATGTTGACCAATAGTGTGAAGTTTGTTGCAACTGTAAAATTAAAATTATGGATTGTGCAGTTTGTAGTATAACTACACTACGAGTGAATCCGCAAAGTACCTAGAGCTGCACCTAGATCGTCGCCTGACCTGGAGAACACACATCTGGCAAAAAAGAAAGCAACTAGAAATCAAACTAAACAAATTGTACTGGCTGCTAGGCACAAACTCTAAACTCTCTATAGAAAATAAAGTGCGTGTGTACAAGTGTGTGCTAAAATCGGTGTGGATATACGGTATCCAGCTGTGGGGCACGGCTGCAAACTCAAATATCGAGATTCTGGAACGGTTTCAAACTAAAGTGCTGCGTATTTTTGTCTTTGCGCCGTGGTTCGTAACAAACAGCATAATAAGGCAAGACCTGCAAATCGACTCTGTGAAAGCCAAAATAAAAAAACTTAGTTTAAAATACACCGATAGGCTTAATGCTCACCCCAATCAACTGGCGAGTAACCTACTAAGTGAAAACACAGACATGCGTAGACTAAAACGTTTAAAACCAACGGATTTAAATAATAGATTTACTTAGACTTAAAGTTGTAAGCAACTGCAGTTGACTTAGCTAATTTCAAGTAACTTAGGATTTAATTATGTCATTTATTAGCCAAACAATCATGAAAAGATTAATGAAGAGGTGGAAACCATTGGGCAATCTCCTACATGTATGGTGACTATGTTATTTATTGCTGTTGTTAGTAACAATAATGATAAAGTAACCATAATTTAATTAGAATTGTCAGAAAATTCGTTTATTGTCATGTAAGACAGATTGCAAATAAATTGGGATAAAAAAAATATGAATAAACATTTTAGAACTACAACTACTTGTAATATGTAATATGCAGAGTGTAAATGCCTTCTGCAATGAAATAATTTCTGAAATGTAACTATGCTTATTAGGCATTGCTCTGTGAAAACTACGATATTTAATACTAAATAATTAGTACGGTTAACGAAATAAACAGTAAATGATGCTCTATTACACTGTACTTTGGTGTCGATGTAATGCACGTTCAAACCAATAAGAACAAATAACGCATTTGAAACTTATTAAAATTTCTTGCTTGATAACTTTAGATGCTAAAAACTGAAAAAGTTTGTAATTTTAAATATCAGTGCATTTTCAAAATTGTAGTAAATCTTATTCAAAGCAAAAATGTTATTACATAAGTAAATCAAATCTTTACGCAAGTATATATTTTGTAGAAACCTAATTTGCAAAATGCAAGATAAACTGCATTAAAAAACGTTTATTATTCACATGCAAATAATATATTACCATGAGATGTAAGTTTATTTAGATTCAAGGAAGAAACCAAGTATGTGTAGTATGGAATCAGTAAGTAAGTAATAAAATTCAGAAATAATTTACCAACAGTAAAAAAGGTAGATTAACTATCAAAGATAGTAGGTAATCAATAAGTTAGGTATTTTCAGAATTAAAATTAAACGGTTTATAAACAACTAGGAAAACCAATATTTTACTACACATTTTTGATATATTTTTGAGCGAGTGAAGTGTTTTCTGACTGCTAGCGATCAAGTGACAATTGATTAAATTTATACCTGAAACCTGCGACGTAAATCTACAGAATCAGAAAAGACATCTGGTCCCTATTTCATCGGATGCTACACTTGGAAGTTTCGTCCAGGTTCTGAAAGAAGAAGAAATTCATATTACAAGCTTGCCGGTCATCTACTTACCGAAGTATCATTGGACATTTACGAATATTGTACTGCTATACAGTGTGCCCGGCATCCAAGCCAGCAGCATACGCAACATAAAGAAGTTCGATAAGTTTTTTTACAAATTAAAAATAAATGAAACTGTAAGCGAAAACAAACCACGAATTATAATATTTATAGTCAAAATTGAGGAATATGTCGATACATAACTTGAGTAGAACAATGTAAATAATAGTTATTTACGTGGCAAGCTCATAAATTAGCCTTTATGAGCGAGCCGGATAATTTGTTCACCGGATTGCAGGGCTCGCTCCTACGTCGCTCTCCCTGTAATCCGGTGAGCCCCAATAAAGGCTAATTGCAAGCGAGCCACGTACAACGTTTTATTTCCTCTTGCTGACCATCCTAAAAATTGATATTAGTGATTAATGAAGGATATGATTATTAGAAAACACGGTGCTTGTAAAGTCGCGATGGCAGCATTTTACAGGCACCTGGCCTGTCAAGACTCTTTTACCGGTCAGTTCAGACGACAGTATCACTTTACAGACACGGGGCCTGTAAAGTCTCATTTACCGAGTCAGCTCAGGCGACAATAATGACGGTTTAACAAGAGGAAATAAATGTATTTTATGCATGCAGTGGGACCGGTCAGATTTCTCTAGGTTGCATATGCCGGCAGCCACACTATATTGTGATACATACCAGACACACCGCCTGTAAACTTGAAGTTTTACGTATTTTAGGTTATATTACAAATATGCTGTAAGTGTGGTCTGAAATAATTGAAACAAACACCTTTAACAATTATCAGGTGATAAATATATCGCGGTTTAAGTGCAAATGCCTATTGTCAACATTAAAACACGGATCGTAAAAAGTAAAGTTATAACAACAAAATCCTTGATAATTGCCGAATGGCAGTGGCCACAAAACAATACGCAGTGGCCATCAGTGTTGCCAGTATTTCACGTTGCCGAATCGCCTTTTCTATATGTCTCGGTAGCCCAAAAATAGCCAACTAAATTAGATACATTTTTTTAAATTCATTATTTCCTGAAATAATTCAATAACGAAAACGGTAAATTAATGTAATAGTTATTTATTTTAAAAACATGAGTCTTACAACTTATGCAATAAAACTATACCTACTACCACAGAGCATATAACATGTTATATGTTCTTTGCTACTATCTAATAAGGAAAACATTATGGTAAACAGTATTAAATTATTCCTTGAATTTCTTCTGTTAATGTATTTAAGAGTTCTTCCTCATTTGTATCATCTTCTGATTTGCATATATCGGGTGATTATAAATGCTTTTCCATTAAGTTGCCTTTGAAATATTTGTTGTATGAATATGTTGCTGGCACTTAAATCTATGTCAAATTCGAGGTTAGCAGGTTAGGTTTAGCTAACCTTGAATTTGACATAGCCTTACAGTGCCACTAACATAACGGGTGTTCATAAACAGTCGTCATCCCAGTAGGTTTTGACTTCAGAAACGTATGTCTATTAAAATTGAGAAAAAATGCGCTATGACAGTACTCAATGACGTTTCATTGTGTTGCATGAATTAATCAAAGACATACCATTTTGTTTTTCAAAGCAACTGGGATGACGACTGTTTATGAACACCCGTTATTATTCATACAACAAATATTTCAAAGACAACTTGATGGAAAAGCATTAGTAATCACCCGGTAGAATATGCAAAAGGTCGTCTGAAGGATTAAAATTTTTACAACAAATATTTTCATTACCAAAAATTAGCTCTAAGTCGAAGTATTGCGTCTGGCAATTCTGTCTTCATTCAATTTCGCAATTTGCATTTTACCACGGTCATCACAAAAAATACGCGTTCGACCACAGCATTACTTAATGGTATTAATTTTTAAATTTCTTTAAATATGAATGTTCCACCAACATTTGTAAAATTCATTGAACGGCACACAGTACAAAAGGCATGGTCATCTACACCCCGTTTTATCCAACCTAAAAAAATCAAGCTTATTACAGAAGTTTGTTTTAGGTAGTATCATGTCATACTTTTAAATTCATGAAATTTTTCCCACTCATCTCGGTATTTTTTTGTAGGAATTACGAAATATAAAATTGAAATCAGGTGTGCCCAATAGTTAGCCCAATTATCGCCAATATTTTTCAGAAAATAGCCCAGATTTCGCTTTGTCGCAAAATCATAAATTTTTTAGCAAACAGAACTATCCGAGTAGCCCAAATGGCGAAAAATCGCCCATGCTGGCAACACTGGTGGCCATGGGCACAGAATGCACAAAAACGGATTTTTGCGTATGCGCAGTACATTTCGCGTATGAATGTGATCAGCGGTTCCACAACAATGCAGCAACAAGAGCCTGTAACTTTCCTTTCTTGTCTGTGCCTGTAACTGTGGCATTCGCGTTTTCATTGCAACTTCTGTTATCTGCTATACATTATATGCCAAATAATCGAGAAATCGCTGGAATTTCAAACCCCCAGAATACCTAATTAAACTCTTAATTACTATCTAAGCTTTATGATGACTCTCTAAGTCCAATGCCCTTCAATGTTATAATGAACAAAATAATTGAAACTGTAAAAACAGCCAATGGTTATAAAATGGGGGAGAATAAGATAAAGATCATCTGCTACGCTGGTGATGCTCTACTGATAGCTGCAAAGAATACTGCATACTTTCAATCAAACCTGTCAACAATACAATATGCTGATTTCGATGGCTTTCACGGCCATTGTCATTAAGTAACGAACGACTTCCGGGATTGGACCGTGTCATTATTGATGTCGAAGAGTTCAACGAGAAAGCCGAAAATTTATAGGCAAGTGGTCGCGGACTGCACACGTCTAGTGATGGGAGTCGAGAATATTCTCGAGAATACTCGAAGGCAGAAAATTCTCTTGTAATAAAGTATTAGAAGCAAAAGAATATTCTCTTAAACGAGATTATTCTCAAATATTACAAGGACAAGGTGAGTCAGTGAGTGGGCACAGAAAATTGCTTAGCACAACTGTGGCTATCAGGGAAATCCCAGTGTTTCTATCTGTCGGGTGTTTGGGTGTTGACCTGCTGATTTGCGATCACATTGTATGGGAATCCCAGTCAATATGCTTGGTTCATTCATTCCTTGTGCTGAGTTGGTGTATCTACTGATTAGTGTATTAACAATAATGCCTAAATTAACATTATTTTGGAGATTTATATGTCAAATTGCTGATATCAATTATTATTAGTTATTCATGATTTTTGTTTGGACAATAAAAATCATATTGTCTCAAAATATTCTTTAATAATTACAAATTTGGTTAAACGTTTTGCTAATTTTGTTAGCTTCATCAGAAAATAAATACAAACGTAGTTAAAATTGTTAATTACAATAGTTTAGGAAAGGTTTGAGTTTCATATTACAAGTTAATTGTTTTTAATTATTAACAAAGCAGTTAAATAATTATTTTCATAACCCATAATTAATATAAAACTTGTCAGGTTTAAACATTCTAAAAGCAGGAATGCGAAAGAATAATTCTTGAGAATATACTCAAGAATATTCTCGAGAATATACTCAAGAATATTCTTGGTAACATTCTTGAGAATATACTCAAGAATATTCTCGAGAATCGTCTCGGTGACATTCTCGAGAATATTCTTCTGAAAGAAAATTACATTTACATCTCTACACACGTCACACGGCCACATCTAATCTTGACTGCCGTTAAGATCAAACTGTTGTTTGACGTATTTGACTTTAAGATTGAGTTTAGTTGTTTATAATTCTTCTTATTACTATGCTTGTGTTTCTAAAATTGTTGCTATTATACGCCGTCATTTTAATTAATATTTCTGTTTCGTAAATTAAATTTTGTAAATTATTTTTCCGAAAGTTATAGAAGAGGATATTATTTGCGAGGAGTGTGATATTAAATTCACCATGAAGAAAAATCTATACGCTCGTTTACGAAAAAAGCACAAAAAATCCAACAACTGAACAAATTTGTTATATATTTGGTCAACAATTTGTTAATTAATCTAACTTTTTTCGTCATCTCAAACAAATTCAGTAAGATACTGCTTAAATTGAAGAACATACGCGAAATTCCAGAATGATATGTCCAACCAAATAATGTATTCAATACTTCAAAAATTATGAGGCAACATATAGCCAGTGTACATGAAGTAAAATTTAACATAATGACTTTTTGAACCTTGTAGTTGCTTACGATATATATTTTCTAGCATTTTGTAATGGGGCTTCTCGCTATGCTGTGGCGTGAGCCCTATTTAAATGAGTCATTTGGCAGCCCCGTCGTTGTGTTTAATTTTGATACTTATTTATCGTTTTGATAGGCAAGTTCCAGAGTTCAAAAAGTGTAGACGTATGTTATGTGCCAAACATCGAGCAGTGAATCTTGAACCAAAAATATTATCTTGCACTGCAGGTGCATTGCGCTGATTATCAATAGCGAATCCCTATTTAAGCTGTGAGTCTTATTAATTTAATGTAAGAAACGCCTCATCACCCAGTGGTGCTAGAGCAGCCACAACTAACCAAATTGCTACCAGCAGTAACGGTTACAGGGGCACCTACAACTTTTCAGCCAACAACAGATAAACGAAATCGCCAGCGTGGCCGAGCAGTTAGGGAGCTCAGGCTGCGGCGCCACGGTACGGGGTTCAATCCCCACATCTGGCAACTGGCGGGCGGCCCACCCAGTCGCTTTAAAAATTGCGTTCCAAAACCAAAGTTTTGAAAGTGAAGAAAGTAAGGCAGTCGTCTAAGACGTGATGCTAACCACATCACCCGGTAGCGATTTTGTAAAATATACCTTACCACAGTCAGACCACGCCCCTAATGGTGTTAAAGTAAATTATACCCGGCCACAGTGCTGTCATGTAAAATATACCCGAGTAACTTTGTTGCACGCCAGCACCACTACGTGCGGTGTTGATATATGAAGTGTTCACAATGGATGGCATTAGCAATGAGTTATTAACAATTTATTCATAATAGAAATAATATAGTAGAAGCTACTATTAAAGTGATAAACAGTATTATTTTGCAAAGATGCATATCCTTTAATGTTGTAGAATTAACCGACTTCGTCACTGAAATTCTGGAAATTACCTTGTTTAGACGATTGTTGTCATATGCATATAACATTCTCCACAATAGGATCTGTTAACTGGTCCATTTCGTGGATCTGTGAACTGGCCACCTAGTTCGTGCGATTTGACGTCATTTGATTATTTTCTTTTGGGATATGTAAAGTCGCATGTCTACCCCGATAAACCGGAAACAATTGAGCACTTGGAAGCCAACATTCGTCCAGAAATACAGCCTGATTTACTGCGAAGAGTGTGTGAAAATGGGACCTCCAGATTACGCCATGTACGCGCCAGCCGCGGCGGTCACATGCCCGAAATCATATTAAAACAGTAATGCCAAAAAATTATCTTTCAAATAAAGCCAAATTCATGCATATTAAAAACATTTTTCTGTGTTTTATTTCAATTTAAAGTTCTCCGCCTCTAAAAAAACACCCTTTATAAGTTTTGTGTACTATCTAGATGCGACAGCAAGCTTTTGGAGAAAATCGCATAACTGGAAGTATGGTGTTTACTCTTGTGATTTTTCAGTCTTTTTCCAGTTTTTCAAAAACGGTTCTAAAAATTTTTTTCAAACTTGAAATTTTTATTTTATTTTTAGTGTGTATTGATGTGAAAAAATTATTTTCCAGTTGAATACCTCTAAAATGGGTTTCTTTTGTTTTTTTTAACTCCTATTTTAAATAGAACGCCTGGTATATTATTATATTTTTGAATTCGGCTTAAAATTTTAGAGAAAATTTGTCTTTTCAACTAACTTTCCATTTTGTACGGTTTTTATAGAATTTGTAATTTCTGAATTTTTTTTACAAATGGTTAAAAATTAAAAATCAAATTGTTGGTTAACTATAAGATCACTGTAAAATGAAGTTGTGTGCGTATGTGTATGTATCACACCAATTATTTTTTTTTAATTTTTCAATAGAGGGGGGCTTATGACATTTTATTCATTATTAAACAAATTTTGATGCGCTTTTGTTTATTTGCCTATTAGTTTATTGGGGAAGTAAATTTACTCCACAAATAAATATCTAATGATTTATTCATCGTTTATAATACTGGCAATAAAACATATTTTCGATCAGAACAGTTATTACTAAATGGAGAATGGCAATATTCCCACGTGGTTTATAAGCAGCTGTTTCGACGGCAGTTTCGTAATAAAATTGTTGAAGAAACTATTTTACTGCACCACATTCGTTGCACTGTTGAAAATTTTCTGGCGAAAAGAAGTGCAGAAAAAGGCAAGGCTACTGGAAGGCCAGCCACTGCCCCAAACGTTATTGAAAATGTCGAAGCTCTTGTTGTACAAAAACCAAAAATGTCAGTGCGTCGTATTTCAGCTCAGGATGTCTTTACAAGTACGGTTCACAACATTTTGAGGAAGCGACTGCACATGCATCCCTATAATTGCAACTTTCTCCAAGAAAATTAAACAACAATGATGTTCTTGATTTAAGGTTTTTTAGCGATGAGGCACGTTTGGAGGGATATTGCAAGCACATTGTCCATTCCCTACATGCGCCATGGAGTACTCACCAGTAATCACCACACTACTCAGGGTACTCTTATTAAATTTGAGAAATGTAAAACTTTGCCTGTCAGTATTTTAGGCTAATCAATATGAAATGTATTTATGACACTTTAATAAAATGGTTAATTGTTTCTTTCTATATTTTATCGAATTGCAATAATATTCTGGACTTGCTCCGGCAAAACACAAGACTAATCTCTCAGGTTGGGTTCAAATTTGAGTTCTATTAGAAATTATTGTTTAGAATATTTGACTTAGAGTAGCTCAGATACGCAATTTTAGTACACCCGCGCTACTTGCTTCCATTACTCATAACCTCACAAACTTGACATTTACCACAGAAAGTTTTTCGTGCATACAGCATTTATTTAATATTCAAAAGTAAAAATTGTGCAAGGAACCATCAGGTAAATTGAATTAAAACTCCCACCTAGCAACAACTGACACGAATTTGTTTGAGATATGAAGTAAAGAGACGCTAGCTACTCTTTTGTTCTACTTTCTGTGA
The DNA here is from genome assembly GCA_940337035.1 of Agriotes lineatus. Lineage (NCBI taxonomy): Eukaryota > Metazoa > Arthropoda > Insecta > Coleoptera > Elateridae > Agriotes > Agriotes lineatus. Next base: position 10,591 of record CALNHX010001250.1, on the reverse strand, counting down.
TACTCTGCAAAACCGCATTTTCTACTGACGCCACGCAATTTATTCGAACTAAGACAAATGTGGACGCTTGGAAACACGCTGGATCTACTCCGCAAGGTGTATTCTTGACGTCCACTAGCTTTCCGGACTACAATCGCTCAAAAAACATGCCAAATCCTACCTCAGACGGTGTGGCCGATCCTCGCCTCGGAGCTGGTTGCAGGTGACGCCGATGGCTTTCCTCGCTTTCCTGGCAGCAAATATTGTTTGGGGATGCTCTTACACACCTCCCTGGCCTGTTGGACTGGATATCCCTAGTTTCTGCAGCTCAAATTTGCCGGTGTCGATGTTCGGAATATCCAGGTGCTCGGTGCCGTTCTACAGCCGAAATTGGTTTGGTAAATTTATCATTTTTATGTCGCAGAAACCTCTGCTAACACTTTCACTTGGGCCCGGTACCTTGTTGAATAAAACGGTATACTTTTTAAATGCGGCAAATAATTTTTATTGTATTAAAACATTGCATTTTCTGGAGCACAATTTGCCCACACTTGTCAAATTACAGGAATTAATTTCTTATTAACAAAACAGCATCGCGTTGTTTAGTAACCGCAATCTGAATTTTTTTAAAGGAAATTAGTTTTAGTTACAATTACACATAAAGGAATAAAATTTGATAACATGTTTGTTGCTTAAATCTAAAAATTGTCTTTATTTCTTATACATAAAAATTTTTCTTTCTCGTCACATAAAACGTTTTTATAATCACTGCTCTGCTATATACACTTAGTTTTAAAATGCACTGGGACTTGAATTCAATTTTCAACACGTCACTGATTTTTTTCAATTCAGTTGCCCTCGTTCTGTATTGTTCTTTGCAAATTTTATGTTATCTTGCTTCGATTTCCATCTACCTTTCAGCTTGCGTACTTTTCACTGCCTTCATTTGGTCTAGCTTCAAATATGCTCAAACCTATCATATTACTTATATTATATTAGCCATATGAAATCTTTCTTTTACTTAAACTTCAAATTCAATCTTTCTGAAATCTGTTTTGCTTATGTTTGCCTTTATCCGTCTAATTATGCTTCTTGCATCTCATTACCAATGCATTTAATAACTTTAACTACTGTTTAGATTGCAATTAAATAAAACATTTCAACTCTGTGCTTTAATTGACTTTTTTCAATATTTCTCTCTGCATACAGATCTAAATTGTGAGCTTAAAACCATCTCAATATATTTCTCCGATTTTTTCTCGATTTCATTCCAGGTAGGCATATAATATCGTCTTCCTCGTTCCTAGTTTTTGAGTTATACAGCCAACAGACTAACAGATAGACGGAATTGAGAAAACCTGTTTTTCGTCATCTAGGGACCCTTCGTCTTTTAGACGAGGGTAGGAAAAATCTCAAATAAATATACAGCAAGTAAAATAAAATGAGCGCTCTTAAGTCAGCATAATCGATTTTAACAATACCTAGGTTAAGGGTTCAGATAACCCAAAATTATAATACGTAATAATAATGCTGTTTTTGCTTATAAAAAGTAAGTTTTGAAATTTCAACTTTTGTTAAAACCATTATTTTCTGAAAATCAATAAAAATTAAAAACGGGGTGGACCACCACACGATCTTCTCTTACTGTTTGTAAAAGTTTAATTTTGCAATTTTTTCAAAACTACTTCCAAAAACCTTTTTTGGCAAAACTTATAGACAATTACGTAATATTTAACACCTTTTTAATAGCTATTTACATAACAAGTACATAATGTAGAGCTCTATTTGACGAGTCTCTTTTATATCCGAGCGAGTTTAGTAAAGGAGGCGAGTCATAAAGTCATATTATGTACTAGTTGTATGCAAAACTTTAGGTTCACTTCTAAAATTTCGAGTTTATAGATTTGACGTCTATTCTGTGACAGAAAAAAACTTGACATTAGAGTGCCTTCACAGATACTGAAAAGCATCCATTCTGACATTGACAGCTAACATAATAGTTATTTATGGTTAAGCGTGTTATATTACAAATAATCCATGAGAGAAAAGAGGAGCCCTCGAGGCCGCCAGGCCGAGAGGAGTCATTTCTCGGGTTAATTATTACAAATATACAAAATTTCATCCAACTCAATAAATATCTAAAAAACAAACTTTTTGTTGATAGCCGTGAAAAGTCATAGTGGCAAATTGAAAAGTACCGAGAGGTGAAATACATTTATAATTAGAGTCGCGACGTTAATGATTCAAGAGTGGATAATAATAACTTGATCGTCGTGTATAATGCAAAATTTTATTTAATTCTTATAATTACATTAATCAATAAATATCTAAAAAAACATACATTTTGGATTGACAGATATGAAAAGTCATAGTGACAATTTGGAAAGTGATTCGTGTCTGTCAAATTCGAGGTTAGTAGTGAATGACCTGGCTTTTATTTCACTAGTGGGTTATGGTTTAACTCACTAGTGAGTTATGGGCCACTTTAGAGGTCTAAAATCGATCTAGTAATAGTCTTATAACTAGGTGTTGGATAGTACTAGTAAATAAAGTACCTAACGTACTTTTATAGTGCTAGGAAAATAATATAAACTTTACTTTACCTTATTTTACTAGTACTATAAAGAACTACTTTATTGCCGCGAAACTATGTCGTAAACAGTAGCTTATAATACTGGTACATAAAATATTTTATTCTCATTAATTTTTGGCCGTTTTTTCATAAAAATTTGGTTTTGCGATTTTTTCAAAATCTATCTTTTCTCTCAAAACACCTGTTAAACAAAAGCTGTAGATAATTATGTAATATACGATCTTGTTCCAAAGAATTGTATTTATAAAAAATTTGAGAACATTTTGTAAAAATATAATTTTGCGCTTTTTTTTTAAAAACGTTTTAAACCAAAGTGAAACATATTTGTATAATATAAAATCTTGTTTTAAGGAATTTTGTTTTAATCCAATAATTAAAAAAATGTTGAGCAATTTTTTGCAAAATTTTAGTTTTGCTCTTATTAAATACTATACTTTTCACAAAAAAATTAAACAAAAGTTGTAGGTAAAATATGTTTTTATCCAACAATTATAAAAATTTTGAGGATATTTATGTGAGAATTTAATTGTGCGATTTTTTTCAAAGGCTATATATTTCACAAAAAAACTTCTTAAACAAAAGCTGTAGTTAATTACATAATATATGTTATTAAAAAAAATTGTTATCAATTATAAAAATTTATCGGAAACGGAAAAATGCATGACTAAAATACCACTTTTGTTAGGCCGAGTTTATCAAATATTCACTGTAATATCCGAAACTATATTAGAAACGCAGATATGTTTTCAAACCGATCTATTATACCCTCTGTGCTGTAGAGAGAATGCAGATTCACAGACAGACATCACCTCGAACACCACTTTTTCTGAATCAGAAGAGACGAAAACGGATATTTCCGCAAAAATCTCGAGTTCGAAATTTTTTATGATTACTATAAAAAGTAATAGTATATTACTTTACAAGGGATGTAGGTAAGATTTACACTACCGAGGACCGTTTGATGCCTGAGTGAGCGAAGCGAACGAGAGTAGCAAGGTTCGAGGTAGTGTAAATCTTCCTACATCCTGTGTAAAGTACAGTCGTGTTCAAATAAATCTGGGACAATGTTTTTCTCATATCTAGGTTCAGTTAAGAATTGAAGAATATCTCCATGGATTTCCTGCTATCAGGAAGAGTTACATTAAACTTTAACAGGTACTGAAATCTGTAACTCTTTCTGATAGCAGGAAATCCATGGAGATATTCTTCAATTCTTAACTGAACCTACATATGAAAAAACATTGTCCTAGATTTATTTGAACACGACTGTACATAATTTTTTTCACTACCAATATTTCCTTTTGTAAAGTAAATGATAGGTAATAACCTGGCGTAAAATTATGACATTTGCTAAACTATAGTAGCCTTATAGCGCTGTGACGTTTTGTTTGACAGTTATAAGCGCACTGTGAAAAATTATTGGAAAAAATGCGTGAATACGATTGAAAATGATATGTTTTGTGATCTTTGTGCTTGTATTCTGATTAAAAATGGATAATAGTACTAACGACAATGGTTTTTTTCGTGTTAACCAAATGGCAGAGATGGCATCTTATCAGTTGTAATACATGCGGGATGTAAGTAATTCACTTCTCTAGGGAAGTAAGTACATTGTCATGGAAACTGTAACAATTTTTATAAATGTAGCCTACATCCCTTAAACTTGACAGTGTAAGGATCATTTACAAAGAAGGTAGTGAAAAAAATATTTTTATTTACATCGTATCAATGTTTTATGTAGGTATGTGTATGAATACGTTTTCAAGCCCATTATGTATATTTATTATACAGGGTGTTTGTAGATCGCTAGACAGCTCATAACTTCGTTAATAATAGAGATATCAAAAAGAACTTTCATTTTTTTTAAATGCCAGTATACAACCTAAAAATTGACGTAAACCAATTTAAGCCATAGTCTCCTATTTTTACGTAGTGATACACAACTTTTGGTTTATTAAATGAAACACCCTGTATATTTTTAGATATTTGAAATCAGCCCTAAAAGTGCTTTATGATAAAATTCTTAAATTTAAATTTTGGAACTTATTATTTTTCATAATTAAAAATTTTTTCTAGCCAAAGTAGGCCACGAATTAAGCAAAATCACTAACAATCGAACAACAAATGCAAAACGAACTCCACCTGACTCTAAAAATTTCTCATGACCGAATTATAGCACCAAACATACTAAAACAATTGAAAACTATGTTTTTTTTAATGGAACAATATGAGATTATTAAGTAACAAACGACTTCCGGGATTGGACCCTTTCATTACTGAGATCGAAGAATTCAACCTTTCGCCCACTTTCGTAAGGGGCTTCATCAGGAGGAATCCCCTTACGCAAGTGAACGAAACGTTGAGTTCTTCGATCTCAATCATGACACGGTCCAATCCCGGAAGTCGTTTGTTACTTAATGGCAATGGCCGTGAAAGCCAATCATCCAATATGAGTTTCATAAAACAGTTGAAAACTACAATAAAAGGGCTTTCCAACGGTGTGCCATATTCGCCATTTCGTTTAGAAGTAGCTTTTAAAACATCAAAATAACGTAAAACAATTTAAAAATTAATGTTATTGTTAATGAAACTCATATGATTTCAATTAAAAAAACATAGTTTTCAATTGTTTTAGTACGTTTAGTGCTATAATTCGGCCATGAGAAATTTTTAGAACCAAGTGGTGTTTGATTTGCATTTTTTGTTCGACTGTTAGTGATTTTGCAAAATTCATGGCCTACTTTGGCTAAAGAGTTTTTTTTTTAAAGTTTGAAATATTAAAAGTCCCAAAATTTAAATTTACGAATGCTATCATAAAGAACCTTTAGCGCCGATTGCAAATATCTAAAAATATACAGGGTGTTCCATTTAAAAAACCAAAGTCGTGTATCACTGAGCAAAAATAGGAGGCCATATCTTTAATTGGTTTAAGTCAATTTTTAGATTGTGCACTGGCATTTTAAAACAAAGAAAAGCTTTTTCGATATCTCTATTATTAATGAAGTTATGAGCTATCCAGCGATCTACAAACATCCTGTATATATCAATTCATTGTGAAGCCCAACAGTGTTGTGACATGTCGGGCTTAATAACAAGCATTTAAGTATTTTTATATACTGTATATACAATATGACAAAAGCGGCCCCTACACTCGACATTGCAGAACTACTCAATGTATATCGACCATAATACCGGTCATTACTGAGCCCAATGCAAAAATGTGTGTACTGCCTCTTTGAGGCATTTCTAATCATTTAGTGATGATATACACTGGGGTACCTTGTTGAGCCAAACGTAGGCTCATCAGCTTTGAGAATGACTTCGCAACTGACTTCATATATTCAGCGGGTCTAACTATGACCGTTTGTAATGGTTTTATTATGACGGTTTAATATCAAATAATTAAAATGATTAAAAATATTTCATTAAAATTATTAAAATGAATTGAAGTATCTCAATAGAAATTAGACTTATTAAAGATGTATTTGGAAATTAATAAATTAAAATACGCATCCAATTCAACAATGTGAGAAAAGAAACAGGAAGGATCTATAAAATGATGTAAAGATTATTTGAATAAAAAATGAAGGGAAATTAATGCTAAATACTTATTTGAAAGAAGTCATTATATACTGGGCAGTTAAAGGAAGTGGATTAAAATAATGTAATGTTTAAAATTTTAAAATAAGAATTATTATATTACTATGGAAAAAAGTTGTTTTGCGACAAAAAAATGATTCGAGAACATGTAAATCTGATTTGTAAATAGTGAAAAGTGGAAATAAACCCTTTTATAATACGATGTTATATCTATTTGGAGTATGTAAGGGTTTACATAAATAAAATTATCAAGAATGAACATAAAAATAAGAAGATATGGTGTATTACTAAGAGGAATGAATCTGGTAGGAATACAATAATTTATACAGATATTAGCTACAACAGTAATTATTGGAATTGGATATTGTACTTCGTTTATTAACTGATTACATTATGTAATGTGAACAAACTGGTGGTGTATGTTCCGGAAGTGGTCCACAACTAGTTTCCTGAAAGAGATCAAACGTCATGTGAATTGGATGAGGGGTTTTTCAATTACTAGTGTAGGAATCCATAGAACATCTTACTGAAGTGACGTCTTGTGAATTGGGTATTGTCAAATCTGCTGTTGCTGAATTGATTACGGTTTGTTGGATGTTGGGAAGAGATATTGCAGTTGCAGCTAGTGGCTCTTGTTGAGTGTCCGGGTGGAAGTAGCGGGAGTCCTGTCGTGTTTTGGTTGGAAGGCAGTTGGTGTTGGCTGATTGCGCATATTCTAGGTTTGGTGTACACGTTGAGGAACTGTTGTGAACGGCTGGAATTCTGTTAGAACAGGAAGGAAGTGGATTGTGTTCATTGTGCAGTTGACAATTAAAGGTATTTATAAAGAAATGAAAGAAAAGCATTAAAATAGTGAAGTTAATTAATTAAGAAGAAATTACTTACCATTTTTATGTTGTTTATTGAATGACATATAGTAATTATTTTTGTTTGTTTGTTAAGGGCATCAGCTTCTTTGGCTATTAGCCCTTCTGTGTCTGCGTATCTCATGTTGGGTTTTCTTTAAATTAACTCAATTAATTCAGTTTTCTTCAAAAAATGTAAGATTTGGACGCTGGTTATGGTGTCAAGTGGCTGTTCTTAATTGAATCCTCTAACGCGCCTATATTTGTTGCATTCCAATAAGATGTAATTTACACTCAGCGGCATGTTGCAGTCGCTGCATATCGGCCGATTTTCTATTAACAATAAGAATCTTGAAGTCAGGCATGTATGTCCCGTTCGAATCCTCGTTAACGCAACCTGGTCTTTTCGTGCTATATGTTTGGGGTAGGTAACAAGACCTACTGTTGGTAGAAAATTTTTGAAGTACGTGCTACAGTTGCTCCAAAACTCCTGGAATTTTACAAATATTAGCTTTTTAACGTGTAATTGCATGTCTTTTATAGTGCATGATGGATCGGGTGTGGAGTTAATTCCAGCAGCAGCATCTTTTGCGGCAGAGTCTCTTCTTTCATTGCCAGCTATGCCAGTGTAGCTTGGTATCCATATAAACGTTAATTTTTTATTGGATTTTAGTACTTTGGAGCACAAAGATTTGATAACAATTATCACTGGCTCCATTGTAAAATGATTGCTTAAAGCTTCAAGCACAAAGAATCTGTGCAAATGACAATCGAAGAGTAATTTCTTTCTCCGCAAAGCCGGAGTGCTGATAGGATGGCAAAAGACTCTGAGGTAAATACGCTGGCGAAATTGGGAAGAAAACGTTGAATGGTGGTATCTCCGTAACTTATTGCATACCCAATGCCTGCATCGCATTTAGAACCATCTGTAAAAATCAACTGATGATCATCATATCTGTGAATTAGCGATAGATATAATTGTTTGAGCATGCTGGGATTTATGTCTTTTTTATTTATTTTCAGAAGATCCAGCCTAATTTCTGGTATTTTACTGAACCATGGCGGTTCTACCTCTTCTTCAGGTTTGTGCAGTTGGCGTTCTGTAAAACCGAGTGTCGTCATTGTAGTTGTTGATCGAAACGATCGACTAGAAAAAGTATTATCCTTGAAGAGAGCTTGAACAGGATGTGTGAAATGTGCATGCAATCGTATTCGGTATGAGGCAATAATCAGTTAGAGGTAGTAGTCCAGAATCTGGGTATAAGCTTGCAGTTGGACAAGTAGGGAATGCCCCTGTGGCATATCTAATATCACGGTTATGGATGACATTTAGGGGTGCCAAACTACTGCATTTTCCAGAAGCGTATGCAACACATTCATAATCGATTCTGGAGAGTATAAGACTTTTATGTAGGAGTAGAAGGACGTCCCGGTCTGAACCTCAGTTGGTATGGGCTAAACTCTTCATAATATTAAGGATTCTCTTGCACGAACAGACTACTTTATCAATGTTGTAATATTCCACCCTTCTCGTAAGGGTGTATTAAATTTAGCCGCGGGATAATTCACTGTCGAAGAGGGTTCGGTACACTCGAGTATAAATAAATACAACAACAACGATAAGTTAGTAATAAATCAGTATAATGTTTCTAACTGTATCTTACAAAAATGCGAACTGAACTGTATATCATACAATACGGAAATTATAAATACTATCAATTGCACGTCGAAATTTTGTCGGCGGGGCAGGCAGCCCACAAGGCACCTCTGCGGAGGAGGTCACGAGGCTTGGAGATGTCTTTCCTCGGACGGGCAGCGAGTGTTTCCTTCCGCGCCGATCCGCGAGAATTCTCCGCTTGAAACCGATCGATGTCGGAAATCTCAGAATTGTGCTTGCAGGCACTATCCTTCTGCGGATTTTACGAATTAAAATATATGGCAAGCTTTACCTGGAGATTGTTTGTGTGTTTAGAGTTTAATGTGCGACGCCTTCCTGGAAGTTAGTGTCTCCTCTAGGTGGACTCAGCACGCAAATCAGTAGCACGCGATTTCCAGGTGCGTAGATAGTTTTTGACCTCTCGCAGGTAGAACGGAGCGCTTATCGGGAAGTCCGGCTGGCGCGATAGCGCGCTATCGCTCCAGGTCGTTGCTTCGACTTTGTTTACGTTCGATGCGACTTGCGGACGGGGGATGCTACCTTCAGGCCTTGCAGATCGGGCGGTGGCTTCCGGCGCAGTGAAATGCTGTGAATCACACAAAATTAGTCTTCGCGGAAATCGGGCAATTTGTGGGCCTTTTGTGCACTGCGAATAAACAGGATTTCGCAGTCGATGAGTACACGGGAACGTTCGGGTGTAAAATATTCCAAGATCTCAACAGCGTGTGCTGGAGCTTGCAATATTTCGGATTCAAACGCTACACTACTAACCAGAAATTTACCGACATGATAGAATAGCGTTCAGTACAGGTTATTTACAACGGGTGTGAATTATTCTAATCTTGCTAACAGTTCGTAACGACAAAAGGGCGGTAGGAAATGCAGCCAGACTAGATAACGGATCAGGTCAGGTATCTTCTTATCGGATGAAGATCGGTCACAGAGAGAGAGCGGCAGTTGGGCGGTCTTCGTATTTATAGTATCGGGGTCCCTTATCTGCTGCTTCCGGTGGCGATTAGAGTAGGTGGGGAGTTTCGCTTGCGCGCCGCCTTATCGTAACTTGCGGCATCGGATGTCGTTCGGCTTATCGTCGGTTGGATCCGTAACGTTTAAAAAGCGCGCTGAATTCAATTCAAATGCTTTTTGAGCATTACTAGGATTTAATCTCAGGGCGAAACGTTACAATGTGAGGTTTCCATGTGAGTTTTTTGGCCAAGACTCCTAGATATTTAAATGTTTCTACATTTTCTATTCCTTGCTCTGCTAATCTAAATTTAGGGATGGCAGTGCAGAAAGATCTCTTTCTGCAGAAGTGCATTGATTTAGTTTTCGTTGTAGATATAGACAGATTGCAACCAGATAGCGCTTGTGATAGTTGGTTAAAGCTAGCTTGCACGGTTGTTTGAATAACCTCATTTGAATGACTAACTTTAAACAAAACTATATCGTCCGCATATGCACAGTAACACACAGATTTACTAATAGAAGAAACAACAGAATTAGTTGCAACTAAAAACAGAGTAGCACTTAGTGGAGATCCTTGCAGTGTTCCGTGCGTCAGATTATAAGTATCTGATAGAACATCATCAATTAGCGTTCTATTACCATCGGCAGGCTTCCTCTGAGCCCCCAGTCATATAGTTGACGAAGTACCTACATCATAATGTCGTATAGTATTAAACGCATTTTTGATATCAATAAATAGCAGAAGCGTGAAGGAAACAGTTGTTCATTACGTTTTCAATAAACACCATAGCATCCGTAGTCGAGCGAACTTTCCTAAACCCAAAGTGATAACGAGCTAGCAAGTTTCGTTGTTCTAATATCCAACATCATCTATAGTAAATCATTATTTCTAGCAGTTTACTGATGCAATTAGTAAGCGATATCGGTGTTGGAGCTTCCAGTCATTCACCC